>JAWNZC010000351.1:750000-1332500 GCA_035771165.1 Paragorgia papillata | reverse complement strand
TAACAGTTTGATGACGGTAATCACGATATATACGACCACAGTATTCGGGTCAGCAATAGTCACATGCTAATCTGTCATTATATTATACCGGCACTGTGTAAACGCAAGACTTTTTGGCCTGTATTTACACACCGGCATGATTTTGTTCCGTTTTCAAATTGTACCGGCATCGTGTAAACGGGGTCTTATTGAATAATCCTATTATTATATTAAAAGTCGCACTGACTAAAAAACTACGAAACTACTAAAAAAATACTTGGAATATGAGGTGCGCGTAATCTCACCTGGAAAATCCAATAATCTTTTTTGGGCAAAATAGAGCTGCTATTATTTATAACACAAACTGCGGACAAACAAACCAAAATTGACTTTCAAATGATTTCAAATGAGCCATTATCTATTGTTCGGACTGCAAGAATTATGGGTAAAAGCGGACAAACTTAAATAGTGACGTCATCACGACGGAGCGCTATTAATACATTAAATGTTGCAGAAATTATTAATAAGCTTAGCCAGTATCGTAGTCAGTTATTTACTGTGGAAAGTAACTTAATATATAACTAAAAGTTCTTTATTTGTGTGTGTATTACATGACTTGACATGTACTTTTCTATTTACACTTTACTGCATCAACATATTTTTTGCGATTTAAAGGAGAACAATCGTGTTTTGACTTCTAAGGCGATTTTTGTTACGATTTTCTCATCCTAACGCATGCGATTGAATGAATACTGAACTCGCCAATAAAACAATAAAACACCTCATATAGCTCTGCACAAGTGTTCAATACCTTCGTAAGTCAATCCATTCAATCGCATGTGTCAGAAGGCGAAAAATCGCAACAAAAATTGCCTGTGTAAACGAGCCTTTATATAACTGATTTTAGATACATGTGTTACTGAGCAATAAATGTTTTCCAAATCTTTAGTGTTTTGTGGGACTTAACGAAATTATTGGTATACGCAAAAAATGTTTTAAAAAAATACGACAAATATATATTTTTTGGACTAACCGAAAATGGTGAATGACATCTTTATCTACTTTTTTAAATTGTACAAGGCAAAAAAACTGGAAATCTGACAGCCCCGTCAGGTGAAATTACGGGTTATACGTCCATGTCCTATTTACACGAATTGCCATCGTTAGGTTAGGTTGTATGTTGGGGTAAGGCTTTCATGAAGTACTTGGGTTATGTAGGACATGGAATTATTACCAAATTACGTTGCTGTGAAAAAAAAAAAGGTGCAGGTTGCTTATAGACCACTTTCATAATGGCGACTAATTTGAATATTCTTTTATGTGCATTTTAATAATCCTTTTTAGTCTCGTTTGTGTCTAATTCAAAATAATCTTTGCTTCATAACGAGACTATAGGAAGACTCATTGAGATGCACATAAACTGAGAATATTTAAAGTGGTGGCGATTATGAAAGTGGTCTATAGGAGTGGACTCTGGTGGCTTATATGATTAAAAAGATAAACTTTTTAATTTCAGAAATAATGGTTTTTGCTAAAGCTTGATTCACACTGTAAGCTAAACACAAGGACGTACGCAAGCGTAGTGAGAACTTTATGATCTTTGTACTTTCTAAATGTAAAGTCGCACGAAGTACCAACTGCACTTGTTTGTACGTCGTTGTGCTTATATTTTGGATATTTTGGGCATCCATTATACTTACGCTAAATATTTACTGATATATTTGTTTACCTGTTTAGCCTGGTGTTCCAATGGAAATAGCTCTAAACACGTAAGTCGGTTTGTCTTTATAATAAAAGTCTGTTTTACGCGCAATTTTTGAAGCCCAAGATGGTATTTGTTGATTGCATCCACACAGACACTGCATCAACGAGGGGTACTATGGGGGAGTTTTCAGATATTAAATAATCTCGGATGATATATTCCGTCGCTGAGTCTGAGTTAATGTAGAATCATAAGTTCTATTAAATTTTTATTAAAGTGTAGGTGAAGTGAATAACACTGGTGTTATAAATGTGTGTTTGTGTATGACACAAAGTATTAGCGTTGATTTGAATAAATTGCGCGCTTAGCCCTCTAAACCTAAGAAATTGAATAAAAAAGCATGTATGAGAGGCATGTACAGTACAATATAAATAATACCATGATTGACTCGGTTTTTTTTTGTTCTCACCAGGTAATTCAATCTCTAATTTCCCCCAAACAGGGGAAGTTTCTAATTTTCCCCTCTAACAGGGCAAATTTCCAATTTTCCCCTCATTAGTATGCATGACCAAACAGTACTCTTTTACACAAGATAATCATATTATTACAAACTAATACCATGACATGTCGGGAAATTAGTGATTAAATGTCCTCCTCAAGCCGCCTACAGCCCTCGGGACTTCCACAAATCCTCCCTCGGCTTTCGGGGACATTTAATCACTAATTTCCCTTATGTCATGTTATTACCTATAATAATCAGAAAATAAATAAGAACGTAAATAAGTATTGTGCTTGAATCATATTAGGACACAACCCTAGGCGCACGTTTCGACCTTCTTTGATGGTCTCTTCAGCAGGGATTTGGGGTTGGGAGTCGATGTATACAGTTGGAAAATAGGGATAGGGTTTTCCCTGTGATGAGTAAAATGATCTGGCGTTAGCCAGAGTAAAATAAGACTTGGAGTCGGATGTCACCCAGAAAGAGTTAAATTGATGGAGAAAATCTTAAAATTCTAAAAAATCTTATGTATACCCTTTTAAATTTTTTTATCAGGGAGTCAAGAAGAAAAACTCCTGTTGTTGTTTCAATGAGAGATAATGAGAGATTATTCAGTGATCCTGCGATGGCTGTAGTAAGTACACACACTTATGTACAGTATATGTAGCTACTGCACATTAAGGTTCTACCATTAATCGGGCGATGGATTTACGGTTTAGGTGCATGGTAAGTAACGAAGGTCAATGGACAGTGGCGAGGACGATGAGCTAATAGACGATTCCGCTGAGCGTTTTTTGTTTTAACATGCATCTAAACTAGAAATCGGCCAAAAAATAGAATTTAACCTACCCTAAAGTACTGTTTAATAAACGAGCAGGAGTGTTCTATCAGATATAAAGACACGAGGCGAAGCCGAGTGTTTTTATATCTGATAAAACACGAACTGCGAGTTTATTGAACGGCTTAAAAAACGAACCACTTGGTAAGTTCATTGGCGTAGTAAGTTCGAAAATTAACCTCGTCTAAGCCGAGAAAATCAAAGCTAAAGTTTATGTAAATCAGGAGGTATCTTTATCACATATAAAGACACGATACGGTCATGATTTTCTTTTGTGTTTTTAATTATTAATGAATTATTAATGAGTTTTTGAAGCTTAAATTATACTTTCAAAGACATATGTCGTGCGACGCCGCGCGCAACAAAAATGACGTAAATGTGTATATAAGCATTATGTCACCTTTGCGCAACATACATATATGTCTTTCAAATCATAAATAATTGAGCTTAACACTTCCACTACAATAGGTTTAGTCAGTCAAGAGTAAATTGATATTAATTCCAGACATAATTTTCATTTTCTTTAGTACAAAGTGAAAAGGTGGTAAACTGCTGAGGGGAGAATAGTTTTTATAACGGAATATTAATTAGTATTTCGTTATAAAAACTATGGATCGTTTTCACTCACGTGATCGGTGGCCCCGTTAGGGTGGTGAAACAATACGAAATGTTTGAATAAGAATAGAGTTAAATTCCCATAGGATAAAGATTGTGCACCAATACCATTTCATTGTTTCTGTGCACCAATATGGCCGCCGTGACGTCAGATGAAAACCAAGAATTCTCGGCAGTTTACCACTATTTCACTTTCCTCTATCTAAAACACTACTAGGCAGGACTCTACGTTGTTTTTCTTTTCCTGGGTTGTTTGTTTGTGTGGTTACTGTACGCTGTATGGGTACGCTGTATAGTGTAATTATGTTCATTTTGTAAATATTATTCTATTTACTGTCTTTGCTTCGTAACTAGCACCTTCCCCGCTCCACTCTGATGTGACAACTTTATGAAACAAAACTCTTTTTTTAACTTTAATTATTTTTTTATAAATAGGCAGTGAAGTATCCTAAGAGTGCTTACCGTTATCTCCATGACCTTATTGGTAAAACATTTGATAATCCTCTTGTTGAAACCTATAAGAAGAGGTAAATAGCTGTCTTTTAAGAATATTTACAAACAATATTTGCCGAAATTGATTGAATTACGCGTAATTACTATTGTACATGGCTTGAGTCTTAACTTTTTTTGCCTGACTGTTCAGGTTGCAAAACACCCCATTTTCTGTTTGCGTACTTTAAGCAATAATTTTGTTGACTTGGTCCACAAAAACATGTCTTAGTTGTTCTTAGCCAAATGTTAGTTCTTCTAGAATCTAGACTAGAGGCAACTGTCTATTTTACAGTCGGTTTCAGGTTATTTTTGACGGAAATGTTCAGAAGTTCGTTCGGAGGTTCACAAGTTCGTATTGAAGTAGGCATTTGATTGGCTACTAGCAACTAGCAGCCAATCAAATTCCTAGTTCAGTACGAACTTGTGAACCTCCAAACGAACTTCTGAACCTCCGAACCAACTTCTGAACGTTTCCGTCAAATGTAACCTGAAACCGACTGTAAGCCCTACACTTTCCATGTATTAGGATTTAATTATATGCTGGCACGAAATCGCGCGCTGTGATTGATTGCTGACGTGGCAAGATTTCTCCGTGATGCCCACGGGCATTATGAAAATTATTAATGCCCTACGATTGGAAAAAAAAATAAAAAAATCCTAATAAGAAAGTTATTGCTGTAAAACGACGAAAATAAAATGACGATGAACATTATAAAAGTAAATTTTAGTATCCAGACGAGAAAGAAACAACAGAAAATAACGCTAGTTCGGTGTGTTGACGAAGTTAAAGGAAGCGAAGACCAAGAAATCAAGATTGATTTTGTAATAAAAAGTGCATATGATAAACTACTTAATAACCTCGACCGTTCGGTCTTACAGTACACGCGAGTTGCACGATCATGCGCACGCATCATTTTGGAGGGCTACATGTACAGGCATAATTTTGGCAGGCCACAGGCATAATTTTGGCGGGCCACAGGTATAAGTTTGGCAGGCCACAGGCATCATTTTGGCAGGCCACAGGCATCATTTTGGCGGGCCACAGGGATAACAAATGTAATAAATGAAAGAAATTCGACATGAATTTCTGAAGATATTAGCATCAGGAATTATTTGTATCTTTAAATTTCGTTTAGTATTGGCCACGTTTTAATGCATGTGGCCCGCCAAAATGATGCGCGCGCAACATCGTGCAACTGGCGTATACGTAAAATACCAAACCTTCGGCCTTAAATGTATTAACCTCGCTACTCACTATCACATGGTCATTACAGCAAGACCTCGGTTTGATATTTTACCGTAAAGACCTCACTCTCAGTTATTAAGTAGTTAGTAATTAGTAATGTGATAGCCTGCTGATACAGACCTCCCGCGTGGGGGTCTCGCAAACGGCCGAATCCCCTTCCTCAGGGGGGATTTGGTTTGCGAGAGGTCTGTATCAGCAAGCTAGTAATGTGATTGATTGGGTTCATGTCTCCGCTATCAGAGAACAAGGTGAATGGTATAACAGCCATGTTGTCAGTCATGACAGATTCGATCCTTCATGCAACTTACAATTTTAGTTTTAATATTTTTGTATTTTCTGATATTTAATCTGTCTAGGTTTCCATTTTACGACATTGTTAAAGATGAAAGAGATTCCATTGTTTTCCAACACGACAGGTACAGAATTTGGATCAGACTATCCATACGTGAAAATCGTTTTTGAGTGACGTCTTTAATCTCATTTTGTTTGTACTTATGAAAGCAAAAAAAGTTTGTAAAGTAGGCATTGAATGAAAAATTAATAACGTACGCGTTGGGAGAAGTTCATTGTAATGGGCGGTCTTATTGGTTTCGTTGGCGGTTGCGTTGAAGCTATTTGATTATAACTGGCACAAAACTATCCATAATTACGTTTCCTGAAGAATGTTTAAGAAAAGCAATCAACCAATGAAAATGCAGAGTCCACCAGCCGATGTCAGGGTCTTTTCCCGCCCTCCTAATTTCAAAAATGCCCTGGGAACGAGGTTGTTCAGCATTGTGTGGATGGGACGGCTATGATTGTAACACCGCTGCCAAACGTGTGCGCATGCGCGAATTTCCTAGAGTAAATTGCAAGAGAAGTGGGAACTAGCCGTGGCAACAACCACCAGCCAGTGAAGTAATGGCACTCGGAGGAGTGTTTCATCAGGAAATCCAAACACCTCGAAGTTTGTTCAAAAACCTCGGCCAAGATATAGCATCTCAAACAAATCAATATTTTAAGCGAAAATCAAGATGAAAGTTTGCTTAATTTATGTAATTTCTTCCTCCGATATCCAAACCACAGACACGGTACTGATTTCCTTTGTGTTTTCTTCATGAATTATTAATGAGTTGACTGAAGGCCTGGCCAAACGCTTTCAACATTTCATTCAACATCGTTCAACATTGTTGAATTCAACCGTGATTCAACATGTTGAAAGCGTTTGGCCACCCTGTTGAATGATGTTGAACGTTGTTGAATAGTGTTGAACGTTGTTGAATAGTGTTGAATGATGTTGAACGAAATTTGAACATGTTCAAATTTTCGTTCAACATGCGTTCAACAATGTTGAACGATGTTGCATGAAATGTTGAAAGCGTTTGGCCAGGCCTTAAGTAAGATTCGACTATTCATTTGTGTTTTAAAAAAAGAGGCATGAAAATTACGAAGGGGGCATTTCAGAATATGTTACAATATTGACAAAGAAGCCATGCACAAATTACCTACCTTAACTTTTTGGTGGTATGCTTATAATTTTAACTTTTGTGTCGGACTCTCCGACCAGTCCAAATATTTCAGTGTTTTCCCGCTCTTAGCTCGGATGTCGTACAGGCGCAAAACGTTTGGCAGCGGTGTTAGTGTAATGTTTGTGCTGTTTTTAACCCGCATTGGCATCAATATGTACAGCAGTTCTTATATATACGGAACTACTAGAATTCATTATTAACAGCCGCATGACATCTAGCATAGATTAGATTTCTAGAAAAGTGTTCTGATCGTTACTTTCTTTTTCAATGTTTTGTAAAAGTGCAACCAACTTTACTGTTGAAGAACTTCTTGGTATGGTTTTAAATAGCTCACGTGAGATAGCCGAAAAGTTTGCAGGTAAACTAAATATTCTATGAAAGACATAATATATTTAATCTATTTTACATCATATTTGTCCAGTATCCAGCAATGAAGTCAGCCAGTTGTACCTTAGAAATATAGAAATAAAATTTGTATTAACTTTGTAATTTTCACAACGCATTTTAGGGACGCATTTGGACGAAAACCAAACGCGACAGGCAGACAGGCAGGCGGGCGGGCGGACAGACAGGCAGGCAGATGGGCGGGCGGGTGGATGGACGTACGGACAGATAGATGTACAAACAGACAGACGTACAGACAGATAGATGTACAAACAGACAGACGTACAGACAGACAGACAGACATACGTACGTACGTACGTACGTACAGATATAGACGTACAAACAGACAGACAGACGTACGTACGTACGTACAGATATAGACGTACAAACAGACAGACAGACAGACGTACAGATAGACAGACGGACAGACGGACAGACAGACAGACAGACAGACGTACAGATATAGACAGACGTACAGATATAGACAGACGTACAGATATAGACAGACGTACAGATATAGACGTACAAACAGACAGACAGACAGACAGACAGACAGACAGACAGACAGACAGACAGACAGACAGACAGACAGACAGACAGACAGACAGACAGACAGACGTACAGATAGACAGACGTATAAATAAATATAAATAAATATAAATAAACAAACAAACAACCAAACAAACAAACAAACACAAACAAACAAACAAACAAACAAACAAACAAACTCTTTTCGGGTGACTTTCTATTTATTTTGAACTTCTATACTTTCTAGATCAACTCATTAAGGATGTTATTATTACTGTTCCACCATTTTTCACGCAAGCTGAAAGAAGGGCAGTGCAAAGGTAAACTGGAAGACTCTTGTGAGGTCTTTTATACAAGGCAACTTAAACAAGGCAACTTTCTCACAACACGGTTGAAGATGTTTTCTTCAGAATTCCCAAAGGGATGAAATACTTGAACGGTGAACGACATAAGCTAAGCTTATCTACGCTAGCAAATTAACTCCTTGTATAAATTTAACAGCATTACGCTAAAAACCATCAGTCAATTCTTAGGGGCCATTCATATGAGGCGGGCTAGCTGATTTTATGTCACGAAAATCTTTCTATGACCGCAAAAACGAATTAGACTACCCTGTGTGTTATGCTTACAGAAAAACGAAGCGAATTTTGCTTTGTTATATCATTCTGCCTTTCTCAAATAGTCGTAGTAAGATTTTCGTGAGGCTAGCTCGCCTCATATGAACAGCCCCTTAGAGCAACTCAGCAGCGGTCAGGAGGTTAATACCCAAGGGCCCCATTCTAATGTCGCAGAACAATGATAAGCTTAGTATACACTATGCGAGTCAAAACCCCAAGGTGGAAATTAATGGTAAATTTGGATTTTTTTCCGATTTTTTTCTTTAGGTTTTTTAGAAAATGTTTGTTTATTAAAGATTGACATTTGCCTGCTTTAGACGTTACGTCGTAGTTTAAAATGTGCATTTTGTACCCGAACCAATTAAAAAGAACCAGGAAGTGACCTCGTACATTAGGTCGGGCACGCGGGTATCCTTCACAGCCCTATTTTAGCTTACATTGCAGGAATTGCAGGCTAAGAAGGTTTTAACCTTAAAAGGTTTTGATTCATGTCTGGCACTCAAAATGCTTCCACACCCACACCAGAGGCCCAACCAACGGGAATGTTGACGTATGTTGAAAGTTTAAAAAATATGAAATTTAATATTTAAACAAATTTGACGAATAGCCGCGGAAAGGTTCTTAGCGGTGATTTTGTAGCGAAAAGTATAGATCGTTTTCATCTGACGTCACGGCGGCCATATTGGTGTACCAAAACAATGAAATGGCGGCCATATTGGTGTACGGCATGGGAATTAGCTCTTTCTTATTCAAATATTTCGTATAGTTTCACCACCCCAATGGGGCCACCGATCACGTGAGTGAAAACGATCTATACTGACAGATTTGTATGATGTATGTTGTCCATAGTTTGTTCTTTAAAATCAACAATGGACATTTTCTCCAGTAGTCGTCATTTTTGTTTACTTCATTTATTTCAAAAAGCGTGTGAGTGTGGCCGAATTTTTTACTCCGTTTCACAGTTCAGTCATTTCCGTAGTAACTCGAAGATTTTCTTCAATCGTCGTGAATAAATTAAATGTTGTTTGTTTAGAGCAGCGATGATGGTTGGGCTAAATCTACTTCAATTGATGAATGATAACACTGCAGGTATGATATACATGCATTTTACGATTGCTAAGTTTTGCATGTAGCTGCATGTATATAGGAGGGATTGATTGATTGATTGATTGATTGATTGATTGATTGATTGATTGATTGATTGATTGATTGATTGATTGATTGATTGATTGATTGATTGATTGATTGATTGATTGATTGATTGAAATTTATTTATGCACGGTAAATTTCTCAACTTACAAGTTGTTTTTCGTTTGACAACGTGATATGATAAATGGAGCCACTCGTTGACAGAAAAAACATTAATAGGAAAACAAAGAGTTCCAACTAGTTTAAAACAGAAAAAATTATGGGAAAATTGAGTCACCACTTGTGTGGATGGGGCAAGAAAATGTCACGATGTTAACGGGGCAGACTCTACATAATGTTTAACTATACTGGACTAGTGTACGTAGGCTAGCTTTTTTCTTTGCAGTGTTTGTTCCTGAAATTTTCCAGTAAGATTTTCAGCATTCTTGCATATACATTTTTGTTATTTAATTCTGGAAGATTGTTACCATGGCAACAATGAACCAAAGTCTTGATATTCTATAAAATTTATTATATAAAACCTTATAGGGAGTCATCTTAAGTTCTGAACACAACGTACTTTTCTTACACTGCAAATCAATTTAAAAAATGTGTTGACTCAAGAGGGATTTCAACTTGTACTTTCGGGATACCAGTCGCTCTATCTACCTGTAGAGCTATTGAGTCTACAGGTATAACTCAACAGGTAGAGCTTATCAGGTAGGAGAATGTTATTTCGGCATTTTACATTGAACGACTAGTACAGTCTCAAGTTCATTGAGTAAAGCTCCGGTTGAAAATGGAATAACGAAAATTTTCAAACTTTAAACAACCTTTTTTACTTCATCTTTCGTATATCTACTCTATATAATCCACCATAGCAAAGAAGAATATGGCTTTAATATTTACCAGCTAAACGACTTCTGATAAAAGCTGAAAATTCTTCGCCGTGTTATTAACATCTAGAGGACAGCTTCTTATTTACAAGTAGATTATGGTAAAATGAACAACTGCAAACTGATTCTACTTTGTTTTTTTCTTAGCTGCCTTAAATTTTGGAGTCTTTCGCTATACCTCGTTCAATACAACTGAAAAAGTAAGTTTATCAAGACAACGTAATGCTTTTAAAATAATTAACATACGTATTAATTTAATAGAATAAATTACAAAGGTACTATAAATATAAAAAAACTTTAAAGTGTATATGCAACGAAATTTCACCCCAGCCTTTTATGATTGCATTTGAAAGAACACTTAAAAAATGACAAAGTAACATCTTTTGTAGAATTTCGTTTCTTTGCTTCATTCTTGAGATATTTAGATTTGTTTGATATGCAAATGTTCTACTTGTAGCATCATACTGCATAATGACTTTTTTGAAAGTCATCAATTTTAGGATGGTCCAAATATTTTACACACAACTACACACCTTTAGTGACCAGTTATGGGGGCATACATGTAAGTGCAAATTTTTAAGTACTTTCGATAAGCACTCTCAAAGAAAATCATACTTTTCTAAAAAATCATTATGCAGTGTGATGTCATAAGTATTACATTTGCTTATCAAACAAACCTGAATATCTCAAGAATGAAGCAAGGAAACGAAATTCTAAGAAAAATGTTACTTTGTCATTTTAAGTGTTCTTTCAAATGCAATCATAACAAAACTGGCGAAATTTCGTTGCATAAACACTTTAATATGTGAAATAAACGCACATTTCCATAATTTGTTGCATGCATTTTATGCAGCAGGCAAGTGTGATTGGCTAAGCGAAGCTTTCATTGTCCAATTCAAAATTGGTCAAGGTTACTTGAACTTTTTACACTGGGATAATTTAAATTAATTTTACTGCTCTTAGCCAATCACAAGTAAGAATTTTATTAAATTATAAGTTTTAATTTTATTATTATTTATTTTATCAACACTTATTTCATGGCTGATGTAAATTTTGTACCACTAGATTTACATGTTCTACGACATGGGCTCCACGAGTACAACTGCAACCATCGTTGGTATGTTACAGTATACTGTATATAATATTTTTAATGCTGAATTCAATCTTCACTTTATTTTGCAGCGTAGGAACAATTGAACTATGACTGCGCATAAAACGTTAACTAGTTTGTCTACAATGAATGTAAATTTGACTCAATTTCCATATAGACCATATTCAAAAATGGCCGCCGAATTAGAATTCTTTTATGTGCATATAAATTAGCCCTTATGACCTCGTTTTAAAGTAAAAATTATTTTAAATTTTACACATGAAAACGAGTTCATAAGGGCTAATTTATATGTATATAAAAGAATTTTAATTCGGCGGCCATTTTTGAATAAGGTCTATAAACATCCCGGATTCTAAATAAGATTAAACTTCTAACCCTAGCCTTAATTAAGGTGGCTCCTTACTGTTTCTTCAAAAGTGGAAAAAATGCAAGTTTCAACCGCAGAAAGTGCTCATGAATATTTTGAAAAAGAATGAAATTAGCGTTTGCAAAAAAGAACGTTCAAGACATTAAATACTGTTAACAGATAATGTGTTTCAGCCGTTGCTATGGCAATAGTGACGTTTCAAAATGGCCATTTACATTTAATCTAATTTATTTCAAAAACGAGAACGGTGACCCCCCAAATTTTTTGCATTAAAACATTTATTTAAGTTTAAGTAATCAATAGTATTAATTAGCGCAAACCATGTTTCTCCGATAAAAAAATTGGATCTACAGAATTCTTTAAAAACTTACTATTGATTACTTGAATTAAAAGAAATGTTTTAATGCAAAATTTTTTGGGGTCATTGAACTCGTTTTTGAATTAAATGTAAATTTACGGCCATTTCGAAATGTCACTGTTGTCATAGCAACGGCTGAAACACATCTGTTAACAGTATTTAATGTCTTGAACGTTATTTTTTGCATAACGCTAATTTCATTCTTTTTCAAAATATTCATGAGCAGTTTCTGAGGTTCAAACTTGCATTTTTTCAACTTTTGAAGAAACAGTAGGGAGCCACCTTAAGTCTATTCTCCACTGAACAACACATGGATTTGAAAAAGTCGTAGTCTGTCATGTCGTGGATCGGCGCAAGCGTGATCGGCATCCATACCCTATCTCAGACCAAAATATGCACTCTATTCCAGACCAAAGTAGACGATTTGTATACCTTATCCCAGACCTCGAAAACCATACCCTATATGGCGGTACATACCCGTTTCCCTTATATACGAGAGTACACCCCCCGCAATACTACCGGTCTGTCCCATTCGCAATAAGACAAAACTGTAAAACCTATTTTAGGTTACAGTACGACGAAGATAAAAGATCGTGGAATTGTTGAAAACGCTCCACAGCTGGTTGTAAAAGGAGTTGGGTTAGTGCTTTCATAATTAATTACGCCATTTTGGGGTCACGTATTTAAACAACATTTCATTCATTTTCTACTTCCTATTTTTACCAGGTTTGATCGTTCGTTAGGAGGACGAGAGTTCGATTTCCGAATAAGGGATCATTTAGCTAAATTGTTCATGGTAAGATAACATCAACATTTTATTATACCGATGTATATTTTTCTTATACAGTAGTGTTTTTACCTGCAATATATTACATTCGAGGCTAACTTAGTATCAAAGTGTCTTAATGTAAGTTAAGTTGGTTTTGCTGATTAAACAGAATAACTGTATTACTAAATACTCGTTTTGTACATCTCACTTACACTGATCTTATTATGGTCGTCCTAATAACCTCGTCTTTTGGCATTCATCATTCTCGTCGTCGTTGTTTTCCTCCCCCTATTTTAATTCTTCATTTCCTGTCATCTTCGTTGTTGATCACTTTGTTCCCTTTCTTGTTACCCACGCCATTGTCCACCTCGTCTCTTCCATCCTCCCCCTTGTTATCCACCCCATCCCCCCGACCTCGTTCTCGCTGTCCTGAACTCAGAAAATATATCTGAGTATAGCAGGTGTACCGTGTATGTCAGTAATATAAAGTACCATCATCCCACGACTTGCCTTTGGCCTAGCAGCTTAGTCGGTCTAGAGCGTCTGTCTACTAACCGAAAGTCGCGGGTTCGAATCTCAAAGTTTTCTCTATACTTGCCCGGTATGGTTTGTTCACTCAGACCCCGTTTACACTAGAGCAAAAGTTTCCGGATTCGTCACGAATCCGGAACGTTTTAGTACCGGATTCGTTTTGCCGTTTACACACAAAAGAATGAATCCGGAATAAAAACTTTCCGGTTTGATCACGTATCCGGAGATTTCGAATCCGGAAAAAAATGTATAAACTTCGTATCCGAATACTTTTGAATCTGAGACAATACGTAGTGTGAACGGTTATTCCGATTAATTCGGATGCTCTTCCGCTCGTAATCATGTGAGGTTGCGATGGAACCAACATGGTCAACATATTAACTGAATTAAAGGAATTCCGAGTTTAGTGAAAGGCACGAATCTGCGAAGACTGTTGTAGTATAAATGCCTAACGAATCCAAATACTCCGTACGAAGTGAATCCGGAAACACGCACGAATCCGGAAACTTTTGCTCTAGTGTAAACGTAGTTTCAGAGTAACACATAACCTTATTCTCCATTGGTGTACATAGTCCCACACTCCCACATAATGTAACCAAGTGTATGTGTACATTCACTTTCATGCAGCAACACCAAGCTACCACGTTTGCTTCGTTGTCTCATTAATATTTAATCAATGCTACAGAAATGGACGAGGATCCGTTGTCTTTTTTGTAGTAATTTTTTTTATCTATTTTAGGGAAAACACAAAGATCTTGATCCTACCTCATCACCTCGAGCAATGAATAAATTTTTAAAAGAAGCTAAGAGAGTGAAACAAGTCTTAAGTGCCAACACGGAGACATTTTCTCAGGTACGCTATGAGTTTGTCATTTGAAAACTTCATGTAAACATTCTTAATGATAAATGGTATATATATTTTATTTATCACGTCAGATCGAAGGCGTTTATAACGATCAAGATTTCCGTGCTAAAGTGACTAGAGCTGATTTTGAAGAAATGTGTCAAGATCTTTTTGAAAGAGTTGCTGATCCTGTTAACCAAGCAATAAAGTCTTCTTCTGTAACCTTGGTAAGTACCGTGAAGAATGAGTTCTAACTGAAAGATATTTGTATGTTACATTAATAGAAATAGTTAATTATATCTTACTATAGTAACCAATAATTGAAAAAAATCATTAGGTTTGGAATCGATGTTGCATTTTATACATTTAATCAATGCAACCTCGTCTCCAGGACCCTCTTCGTGAGAAGATGCGGCGAGAGAACGCCTTGGCAAAGGCTGGATTTTGGCGGGAACGCGTTAAGAAATTTTTCGATACATTTAGAAGATTTTCCGGTGAGTTCAGCATGCTGGAAGGACCAAAGACTCGGTAAGAGTAGACATATTTTGTCTGCTTTTCAAAGTTCGCTTCCACAGTCTTACTGTTTTCAACTGGACGATATATTTTCCAAATATATTGAAATATTTTGTTACGATCTCCAGCCTTTGCCAGGGTGTTCTCTCGCCTCGCCGCGTCTTCTCACGAACGTCCTGGGATTTCCAAATTGGAAATCAAATTTTACTTACGTGAAGAGAGCTACTTTTTTAATGTATTTAGTTTATGAGATATTTAAGTAGTGTAGATTGTAGAAGGTTGGCCATCTTTGCCGAAATTCCGCTTGTCAACATCTCTTGCAAGATTTTTTCTTCTTTTATGTGAGAGGAAGGACAGCCCTACTAGACGAGATCTTGCTAATGAGTACCCGAGAGATCTCGTCTATATATATATAAGACTAGAGTGCTGAAGGTTTCTATGAAATTCACCTAAGAGAACTTGCCTAGATGGGCTGGAAATAGTTGAAGCATATGCATGTGGGACCAGTCTTCGTCACATGCAGGACTAGAAGATCCCCAAGTGAATGTGAGGTGAAATCTGGGCTAGCCTTTCCAAGAGGGTCACCTTACAGGTCTCTATATATAAACAGTCCCTAAGACTAAATTTGTACTTACTAATAATTTTACTGACATGGCCAAGATTATTAAATCGAGATTATACCTAACCATCATGTTTATATGATTTACTTCTATGTTAGTATAGTGACAGCGGTCAAAAATAAACAAACGAAAAAATATTTACGATTTTTGCTAAAATGGCATGTTCTGATTGACTGCGACCGTCTGACGAGCGGTCGTTAGTTTTCCTTAGTTTATTCATGCATAAATTATCTTTGATGTGCCGCGGTCAATAAATAGGTTATTGACCTTGCATATTAAATGACCTACTATATCGCTTTAAAACTACGTCTAGAATACCATTTTTTTGTTAAATAACGACAAATATCGTCTGTGTCATGAATAAACTAAGTCGGTTAGCCTAACATAATAACCTTAAATTAATAACCTGCCACTACGCTGGTTATTACCCTCGGGCCTGCGGCCCTCGGGGTTAATAACCAGCGTAGTGACCTCGGTTTCGGTCACTAACCTATACATAATTTATAGTCGGTCCATTACCGGCTGCAAAATAAAACAATCTTGATCCAAGTATAAATTATCACCAGCAAATAACAACGAAAACTTGTGAGATATCTCAGATGAGAGATTCGTATTCCAGTCAATCACGATAATGGCTTATTTCTGCTTCTTTTTTTCTCATTTTCTCTCTCGTTATGATAATTTTTTTGGTTTTTTTACAGGATGAAATTGAAAGCGTTCTAGTTATTGGAGGTGGTTTTCGAGTTCCGAAAGTCCAAGAAATTCTTTTAAATGCCGTCAAGAAGTAAGAAATAGCAAATAATAATTACAAACCTTAAAGTGCTTATGAAATGAAATTTTTGCTTTTTATATTATTTGATAATATAGAAATATAGAAAATTCTGATATTCGTACATATTTTCATTTAATATTTACGTCTTTGGAAAACACTTTATTTTTCAGTTCAAAGTCGATAGCTATAGGGCCGTGAAACGTCAACACATTAGCAGGCCTGCAAATAATTTTTTGACATAGAAGGACAAATATCAGGCCAGGCCAGAAAGTGGTCGGACATGTAGAAATTCTGGCCGGACGGACTAAGGTTTTCCCTACTTTTTATAAATGCATCCGTTTATCATGATGGGATGCACGAGGAATCAGAATAGATTTTTTATCTCGAAAATTAACAGTGAACTAGTACTACGTAATGCATGATCCATTTTAAAAACTATCTATAACATAGTACAGGAATAAGGATTGATACAAAAATGATACAAAAATCTCTTCTCATTGTTGATCAGCTGAAACAGACACTGACACTGATGTTTACAATTACAACATAAAATGCATGGTATATATTAATATAGCCAATATATCAAAACTCTGTCTGCTTGACGTTTGACATTTGACAACGAGAACTCTGCCTGTGAGCAAACTATTATAGTAGGGAGAATTCGTTTACTTATTTGTTGATCTTCGTAGGAGAAAACTACACCATACACTGATCAAGCTATTGAATCTCTATAACTTCAGGGAAATACGCTAGACTATAGCTTAGCGTACACACGTGTGTCGCTGACCTGTCGCACGGGCTCATTGATTAGAATTTCGGGCCGAATTGAAAACCACCATGAAAAATGTTTCTTTAATTCCTTTCTGTATACTTTTACTAACGTATTATTATTATTTAATTGGTATTAAATGGACAAAACATCTTAAAGACTAACTATTAACTCTGTAAGTTTGAATTGACCGGTCATAATGACCGGCCATAATGAGGTTTGGGCGGACAATAACGTACAATCATGCCGGACAATGTCCGATGACCGGCTGTTATTTGCAGCCCTGCATTAGGGACCTTAAGATGCTAGGACGACGACGACGGCGGTTAAAAACCAATTCAAATTTTAGCATTAAAAAGAAGTCACGGTTAACTGACTACTGTATTCAATACTTGAAGCTTGTTCTATAATTTTCAAAGTGTTAAAACGGTTGCAGTGTCTGTGTTAAGGCAATCTCAGACAACAGTTCTCGTCACCCCACGAGTCAATATCGTCCTGAAGACCTGAAAATGCTCCGAGTGGCGTTGTATACAGAGCGAGGACGGTGTTCAGATTACTCTTGGGACTAGAAATTATTCATTATCTTTGTTTTGCAACAAGAATGCTTTTGTTTGAAGGACGTCGTCCTCGAAGTTGCCGTCGTAGATCTTAAGGTCCCTAAATAACGCGGCCACAACAACTATTTGACGTCACACGGTGGATCATTATCATAAATTTGTTTAGTCTTGATCCACCTTGTGACGTCACAGGTATTGTTACCCGTCTCAGTCCTTGCTGACATCTCGACTTAAGAAATGCTACGGTTTGGCAAGTTTAAATATAAAAGTAAAGCACTTTCTAAATACGTAAAAACAAAGTGAGCATATGTAGCAATATCAGCGATTTCTATAGTTTTAAAGCACTTTAAAAGGCACTTTAAAAAGCACTTTAAAAGGCGCTTCACTAGGAAGATCGTAGCTTTATTTACTGATATTTTTTTTAAATTTTCTGTTTATCATTAGATCTGAACTTAGTAAAAATATTAATGCTGACGAAGCCGCTGCTTTAGGTAAGTAAAATATGTGTTCACAATTCGAAACGTTTTTCATTTGAATGTTTTGACATTTAAAATAATATGATAGACGATGAATGTTCAACCCGATATCTGAACGCCGAGAACTGTGTAAAAATGGATTGAAAAAAACGACTATTTATTGGTATAATTAAGAGCGCGCATTCTTCCCGGTACTGACTTTTTTGTGTGTTTTTCCCCGCCATGAATTATGAATAAGTTTAAAAATTCATATTCTTAAATTTCAGGTGCTGTTTACCAGGCTGCACGACTCAGTAAAGGATTTCGTGTAAAAAACTTTGTTGTAAAAGATGCTAACGTTTATCCAATTGAGGTGAGACACTCAATGTTATCTACTACAGTCAATGTTATCTACTACAGTGAATGTTATCCACTACTGTCAATGTTATCCACTACACTACTGTCGCTGTTATCCACTACTGTCAATGTTATCTACTACAGTCAATGTTATCTACTACAGTCAATGACTCAATGTTATCCACTACAGTCAATGTTATCCACTACAGTCAATGTTATCCACTACAGTCAATGTTATCCACTACTGTCAATGTTATCCAGTACTGTCAATGTTGTTCACTACAGTCAATGACTTCAATGTTATCCACTACAGTCAATTCGATGATATCCACTACAGTCAATGTTATCTATTGCAGTCAATGTTATCTACTACAGTCCGTTATCGGTTATATCGCCTCTACCAACTTCTTACGCTCTTCCGCTCTCCCGACTTCCCGCGTGCATCCATAACTCGATGGAGCACACCAAACCATGAACCATTTCTTAAATTGTTAATAAGATTGATATTTTTCCAATGAGTAAAACATAGTTTAAACTTTTTTTCTTATATTGTCATTTAATTTAGGTAACGTTTGACAGAGCTCTTAAAAATACCCAAGGAGAAATGACTGGCGACTACAAGAAAGTGAAACGAACGTTGTTTCATCGTAATAATCTTGTACCTCAAAAGAAAGTCATGACGTTCAATAAAAATACCGTAGACTTCAGTTTTGCTGTCAGTTATGGCGATACTAGTTTTCTTACAGAGTTACAAAAAAGGTTAGTGATCTCCTTTTGTTTTACTAATGATTATCAGTGCAGAATACAGTCATCATCGTCAGAAGCATTTGTCACATTTTATTTCTATATAATATGAAATCTTTCGCCGAGAACAACTAAAGGATTTTTGACATTTTTATTTTATAAGTAAACATCGTCATGTTTTCTCTTGGCCACATTTTTTGCGCATTCTCGTAACGGTTTTTGATTGGTTCTCGAAATTTTTAACTTGCCTTTGATTGGTTATACTTTCACACGTGAAAGGTTAGGTACGAAGTGTTGATTGTATGTACATTTTTAGGCCAGAATGAAACGTCAACTTTTCACGAATCGAACCTGCAGTCCTTTCGTCCAGCGATAAGGAGCCATCGGCCCTGGCAGGGTAAGAAGTTCGAGTCAGAAAAACGTGGACTTCCGAGAGAACGCACATGAACATTTAAGTCAATCACCTTAATGCTTTACTTTGTTCTGACCAGAACCGATGGCCCCTTGTCGCTGGACGAAAGGAACGTCGGCTCTAGGTACGAGATTGAGCCTTATATGTGAGAAATATAGAGCATAGATTTAGACAGCGGCTTTTATCCAACAAAATTCTTATAATACATAAATTAAAAGGAATTTCTTATCTTGCCAAATACCGGTTTGTGTCGAGTGAAGGTCAAGTAGCGTGATTTTACTTGCAGACCTTAGCAAACAAAGTTTGTCAAACAATCCTGACAGAAATCTGTTTTCGTGTCTTTAGTATGATTGGAAGTTCAAATTTGTTGGATGTAAAAGTAAAAGGTGTCGCCGAATCGTTTGAAAAGCACGCGACAGATAAGACGGATACAAAAGGAATTAAGGCCTATTTCAAACTGGATGAAGGAGGATTTCTTTCTTTAGAAAAGGTTAGTGTATTATGCAGTTAATCGTTAGAAGGCTTAGCAACACTGTTGCGACAGAAAATATAGAACCTGGTTATAGAATTATAACAAAAAATACCGTTTCGCACGCGATTAATGATCGGGTTACAACGGTAATAATGAAAGACGGGAGATACTGTAAAACAAAAGAAATCTGCTTGTCACTGCTCGCACTCCAACCTTTGGGAAAACTGGTGGGTAAAACAGACATGCTGTAGAGAAAAACGTGATTTGTCGGTAAATTGATGAGAAATATGGTTGGTAAATTGTTCATATAAATGAGTTAGTCGGCAATGTGAGGAGCTACTAAAGATACAACAATCGAAATATAGTAAGGTTAGATATACTGCCGAAACAGAGAACGTAGTAGTCTAACGTTTCGAGCTAAGCTCGCAGTATATTTAACCATACTATATTTCGATTGTTGTTTCACCGCTGCCTACGCAGCACGCTACTTTTATTCCACTAATAAAGATACACCCTCTCAGAATTGTCACGCTACGTCACTGCTGCTTGTTATAAAACACGAGAAAAAAATTAGTAAGATTTTTTTATAGCGTGGTTGATTGTCAAACCCATATGTGTTTTGAATAATTATTATGGGACAGTGAACTCGGGTGGAGAATAATAAGACAAGTGAAGAAAACTCTTCTTGGCCCGGCTTGGATTCGAACCCGCGACCTTCAGCTAGTAAACCGGAGCTTTCTCTACTTGTCCGGTATGGTTCGTCACTCGGAGTAACACCTTATTACCATATGTGTTTGTTGTAAAAAACAAAATATTTGTTTCAACCTCTTTTTATTATCGTTTTTGTTCAAGATTGAATCAGTCTTTGAAAAAATGGCAGAACCTGAAGAAGAGGAACAATCCACTTTTGCAAGTGAGTTAAAAATTATCAATATTGAGTAATGATTACTTAATATACTTACTTTGTCATTATCATAATTTTCACTTCCTATAGTAATAGTTGGTTTGTATGTTTGTAGAATTGGGGAGCAAGATTACAAGTTTCTTTACAGGATCAACTGACACAGATAGTTCAAAAGAAGATCAGGTAGAATTTAAAAGTCATTTTAGAATTTTCTTTCGATTACTTCGTTGAGATGATCAGAAAGGGAAATTTAGAGTTACTTTAAAGAGTCCGAAAAATAACCAAAAAAATATTTAACATAGGAAATAACATTAATTCGAGAAGTATTAATGAAAATGTTGGGTTTATATGTAGCCTGCGTGCAGTCCCAGACTGTTTATAAAATCTCACCGAAACCACATCAGTAAGACAAATACACTTTGTACTAGAGATAAGTACTGTACACTATATTTCAGTAAATCATACGTGTATGATTGGCGAAATATTCACTGATTGCGTGGCAGTAGGAATTATAAATTATTTATGAATGCAGTTTCCTAATACGCCATTATTACTGATACAAAAATGAGGTCATCGGATACGAGTACCAAGATGGCCGCCACAAGACTTTCGGTCAATGGAAACCATGCCAACATTGAAATAGTAAGTTTTGGAAAGCGAAAACAATGTTTTGATGCGGATCTTTACACAAGCAAGAGTGCTGGAATAGAATGTGGTTTTACTTCTGAACTTGTTAATATATCCTTAACTTGTTTCGATAAATTTTTCGTTGGAAACCTTTGCAATTTCTTATGAAATTGTACTTGATTTGCCCTCGTCCTGGGTATCATGAAGTCCAGATCAAAGTTGTTTACGAATGTTAAGGTGGCTCCATACAGTTTCTAGAAAAATGGAAAATACAAGTTTGAGAGTCCAAAACAATTCGGAAAAAAACTAAAACTAAATGTTATGCATAGTTAAACATTCTGACAATCAAAAACTGTTACCAAATAAATAGCAACAGTTGTTGTTATGGCAACAATGACGTTTCAAAATGGCTGACAATAGGGGAGTTCAAGGTTTATTTCGCCATATTGCAGGGGGTGCAAAACCAATGGGGCGAGCGCGCGGCCATGCCTATTTATCCTTGTTAAAATCATGGCGAAACTTGCGAAGCAAGAAGGATATCGCTTCGGTTTTTGTCGAATTCGTCTTTAATCGCCGTTTGGATCGCTTTTCTGTGGGCTAGTATGTTCGTTCTTTGATTTTAGACCATTATCGCTGATAACCAACGCGTAGAAACGCTATAATACGAAAGTTTCCTCAACTGAGGGGTGGCTGCGCTGTTATGACGGGCACGACTGAGTGACGATTTCAGCAAGGCAATGTAAAACTTTAGCTCCAACTCTCTTGTAAATCACTCGAACTTCAAGCGTATAGTAACGTAAGTAACCAGAGGTTCATCTTCGTCATCTGAAGTCTGAAATATCCTCTTTCTCGTTATCAAACGAAGTGTATTATGTATATCTCCTCGCAGGAAAGGGATACGTTTCGGGTTACGCGTGTTTACTTCTAATATGTACACGTTATTAACTGGCATAACAGCGCAAAATATAGTTTATAAATGCAGTTTAAGTCTAGATCTAACTATTAAGTATAAAGATAAAATCGTACATATTGCTTGTATTTTTGTCGAGTTAAACGTGTAATTATTTTGAAGAACGGAGCAATTTTATTTGGGAAATTTGACACCATTGACATTGAAGGCTGATAAACAAGCGGAAAATACGGATTTCTAGACAAATGTTTGCTTACGCCAAGTTTCTGCCGAAATCTGGTGATTTGGCCGCTTATTAAGAACCAAAATTTTAAGATAATACCTCTTCACCCAACATTCAGGACTGCGTTTGTTGTTATCGCAGTATCCCACTATACAGCGAGGCGTTTTGTCTCTGCTAAAATCGACAAACAGCCGCGTCCCGTGTCTGCCACAATGGCGCAGCGACCCCTCAGTTGAAGAAACTTTCGTATTATAGCGTTCCTACGCGTTGGTTATCAGCGATAATGGTCTAAAATCAAAGAACGAACATACCAGCTCACAGGAAAGTGATCCAAACAACGATTAAAGACGAATTCGACAAAAACCGAAGCGATATCCTTCTTGCTTCGCAAGTTTCGCCATGATTTCAACAAGGATAAATAGGCATGGCCGCGCGCTCGCCCCAATGGTTTTGCACCCCCTGCAATATGGCGAAATAAACCTTGAACTCCCCTATTATACCCTTCAAACTAATTTAATTCGAAAAAAACTTTGGTGACCCCCCTCTTTTTTTATTAAAACTTTGCTTGAAGTATGAGTAATCAATAGGTCGATTTTAAATCAAAATTAGATAATTTTTTCTTCGAAAAAATCATTCCTTCTACAGAATTTTTTTAAAATCGGCCTATTGATTACTCATACTTCAAGAAAAGTTTTAATGAAAAAAAATTGGGGGTCACCAATTTTGAAAGGTAATTGACAGCCATTTTGAAACGTCATTGTTGGCATAGCAACAACTGTTGCTATTTATTTGGTAACAGTTTTTGATTGTCAGAATGTTTAACTAGGCATAACATTTAGTATTATTCTTTTTCCAAATTGCTTATGCACGCGTCTCAAACTTGTATTTTCCATTTTTCAAGCAACTGTATGGAGCCACCTTAATTTATACTTATAACAAAGCGTACAATTTGACTCGTTTCCAGATATGAATATAGCAAACAATCTCGGTCTGCCATCTGAGTTCTAGTGGTTCAATGCTTATTTATGGACTTTATACACGCACTATATATAACGCACTACATTTACAAACAACGTTTCGGTACCAATTTTTATTGTGTTTTCCTCATTGGTTACTATTGATTTGAGAACAATATGTATCAATTAAGATCTATCATTCACATCATACTTTAACTGATAGGAACGATGTATTTTCTCTTTTCCCATCTTGCGCCCACAGGAAGCAAAAACTGTTGAAGAGAAAGGTGATGAAAAGGAAGAAGAAAAATTTGAAACGAAATCGAGCGAACAAAAACAAGATTCTGGAAATGAAAGCGCGAAGAAGGATAGTGAGCAGGTAATTATCTCAAGTCAATCACTATAAAAAGAACGAACGAACGAACGAACGAACGAACGAACGAACGAACGAACGAACGAACGAACGAACGAACGAACGAACGAACGAACGAACGAACGAACGCACGCACGCACGCACGCACGAACGCACGGACGGACGGACGGACGGACGGACGGACGAACGAACGAACGAACGGACGAACGACCGACCGAACGAACGACCGAACGACCGAACGACCGACCGACCGACCGACCGACCGACGGAACAAATGAATGAATGATGGACAACGCTATTCACTTAATGTCAGTGGAGTTATAGCTTATCTTTTGCTTTATTTCTCAACCCTTTGCGACCCATCATAAATGATTTTCACGTTCTCCTGACTCACCCAGTGGGTTGATATTGCCCCTAGCTGATATTGCCCCTAGCTAGTTTAGATCGTTTGATACATGTATATCAATGGCGTCTTATATAGTATCAGTGTTATCATATTAATTGGAGTAATGAGTTAATTTGTCTTCTATATTAAAAGGGATCTGATAAAAAGGAAGAGACTGAGAAACCAGATGACAAACAAGACAACGTGAAGGAGGAAGAGAAAAAAGAGGAAAAGGAAGAAGAGAAAGAAGAAAAGAAAGACGAAAAGAAAGATGAACAAAAAGACGAGGAAAAAGACGAGCAGAAAGACGAAAAGAAAGACGAAAAGAAAGACGAAAAGAAAGATGAACAAAAAGACGAGAAAAAAGACGAGCAGAAAGACGAAAAGAAAGACGAAAAGAAAGACGAAAAGAAAGACGAAAAGAAAGACGAAAAGAAAGACGAAAAGAAAGAAGAAAAGAAAGACGAAAAGAAAGAAGAAAAGAAAGAAGAAAAGAAAGAAGAAAAGAAAGAAGAAAAGGAAGAAGAAAAGGAATCGAAAGATAAAGATGAAAGTGGTGACAAAGATAAAGCTAAAGATGATACTCAAAAGAACAAAACTGATGAAAAACCAGCAGAAAAACAGCCACCGAAACCAGTGACAATCCGAGAACCACTTGAAGTTCAAACTGAAATTGTCGATTTTCCAGAAATGTCGTCCAGTTTATTTAACATAGCTGTAAATAGGTAAGTCTTATTTCGTTGATAAAGTTACTTTGACACACACCCATACCGTCCACTTATTGATATCTAGTCACGCTTAATTAAAGCCTGTTTTCCACTTCCGGGTTATTAATATCTAGTCACGCTTAATTAAAGCCTATTTTCCACTTCCGGGTTATTAATATCTAGTCGCGCTTAATTAAAGCCTGTTTTCCACTTCCGGGCGACATTTCTTTTGCAAAAATTGAATAGATTTCTAATTAGCTCTACCCGAATTAGTTCACCACTATAGGCAATTTTATTCGCGCGAATCGACTTTCTATTAGAATATTGCGTTATCAAGCACTGCTCGTATCAGCATATCAGCGTTAGCGACGTTGCGCACATTTATATCGCAATATAATTTATTACATCAGTTTTAACCAATCTCAACACAAAGCTTAATCCTAGAACTAAAGCTTACAACGTCAATAACCAATCAGAGTTATTGTTTGTAACTTGAGCCAACCGGTGTTCCAAATAGCCTTCGAAATAAACCTTGGTTTTAATTTGAATACATATTACTGAACGACTCTCATTATTAACAACACTCTGTGTTTTTAGGTTAAAAAATCTGAAATCACGTGATGATGCCAAGATCGCGAATGAAAAAGCCAAAAACACACTAGAAAGTGTTCTGTTTGAAACACGTGATAAACTTTCTGGTGAAGAGGGTGATGAGTTGGTGACGGATGATGAACGTGAAAAAATCGACACAGTATTGTCGGAAATATCAGAGTGGCTTGATGATGATGGATGGGATACAACTGCTGACGTAAGTTTCATGTTAATGATGATACAAATCCTAAAATATTCCAATCTGCCATCAGCTAGAATAGATAGCTTAGATTAATTCAATCCTGTTGAGATCACTTAGGATTATCCATAGTATTTTTATCCGTATATTGTTAATCTCCAAATTTTCTCATCAACTTGCATTATTATACAAGAGCGAACATCAAAAAAACATTCCTTTGCAAGAGATCACTCATTAACTTTAATCAAGCAATTCTCATTCACAAAATAATTTTAAATGATGATGATGATGAGAAGGAGGAGCAGGAGAAGGAGCAGGAGGAGGAAGAGGAGGAGGAGGAGGAGGAGGAGCAGGAGGAGGAGGAGGAAGAGGAGCAGGAGGAGGAGGAGAGGAGGAGCAGGAGGAGGAGGAGCAGGAGGAGCAGGAGGAGGAGCAGGAGGAGCAGGAGGAGGAGGAGGAGCAGGAGGAGGAGGAAGAGGAGGAGCAGGAGGAGGAGGAGGAGGAGGAGGAGGAGCAGCAGGAGGAGGAAGAGGAGGAGGAGGAGGAGGAGGAAGAAGAAGAAGAAGAAGAAAAGGAAGAGGAGCATGAAGAGGACAAGGATGAGGACAAGGATGAGAAGGACAAGGATGCATGAGGACAAGGAGGAGGACAAGGGTGAGAAGGGCAAGGAGGAGGACAAGGATGAGGAGGGCAAGGAGGAGGACAAGGATGAGGAGGGGGAGGATGAGGAGGACAAGGAGGAGGAGGACAAGGAAGAGGAGGAGGACAAGGATGAGAACGACAAGGAGGAGGATGAGAAGGACAAGGATGAGGAGGACGAGGAGGAGGACAAGGATGAGAATGAAGAGGACGAGAAGGAGGAGGAGAGCTAGGATGAGGAGGAGAAGGAGGGAAACTATGAGGAGGAGGACTACAAGGATGAGGCGGAGGAGGAGGTTGAAGAGGACGATGAGGAGGAGAAGGAGGATGAGGAGGACGTGGACAAGTAGGAGGGCAACGACGAGAACGAGGAGGAAGAGGACGACGATTAATCGACGGTTAATCACTATTTAATATTTCTTTTGATAGGTTTATGAAGAGAAGTTTAAGAAATTAAAGGATGCTTGTAAAGATTTTTACCTACGAATGTCCGAAGTGAAGCACCGTCCTGCTGCGCTGGAGAACATTCGCCGTAGTATGAATTTGACTTTAACATTCTTGAATCAAGTCAGTCAGATGAAGGAAAAGAACGAAATCTTCACGGAGAAAGATTTGGAAGACGTGTGGAAAGTACTCAATGAAACAGTTGTAAGTTATTCTTTTTGTTCTTTGTTGTTGTTGTTGTTGTTGTTGTTGTTGTTGTTGTTGTTGTTGTTGTTGTTGTTGTTGTTGTTGTTGTTGTTCACCATGTTTCAAACGAAAATAAAGGAAATCAAGAAACGTTAAACCCTTTTATTATGACTCACGCTACTTCCAGTGAAATGGCGCATTTTGATTGGCTGAGACGCTCTGAGTAATGGTCGTTACTTTCTGTGTTACTTTTTTTTATAAAATAACCTGACGAAAACAAGCCATATTAGGCTCGTGCTTCGTGTGCCAGACACAGAACACATCGCAGCCACATTTTGTAACGGGCACAGAATTTTGGGTTCTAAATTTTGCACGGAACGCGAGTTGAATTATTCCTTCAAACGTTTAGCGAACACCGCTGCCAAACGTTTGCGCATGCGTGAATTTGTTATAGTAAACATTGCAAGAGAAGTGGGAACTAGCCGTGGCAACAACAACCAGACAGTGAAGATTAAGTAAGACTCGACTATTCATTTGTGTTTAAAAAAAAGGGTAATGAAAATTACGAAGGCGTCATTTCAGAATATGTTACAATATTAACAAAGAAGCCATATACAAATTATCTACCTTATCTTTTTGGTAGTATGCTTATGGTAGTATGCTTATAATTTTAACTTTTGTGTGGGACTCTCGGACCAGTCTAAATATTTCAGTGATTTCCCGCCCTTTTTTTTTTAAAGTACGAGCTCGGACGTCGCGCAGGCGCAAAACGTATGGCAGCGGTGTTCCTTTAGCGAGGTTTTTTAAGCAATTAAATTGTTCCGAAATTCTATGTCCGGTGCAAGAAGCTAGGAAGCAAGAACCTAAAATAGGAAATGATTCTAATAGACCTTACTCAAAAATGGCCGCCGAATTAGAATTCTGTTATATGCATATAAATTAGCCCTTATGAACTCGTTTTCATGTGGGACATTCAAAAGAATTTTTACTTTGAAACGAGGTTATAAGGGCTAATTTATATGCACACAAAAAAAATTATAATTCGGCAGCCATTTTTGAATAAGGTGTAGTCCATTATATACTAGCAATTGACGAACAGTATTTCCCTCGGGTAAAAGAAACATGACTGTTAGTCAATCACCGTGTCAAGTTATTTTAGTTTTATATTACTCTTATTTCACGTTGTCATAACTCACCTACATTTCTGCCTGGCAATATAATGTAATCTAATCTACGTGTCTTTCTGTTTGAAATAGGAATGGCTTTATACTACAGAGAAAAAACAGAACGCCACAAAGCCGTCAGAAAATCCTGTTTTACTGGTTAAGGATATCATTTATAGAACTGGAAAACTTGATCGAGAGCTCATGTATTTGTTAAACAAAGCTAAATTTTATGTTCCTAAAACGAAGCCTGCAGGTAAGTCGGTGTTTTAGCTCACGTTTTTTCGGTATAACCTACCCAGGTAAAAACACACAAGTTGTATAACAAGACTGCTAACTTCTCTGTTCAACAACATGTCAACCAACTGGCATCAGAATGAATGTACTCGCATCACTTGCTCCGGTTGGTTGAGACAAACTCGCAACAAGTTGTTCGCAAGTTTGTAAAAAGTTTTGATTGACAAGCCTGTCGCAGGTTGTTCCAACAGCCTGGTGCAATTTATCAGGGGGAAAAATTGGTAAAAAGTTGGGATTTCTTTAAAAAACAAGACGCCTGGGTCAGGCGTTCACTTGGGCTACTGACAAAGTACGGAGGAGAGTGGGAGTGGGTCGAGGAAGATCAGATCGAAGGCTGAATGTGGTGCATACTTCACAGTGGTGAACATATTTACGATCAAGACCGTTGTCAGCCACATCTGATCACTGTTAAACTATAAAGTCAGCCGGTCAGTTTCGAAACCTACCAACAGCGTGTAAGAACACCTTGGTCAAAAGGCAAAGATGTTCAACTTTTTGTCCAACTCCAAAAGCAAAAAGAGCAAAGAACTTACAACATGCCTCACAGCCTCACTCAGTCCCAAGTAGCCGAAACCTAGACTCGGCCTACCATAGGTCGCCCGAGTAATAACGTTGCCATGCATATACTCCTTCATCGGACATCAGTGAGAGTATCTTTAAACTTTTGACTCCCATGGCGGTCTGCACATGACAAGTAAAATTAAACCCAGTGTAAAGTACTCAAGGGCTAATTCAGTGTTCAAAGGGTTAAACCACAGTTGTACTTTTATTTTCAGATACAAATAGCACAAGCGCTAATGTAACTGACTCTTCTGGTGAAAAGAAAACTGGAAGTGAAACGAAAGAGAAAAAGGAAGAAACAGCTGATGATAAAACTAAGAAAAAAGACGAAGAAAAGGAAGAGGAAAAAACAAATGAAGATAAAGAAGAGAAAAAAGAAAGTAAAGAAAGCATTCGTGACGATGTCAAAGAAAAGGAAACCGATAAAGAAAATGTGGCTGAAGATACAAAACATAAACCAGAAGCAACAAAGGGTCACCCTGATGAGCTATAAATAGAAAAATGAAAGCATAGTTTGAGAATATAAACTATGCATGTCGGAAATAAGAAGAGATAACAAACCAGAGGAAATTTCTTTCCAGAAAGACAATTTATAAATTATGCTTGACAATCTCATATTGTATCGACAATATGTCGATTTAAAATGTGAAGACATTTTCCCTTCCACACTTACACCTTCTTTGGCTTACAACTCATTGTCATACAACTCATTGTCGTTGCATTAGGGGGTGTTTATATGGAACAGGGCTAGCCCTCTTTGCCGAGATCCCGTCTGATCAGTCAAATCCAGTGTAAAATTTGTTTTGGTTGGAAGGAGAGCCAGCCCTCCTTGGTGAGACCTCGCTGTTGACCACTCGAGATCTCGCCTAGGAGGCCTGGTCCTCTCGATATAAACACCCCCTTAGATAACGTTGGCATTAGATCTTGGAGTGAACACGCTACATGGTGAAACGGTTTTTATTCATCATTGGTTACATCTCATAGACCAAAAGCAGACAATATTGAATTGAAGATTAATATGCAACGCCGGACTTACAGAGCATTGTTTTCTACATGCACCAACGTGAACTGAGTTATACTGCTACATCTGGCAGTTACTCAACTAGGAAATAAATTCTATTACTGTTGCATGCTTGTGAAATGTTGCTGTATTTAACAATTAGCGAGTGTTTCTGTGCTGTATATGAATAGCATGATTTGACATCGCAAATACTGAGTATAACGTGTATGCATGGCGTTTCTGGAGATTTGGGCTGTGTGACCAGATCTCATTCAAGAATGAATATATATATACATACATACATACATTTGGAGTTCATTTGGAGACCAAGTCGAGACTAGTTGTGAAAATGCGACACCAAGGCCGTGCACTCTTTACATTCTAATCCCTTGGCGTTTCCTCCGTACCAAATCTGATGGTATATTAAATTGTCTTTTAAGCGATTCATCTGAACCTGTCCGTCCGTCTAATGTACCGGTTGGTATTGAAAATAGTGATGCGAACGCTAGGGGTTCGAATCCTGGTGTGACACTTGACAACAGTTTTGAACATTAATTTTTCGTACTGTTTAATAAACGAGCAGGAGTGGTTTATTAGATATAAAGACACGAGGCGAAGCCGAGTGTTTTTAGATCTGATAAAACACGAACTGCGAGTTCAAAAACGAACCACTTGGTAAGTTCATTGGCGTAGTAAGTTTGAAAAATAACCTTGTCTAAGCCGAGAAAATCAAAGCTAAAGTTTATGTAAATCAGGAGGTATCTTTATCACATATAAAGACACTGATTAAACTTTAATTTCTTTTGAATTTTCAAAGATTTTAGGTCTCTTTAACGGATGTAAAACTCACTTTCAATATGTTCGGTTTCGTTTTGCTCGGGGTGAAGCGTTCACATGAAGCTAGGGTTATCTCGAGGACCAGGGACAACTCGGTAGTTGCGTTTTATCATGTGAAATAGGGTCAACTTTGACCCTAGCCCCCCGAGTTATCCCTACCCCCCGAGATAACCCGGTCTCGTGTGAACAGCCCCTGAGACGTCGCACTAACGTCGAATTGAAGAATACGACCCTGCGTCGAATTCGTCAACTGTTCGTTTAAAACAGGACTAAGCCACGCGTATCCAGATCGACAGAAGAACAAGAACATTGAGACGACATTAAAATTATTTTAATTGCAACGAAAAACATTTTAGATCAACAGTTTTAGGCCCCGTTTACACTAGAACAAAAGTATCCGGATTCACATTGTTTTTCATCCTCGTGGGAATAAAAAACAATGTGAATCCGGATACTTTTGCTCTAGTGTAAACGGGGTCTTAGTGAAATTACTAAATCATTTTTATACTTTACAGCGTCAGACATAAAACTGCAGAGAGAGCAGACTTTCCAATGTTTCGCATTACAAGACTATATTTTCTGACTTCAATGAACCTTTCCAGCCTTGGTGCCTTTAAATGAGTCCGAAGCCTTTACTGTAGGTTATTGCTTTTACCAGACGTTCTTCTAACTTGCTTTTCTTCGAATAATCCGGTATAAGCATCACATTGAAACAAGTATGGGCAGTTGGCAAGCTAACACAACAAATAATTTGATAAAATGTTAGACACAACATCAACATGTCATACAGAAAAGTTATAAATCAGACAGGGATCTTACAAACTGGTGAATTTCAGAGATTTTTATAGAGAACGAAATGCAGACGGCGCGAGACAGTCATTCATTCTTTAAGTAAATTGTGCAGGAATTTGCCTCAAAACGTTACACCATGCACAATTTAGGCCAACTCTAAAGAACTCAAATACTTGAAGAATGAGAATAAAATACACTGGGACCTCTAATTAGCGGTTTGGGAACTTCACCAAGTGTCCGTTAATTAGAGGTGTGGCTGGATAGAGTGTCCACTAATTAGAAGTATAATAGAACATTATTAGAATATACAGTGGAACCTCTAATTAGCGGACACTTGGTGAAGTTCCCAAACGACATGTCCAGCGGACACCTCTAATTAATGAACGTATGAAACGTTCCCGTTGGTGTCCGCTAATTAGAGGTTGCACTGTATACTCTACCGCAAAACAATGGCTGACCCTAAACCAAGCATCATATGTAAAACATCTTTAAAAGCTCGGCAGTTCGATCACCACCATTAGTGTCCCCAATAGACCTTTCCGCATGAAGTGGATGGATCACGTGATCTTTCTTTTTGACAAATCTGATTGGCTAATGTCCAATGTTTGTCCGAAGTTTTACGAGAGCCAATCAAATCTCTCAACGCGTCATCCACGCACTTATGCGGAAAGGTCTATTATAGTAGACCACTTGGGGTCAATCTCGTACCCAGAGCCTTCGCCGGCAGGTTAGTAGCTTTGACACTTTAATAAAGTTATTGATTTATAGATAGATAGATAGATTGACTGGGGAGAATACATTTTTGTAATTAGTGTCACCCTCTTAAAATAAATAAATAAATAAAGTTTATTGTATTGATTGATAGATTGATTGACTGCTCGTAACACAGCCCTCCTCAGTTTTACGAAAGAAGTACGCAGACTTCTTTACTGAAACAGCAAGCTCGTACCCAGGGTCCTTTTACCCACGCGCTACTGAAACACAGCATGCAATAACTTCAATGTATCACAAATCTATTCATAAATTGCGATGGCTGAACCAACAAAACTGGTTTAAATACCTGTTTGAGTCAGGTCCTTGCCTAGCTATGATCAGTTTTAGTTTTGCTAATCCACCAATAGGAACCCGATCACTTCCTGTAATAAACATCAGAAGCTGCTTCTTCTGATCAAGTGAAAAATTGTGCACGATTTCCCAAAACCACCTGAAAAAATTTACAAGCAGAATATTTAATAAGTACACCATGACCAAATGGGCTGATTAAGGTTTTAAGAACGACCTAAAGTTTTAAAAGGACACCAGGTCCAAAATATAAAAAGTATAAAAGTCGCCAATTCTTGATGTATATTCGTCTGTTGGTATCGATTTGGGATAAACATCCATTGTATTATGATTAAATGCCATTTAAAGCTAAATTATACTATTTATGTACAGTTTTCAACAAAAAAATTTCTCAGGCTTCGGTAGCGGCTACAGAAATACAGTAATACGCAACGAACTATAGAGGAAGATGTGGGAAGGTATTTTCATTTTGATTGTAAACCCCTGAAAAACGTTTGAACTCCTTGCCTACCGCATGGCGTATGGTTCGTTTTCGAACCAAGCAGACTACGTAGTTTCCTACGGCACGAAGTATAGTAGGACAGTATATTCATTACGTCATGTAGCAGTATTCCCAGGAGGAGGGCGTGTCAGAAACAAGTGTACAAAAGAAGTCGTTTTCCAGATGAAGCATCTCGGTCAGTCAGTAGGCATCTCAAACTTGAACATTGAAACTAGGAATCACAACGTTTTGATTTACTATTTGCTGAGCGGGCAGTGAGCTGGTTATCTTGGTCCCGCCCAGATTTCCTAGCCACCTCGGTGGAAGGTTTTTTCTGGCCTCCGTAATACCAGCTATATGGCGCAGATCGGAGTGGCGCATTGACTATATAGGACTGAAGCGAATTAACACTAATTGTGAACTTTCAGCAATCCTGATAGTCGAAAGGGCATTTCTTGTTACTCAATTTATAACTAACGATTGTAAATACGATTCGGAATTATCGATAGTTATAATAAAGAGCTGTCGTCTACTACACTGGACCACAGCACGGTTTCTTCAACAGTTGTTGTCGTGCCGTCTATTGCGTCCAATAGCAATGAATTTAGTATTTTAGTCTGTCTAACGCCAGACGATTTTACTTGTCAAGTAAAGGAATCAAACTTCTTCTGGCGTGTGTGATAAGTAAAGCAATAATATCATACCTCATGACTGGCGAAGACTCGATGTATCCTCCTTCGTATTCAGTGGTGCTTTGTAAGGCTTCAAAATCAAAGTCCTAGAAAAACAACAACAAAAGCATGATCAAAGTTGAATACAGTAGAACTGAGATAAGAAAAGATCGTCGTAATCTGTGCAAATACCAAACATTATAAAATGTAGAATACACGGCAGTCTGTCAAGGAATTTATGTTGAAACACATTTCCTCGAGGTTTCTGCCTATCTCACCTAGTTCAGTATTCATGATCTCGAGTGAAAGTTGTTTTTTCCAAGAATCTCGAAATTTCAGCAACGTTTAATATAACGAAAAATGTATCCAATTCTTTTTTCAAAACCCGGTTTTTATAACGATTTTAAGGAGGTACAGTAGAGTGGCGTACCGAACGGGGTGTGTGGAAGTGTGACACCCGGTAACTTGATATAGGTCATGCACTTAAAACCAAATCGGTCGGTAAATTTAGGATTTAAAACCTTAAAATATATAAACCCACCTGGGTTTCATCGGTAAATCATGGGTTTCGTCGGTAAATTTTGAAACACCCCCTCCCCCCCCAAAATCAAAATGTCCTCTGTACGCCACTGACATGCAGTACAACAGATGCGACTAATATATAATTTCATAACGATTTTAAGGAGGTACAACAGGTTTGACCAGGGCGTCTATAAGGATTTGACTAATAACTGAAAGTGTGGATCATATTAGCCCAAGATATATACCTTACTGCCACACACAAGTAATTCCACCTCTTCTGGCCGAAAGAGTTGTTTTAAGGGCGAGTCCTTGGTGACCATATCAAAGCCATGTTTGAAAGCTGCAAACTGAAAAGTAAATTGACAAGTTTGAATGACAAATGATATTGGCATGTGGAAAAGGTTAAAGTTAACACAACACTGTGAATGAGAAATATTTGCAAGAATATTAGATCTACTTAGCTAGGGGTACCTGTTTTTCGATGGATTTGTTGAGAATGTAATCCACGTACAAGGCAACAAATTTCTAAAAAGACAAACAAAAATACTAACAATACAAACTGAAGATCAATCAGAATCTACTTATCAGATCTATGAAGCTCAGTGGGGGTTCGACACGCTATCTTGCGAGTTTTCACAAACTGAATTATAGAGTGTATATTCAGGCTTTGATCAGCTACTAATACAGTCAACTCTCGTTATAGCGGACACACTGGGGACCGTCATTTGGTGTCCGTAATAACGAGAGTCCGCAATAGCAGGATGCGATGAAAATATCCCGATTTCAGGTTGTAAAATGTCGCTACAATGTATCACTACTTTTTTGTTTTAAAATGTCCAGTTTATTTCAATTTCTAGTTGACGTTTACTGTGATACATAAGTACACAGTACAAGTCAAAATACACGTCAACAGAAATGATGACGAACGGAATCTTCAAAGTACTTCCGCTGACAAATAGCAAGATGTAAATATGTCACTCGATAAATTAAAAGGTCATTCACTTTCATGTGTCGAGAGAAAAATACGTCCAAGGTGTCCGTTGTAAGGAGAGTAGAACAATAGTTTGTTGGGGACCACATGAAGTGTCCGCAATTCCGTAATAGCGAGAGTTATTTCATTTTATTATATAAAATAGAGTGTTTTATTGATTTTTCCGCCACTGACATATCCTGTTCAACCCGAGAAATAAATTTCATATTTCCAAGCATCCATGTATTGTTCTGTTCATATAAAAAAATTGTCCTATTGCCTTGCAATAATTGCATTAAACTATAATGCTGATTCAGTGATAATCTCACATGTGCGATTATTTATGATAATCGCACATGTGAGATTATCACTGAATCAGCATTATAGTTTAATGCAATTATTGCAAGGCAATAGGACAATTTTTTTATATGAACAGAACAATACATGGATGCTTGGAAATATGAAATTTATTTCTCGGGTTGAACAGGATATGTCACTCGTTCGCTTCGCTCACTCGTGAGATATCCTGATCAACACTCGAAATAAATTTCATATTTCCGCACATCCATGTATTATTCTCTATACATTTCATAGTAGTTTCGGCCGGGGGGATTTACCAACTGTCCTTAATAGCGGGGTGTCCGTAATAGCGGGGTGTCCGTAATAGCGGGGTGTCCGCAAGGCGAGAGTTGACTGTATAACGTTAGAAAAATAAAGAAACCCAACAATAAACAAGAAAAAAAAGCAGTTGATCGATAGAGGCTAATTTTTACTAGTTACCTCTCGATTGTCGTTAGTGACTGCAACATCTTTTCCATTTTCAATTAACTCGTGAGTTAGCACATTTCCAAACACGTCAGTATAACTCAACGAAAACGAACACAGAAAAGTGTTTTCTACATCGTCATCAAAATCCAGAATATTCTGTAAACTATTTGCAATAACCTGTAAAACATATACATGCCGTTAAGATGTTGTTCTGTTGAGTGCAAATGTTCTTCGAGATATTTCACTCAGTGCTGTGAGTAACTTCGTTACAAGAAACTAGTTACAGTAACTAGTTACATTTTTAAGTAACTGTAACTGAAACTAGTTACTTTTTCTGAAGAAGTAACTGTAACTATAACTAATTACTTTTTGAAGAAGTAACTATAACTATAGTTACTTTTTTAAAGAACTGTAACTATAGTTACAATATTTGGTTTAAAAATGTGACTGTAGTTACTGATTTTCAGTTGAGGATGTCATTCTTTCTTGATAAAAAAATGGTTTTGATATAATAATAAAGATACATTATATACAATTTTACTATTTCTGCTTAGTGATAACTATATTTAGCTGTAAAAACATAATTATGGTACTGGCATCTAAAAACCAGTAATTTCATGGTTGATTCTAGTAACATGGACAAAGGAATGTAACTTTGTAACTAGTTACAAAATATTTGGAGTTACTTTGTAATTTCAACTAGTTACTTTCTTTTCATTGTAACTTTTATCGGTAACTAGTTACTTTTCTAATGATGTAACTGTAACTGTAACTAGTTACAAAAATTATGTAACTTTTACAGCACTGATTTCACTCAGTCCGAGTTAGCATACACACATCTCTTCTGTTAAAGATAAACTTCATTCTCAAACTCATTACAGTCAAAATGGAAATACCTTCCCACTTCTTCTTCTGTAGTTCGTTGCGTATTACTGTATTTCTGTAGCCACTACCGAAGCCTCATAATTTTTTTTGGTTGAAAACTACAAAAATAGTATAATTTAGCTTTAAATGGCATTTAATCATAATACAATGGATGTTTATCCCAAATCGATACCAACAGACGAATATACATCAAGGATTTGCGACTTTTATCGCTAGACTTTCCTCGCGCTTCAGTAGCGGCTACAGAAATACAGTAATACACAACCAACTACAGAAGCGGAAGTGGGAAGGTATTTTCATTTTGACTGTAATAATTCATGAATTATCGTAGCCAATTCATGAACGTATAGCGCATCACATGCATGAGTTTTGATACCCAATGAAAACCTATAGGAAACTTCCCAGCGAACTGGATCACATTTCTTAATCTGCATATACTGAAATCAATGAAGAAAACACTGCAGATCGAAATGCGAATACTCGTTTGAGAAGCAAGATCAAACACTCGTTTATCGTGTTTCATCAGGGAACTCCAAACACTCGAGGCTACGCCCTCGGTTTTCATTTGTTTTCTCGTTTCGGAATCCCTGATGAAACACTCAAACTCGTGTTTGATCTATTACGTCAAAAATAGATTACTTGTAAATGAAAGACATTTAAATGTAATGTTTGGAAATATCGTACTCGAGAAATGACGTAGAACGAAGTCTTTTCAATTTTAATGTCATATCGTCAATTTTAACCATGCAGATTTTGGGCGATATGACGTTAAAATTGAAAAAAAAAATCCACTGTCATATTAAAGTGCCACATTCATTTGACAGCTGTTTTTGTTTTGTCATACACTTAACGACATCAGACAATGTTGTTTAATAGTTTAAAATCATGCACTTAACATGTTCTGTGTATACTTACGGGATGCGAGTCTTTAAGATCAACTAAGCTACCGTCTCTACCAAACAGTTTCCTATAAACGACCATTGGAAAGTGGACATCAAGGATAATGTTGTTGTAGATCGCTATGCCAAAAATTAAACCAATCAGAGTAAATTGGTCGTCACTTTCAAACGAGGTTTGGTTAAACCAGCACTGCCTCGTCACACCACCCTCAGTGAACATTCCTGAAACGTCAGAAGAAGGAATTATTGACATGTCCTTGTACTTACACTTACACTTATGCTTGTGTCTTTTTGTGCTCGTTCCTACAGTGCTTGTGCCCATTTATTACCTCAACCTCGTACCCAGGGTCTTATCTCCGCTCCCCGCCCTCGCCTTGTTATTACTTCCGCCAGGAGGTTATGTTTTTACCCCTTTCTGTTAGTTAGTTTGTTTGTTTGTCTGTCTTTCGCCAGGATATCTCAAAAAGTATTGCACCGATTTCCATGAAAGTTTGCAGAAGGGTTGGCCATTGCAACGACCAATCCACTAAAGTTTGGTTGAATTTAGTCAAAATTTGGAGGAGAAATTAATAAAAATGTGACCGCAAGATTCTCCGTGTAGAAGAAATGCTTGATTGCGCTCATTATCCTTATTTTATGCAAATATTTTTGCATAATTTTGGTACGAGTGCAATCGAGCATTTTATTCAAACATGCATGCATGCGTTGGTCTCGTGAGCTAGCCTGCATAGCCTGGTCAGGCTCGTTTACTTTTTAGGAGGTATAGCAGTCTCTGACTGCCCTCTAGCTTTCATCATTATTTAATCACGAGTAAATACCAATCTTATCAAAACATTGTTTAACAAGTAAGCTCGCAGAACTACAACAATTCAATATATGATACACATACCATAATCTGGATTAAAAATGTGCTCAACTATCAGCTGAAAAAACTCTTTAGACACGCCGCCTTCGTCTAAGCCTTGTTCTCCAGCAAATTCAACAAACAGCTGTTTCTTGAGGTCATGTGGGTTGTCTTCATATATCAGCTCCAACTTAAAAAACAAACAACAAAAGAAACATATTACTAAGTGCATTGCATGTACGACTATTAAAGTGCTTATGAAACGAAAATTAAGTTTGTCTTAAGTCCCGCACAGACGACCAAGTTTTTCTTGACAAGTTCCTTGGTAGCTTTCCTTGCTCGTGTGTACGATGAACACGTTTTATCCCAACAATTTTCCTTGACAAGTTATAATTGCTCGTGTGTATACGGTTGGACAAGTTTTCCTTGACGGCAATGATCGCGTAATAAGCTTAGGAGATGATCTTGTCAAGTTTTCCTTGACGACTATGCACACGAACAAATTTCCTTGTTCAAAAGCTGGCATGACCAGCTTTTGAACAAGGCTCCTTGTCAAGGAAAAACTTGTCAATTTGTGTCGTACACACGAACAAATAAAATTTGTCAAGGAAAAAACTTGTCAAGGAAAACTTGGTCGTCTGTGCGGGGCTTTATTTGAAAGTACTTTTAAAATGACAAAGTAACATCTTTTGCAGTTTTTTGTTTCCTTGCTTTGTTTTTAAGATATCACAGTTTGTTTTATAAGCGAAACTAAAAAGTGACGTCACAACGTGCATAATGACTTACCGGGAAAGGTTATATATCTTTTTTATTATAAGACGGAATCGCTTCGAAGCAATTATGTGTGTGTGTGTTTCCCTTACAACAACAGAAATATACTTTTTCAACTGATTCCATTTAATAATAGCAAAGATATATAAGCGTCTTTCCCAATAAGTCATTATGCACGTTGTGATGTCAATGGTTAGTTTCACATATCAAACAAACTGAAATATCTCAACAACGAAGGAAGGAAACAAAAAAAATGCAAAAAATGTTACTCTGTCATTTCAAATAAGACAAACCTAATTTTCGTTTCATAAGCACTTTAACGCTCTGATTGATAAGATGAAAGGAAGATATAGAAAGGAATGAAGGAAAGAGATGAAGATAGGGGTGGGGGGGTGGGGGGGGGGGGGACAAGGAGAGAAGTGAGGGGAAGAATGGGGGGATACAATTGTAGTTTAGCGGCCACCAGTGTCAAACACTAAGGGGCTGTTTATGCATGAGCTGGCCGGCTAACTGGGCTGACTCGTGTCACGAAATTCTTTCCTCAGCCACAAAAAGAGATTTTAATCAACGTTAGGATTCGTTTACATCTAAACTAAACCAATTCTTCTTTGTACATTTAGTTTACGCGAGTTTCAAATCCACAATGAGAATGTGAGATCCTAATCAATCGATCGCGTGAGCCCAGTTAACCGGGCTAGCCCGGTTCATGTAAACAGCCTCTATTTCTGTTGGCTCAACCCCAACTGATAAATCCTGACCCAAGGCTCCTTCTTAGGCGGTCAGCGGACGAGTGGTATCCGCTAAACTGCAGTCTAGCTGGATGGATTAAAAAGAAGAATTGGCATGACAATTGACAACATTTGTATTCGGTACTTACGTTTACTAAAGCGTCTTGAATCAAGTTATCTCTGTGTACTGTCAATTTCAAGTACGGCGTTGGTTGCTGACCTCTTAGTAAGCTATAGATGTGAGTCAGACGTCTTTCTTGAAGCATGTGAACACGGTTATCGTAAAACATCCACACGCTTTTCACGGGCGTAGTCAAAATAAAGTTACAACTCATAAACGAGAAGGCCTCCTTGGTTTTGTAGAGAGTAAAATCTCGATCCACAGCAATTTGTTCATTTAATGGCTCGTTAATAAAATCGTCAAATGGCAACAGAGGTTTCCTGCAGTCGAGCAGGACCAGCTGCACATTTGCAGCAAGCAGATCATCTTCTTCGGAATTACTTGAATCCATACGGTCCTCTGGTACTTGCAGGTGATCGAATGTGCCGCCCAACATAGAGGCGTAATAAAAAAGTTTGAGGCATTTCGTAGCATGAACTATTACAGGATCATCATTCACAGTTAACGACTGAGAATGTAACGAAGGTCCATCAATCACTCGAAATGTTATGAGCTGCTGAAGACTCTCGACTTTCCTCCTTAAAGATTCTTTTGAATGGCCACTCCACAGTTTCACAAGAACACTCTGGATATCAATGGGAAGTAAGGAGACCACCTTGCAAAAGCAAGGTAAAGCACTGTCCCAATATTCCGGATGATTAAGATAACAATTCTCGAAAATTATCAGAAATTGCCTGAAATAGTTCGAAGTACTGCGGCACGTTCTCCGATTTATATCAACTTCAATTGAAGTAGATAGTGAACCTAATGAATTTATCAGAGTATTTTCGACGGCGGAATTTTTCACATCAAACAAAGCCTTGTAAACTCGTCGTACTGATTCGAAATCAAGATATTCTTCCTTGCATGTTTCAGAAGTCCTAAGAAAGCTCTTATTAAGAGCGTTCGAATTCGTAAATACCTCTCCTAGAATATGCACCAATGTTGAAAAATTGTTTGTTTCTTTGCACGTGGATGTAAGTTCAGCGACTTTCTCTTCAGTTAAATAAGGAACTTCATCCACTACAAGAAAGAAAAATTCTTCATTGTTAAAATGAATAAAATCATACCCAATAGAGAAATATTTTGAACCATGCAAGAAACTTCAAAGTGCTTATCAAAACGAGCTATGATTTTATGTTGGAAAAGTCCTCATGCACCATTGGGGGGTCTATTATAAGGGGGTCTGAATTTCCGAAATCAGTTCTATTTTAGCAATTTAGAATACTTTAGTTTTGAAAACCTTTAGGATTAGAGTAAGTTCTGCTTATGTAGGACTGGAGTTGTGATCAGGGTTTTGGTTTTGGTAGGCTTTTTCCAAATGATAAAAAAAACTACAGTAAGAGGTTTAACGTTTCCAGTCCTAAAGGTCGTTTCCATAGTAAATTGAGTAAGACCAGTCGATGTTATTCATCCTACAGATGAGATACCTTCGGACGGGAATGAGTCAACATACGAGGTAACCGCACCCGCTCTTCTGATTCACTTAGGAACATAACCGCGTTTTTAAGAAATCATTACCAGTTCTCCGAAAAGCGCTCTACATTCTAAAAGATAACCGTATCCGATGAGGACATTTCAAAGTTTCCCGCAACCGAACGGTTCTCTGTTAACCGAAAACCCCCTGAAAAACTGGATATGATCGAAATCCGTCCTAAAATAATGGCTAAAACCGCCTAACTTGCCAAACATGCACACACCTTGAACCTAAACGCTACTATTAGAGGATTGCTTCATTATGCCAAACATGCATTGTCCGCACCGTGTACAAGTTTGCAAAAACACGAACAAAAAGATAGAACAAAGATTTTCGTCGAGTTTCCCCTGCCTATTGATTAAGTATGATAAAATTCGGCGAGTTTATCAAAAACATCCATTAAACAGTATGTTCACAAAAGATAAAAAGATCATGGTTTTTACAGTAAGAGTTACCTTATAGAAATACTGTAAGAGTAAACGTTTGGGAGAACAAGAGAGGATTAAGCCCAAAGGATTTTACCTGAAATGTTTTAGAACTACAGCATTCCGCACCGTGTACAAGTTTGCAAAAACACGAACAAAAAGATAGAACAAAGATTTTCGTCGAGTTTCCCCTGCCTATTGATTAAGTATGATAAAATTCGGCGAGTTTATCAAAAACATCCATTAAACAGTATGTTCACAAAAGATAAAAAGATCATGGTTTTTACAGTAAGAGTTACCTTATAGAAATACTGTAAGAGTAAACGTTTGGGAGAACAAGAGAGGATTAAGCCCAAAGGATTTTACCTGAAATGTTTTAGAACTACAGCCAGTTCAAGTTCTTCTATAGTTTCACAAATTAAAAGTCAAATAAAGATTACAGTAAATTGATTCAGTGATGTTTACCTGGGGATGAGTTTTCTGGAACATCTCCAACACATAGCTCAGCTTTCTCTTTGAACAATTTCAGAGCAATAACTGCTCCTTCATTGCCATCAAGAGGCTTATTTCTGTATTGAGCACATGATTTGTTGATACAACCTGACTTCCCGCAGCCATGCGTCACTTGGTGATAGTATCGTTGAATGAGTTTTTTTGCTGCTATTTTTCTTCAAAATAATACAATAATTATAAAAATTCAGTGCCACAAGTTTGTTAGTACCTTAAGGGGGTGATTACATGGACCGGGCTAGCCAGCTCCGTAAACCGCTAGCCCGTGTCCTACTGTATATATAATGTACGTTTTTTCAACGTTCCGTTTACATGGCAAGCGGGCAAGCCCGGTTAACGGGGATGGAAATGTCCATGTAATCGTTTCGTCCAGGCGAAGCGGGCTGAAAAACTGTTGAACTTGCTTCGATACAGTTTAATAGATCTTGAGAAGGTTACATATCTTTGCTATTGTGAAATGAAAACCCTGGCTACCCTGGCTACGCCACTGATTCAACATAAATACTAGTATATAACATTCCATTCTATAGCCTTTATGTGGCAGTGCAAAAAATTGGGGGTGAACTTGTGATACCCATCTGTTTACACCCCCCTATCTATGATTTCTTGTTTTCTTTTCACACCAACCTGACACACCTCCAGTCAGGAAATTGTGTGGTGAGGTTTCTAAATCTTTCACCCCCCCCCCTGACCTCACCCCAACTTCATAACTCATGTTCAGAAAGAGCAGTGGCGGACACTTGACGAAATATTTGGGGGGCGAGTGCCGAAGGCACGAGCCTTCTAGGGGCTGCGGGGGCATGGTTCCCCGGAAAATTTTTAAAATTTGGATCTCTGAAATGGCATTTGCAGCATTCTGAGAACACATTTTGTAAAAAATTTTAGGTTTTCAAAACACTATTTTAATGGTGCATTTTGTTATAAATCACATGCTAAGCATAAAAAAACAACATTTCAGAGAAAATATTTTGCGAAGCAAAATTCAAATGACAATGGAAAAATGCGAAGCATCAAGCATGTTGTAACTTGTAAGAAATTTCTTTATCCAAACTTACTTCATAACACTTATTTTGTGGGATTAGAATACTTTCGCTTGTTTTTATTAAAACACGCCATTTTGCTGCTGTTGTTATTGTAATAACTAATAAGTAGTGCTTCCACTTCTTGAAATGAAAACTTTCTTGTGCTTCCACTTTTCAAAATGAAAGCTTCAGCTAAAATTATTGGGGGGGGCAATCGCCCCCCCTCAGCCCCCCTAGTGTCTGCCACTGAGAAAGACTTGTCTGGGATTGACACAGTGAGGTAGGCTGGCAGCTTCCCAAATCATGCACCTTTCCCAAATCAACCAAGCATAAAAATGAGGGTTTATCAAAAACATAACTCGGGTATGAACAATAAAGAATGTAAAAATTATTTTGCCAGTTTAAAAAGGGTGTGGTCACATAAAATGGCTATGTGCTTATGAGTACATTAGGGTCAGTATCAGCTATTTTATGGACGTGACAATTGTCAAATGCCTGTAGTGGTACTACTAATTTTGTTTTTCTCAAAAATGAGCTGAAATATATTTTCAGACAAATTGCCCAACAAAACTAGTGTTTTCAAACATTGGGAGGTGTCACACCCCAGTAGTTACACCATAGTTATGGTTCATCAACCCCATGAGACAAACTGAACTTGCAAGTGTATTTGGTTTTAATCAGTCACATGTCATACAGTACAATGATTAATTTGCATGAAAATAAAGAAGAGATTACACGTATATACAGGTAGAGTCTAAAAATTCAATAGGAGTTCCTATAAGGTTTATTTTTACTACTGAAATTAGGTTTTGGCCCCACTTTCTATAGGATCCTACTGTACATGATGAAGCTCTTGTTGTAATCACTTCTTGTCTTGTTATTTTAATTTGCACCATTCAAGTACCATTTTAACTGTCTGACACCTGACAATTTTACTTGTCGTGGAAAGAACTTAATCTAGCTATGATTCTCACCATCTTCTCAAATCAATAATAATTTCATAGAAAACATTTAAAAAAATCTTTAATCAATATTATCAGTGTTCATCCTGAGTCTGTCTATCTATTGGTCAAGGCCCAAGGGTGATAAAATGTCTTAGGGTAAAATGTCAATGATTGAGTTACAGTAAAATGTTGCATGCTTGGCAACATTTCTATTATTGTAAAGAAAGAAAAATGTTCTAATTTGTTCCACATACTGTAGTCCAACAAGCATGCAACATTTTATCCCTAGTGCATGGAAACACAGTTTAAGATGAAGCTAAAGCATACAAGCAACTACTGTACACTTGAAAGATTTTGGTTTGTAACTAGGGTTAGGATTTTTGTAGGAGTTAAGTGACCCAGAAAATCCTGCTATAAAGTTATTATTAGTCGGTCATAACACCTGTAAGCTTGACAGCAAACCAGTGTTCTGACCTTAAGCAATGCAGAAAATCAGCTTTGGAAAGCAACAAATTATTAAGTGTTATTGCAACAAATAATATGCATCGATTTCATCTGAAAGTGTCATGGTTGTCGAGTTCTCGGTAAAGAAGAATATTTTCTCAAGACTGCTTTACCTAATATAAATACCTCAACACGTGAAGCCGTGAAGGGCATTCTATCGCTCAAAAAGTCCAAGGCAAGTTTGATTTAAAATGTTTTCATATATTCATTATGATTGGTGTTTATGAAGCTGTTCAATGCAATAGTGCTGTATTGCTTTCACTTCTTGAGGTTATAACTGGTCTCGGAATGTGAAAATGTTTATGAATTTATCAGCCTATAAAAGTTTATTGAAATTACAAGCTGACAGCTGTTTTATAGATCGTTTTCACCTGACATCACGGCGGCCATATTGGTGTACCAAAACAATGAAATGGCGGCCATATTTGTGTACGGTATGGGAATTAGCTCTTTCTTATTCAAATATTTCGTATTGTTTCACCACCCCCATGGGGTCACCGATCACGTGAGTGAAAACGATCCATTGTGCTTTCGAAAGGCAACTTGAGATACGTGAAATATCTGACAACACGATTCATTATTCCCGTGTTTATGGTCGTTCTACGATATAAAAGATTGCTAGAATTGTTAAATTTATTCAGGGCTTTGGTGTCAATTTCAAAATACGTCTGGCTGCGGGCATGCAAGTTAGGGTTTTCCCTGTATTTGTGTAACATCTGTGTGCTCATTTGAACTTGGTAAACAGTCGTAATTTATAAGTTTTAGAGTAGGTCATGAGAACCACACTGGTATTAAAGTAGCGTGAAAGCAGACATAAGGGAGTAAATCATCGACGGAGATATTATTTTGATTTTGTATGTTGCATATCAAATGATGTGAACCAAGGCTGTTAGACATGCAGTATAAAATTACATAAAGAATTATAAATAAGGTTTCAGAAACAAGAATGATGCATATACACGTAGCAATGTGCATCATACTTTGGGACACAAGGCACCATTAAAAACATGTTTTAAGACTTTTAATATTGTGCTCAAAGTTGCTGTCAGAGGGCGGGAAATGCCGTTTCAGAGACCCAAATTAAAAAAATTTCCCAGGGGGCACATGCCCTAAAAAAGCAGACTTTAACAAATTTGACTAAAGTATAAAAATTCCTAGATCCACCCCTGCATGATGTTCAGAAAAAGGGGTAAATCGTGTTTTTATAGCCAATCATGCCCCTTTTTTATGTAACCCAGATCTTTATGTGAATTTGATATGACAGCAAAGTAAACTGGACAAGAGGGTAGAGCGTACAAGGCTTTGAAAGATTTTTTGAACTTCCAATTAGTGCAATAGTTCTTGAGAGTGTCTGTTGTTTGTGCGATCGAGTAAATGGAAAACAACAAAATAGGCTACTAACAAAGAACCCTCCCACCCCAATTTTTTTCTAAAGTGATGAAAAACAGATTGAAATATTTTTTTAACTGGCCTTTATATATATAGGGGATTTTAAATTTTGCTAGTGACTTTGGAAATTTTGCTAGTGTGAATGAAATCTACTGACACACGTTTGCTAGTAGTCTCAAAAGTTATTATATTAAAGTAGACCCTTGTTTGTAACTTTGACATAATACAGTAGCTAAATATTAACCCTTTAACTCCCACCATGCCAGGCATTAGACAGAATAAAAAATAAAAAGTGCCAAATGTCACCAATGGGAATGAAAGGGTTAAAATAAAACTACTCAAGACAACAATAGTATACAAGTCCTTTGACAAGCTTGCAGGTACCGTGACATGACTACAAGGATGATTATTATAAATTTGTGAAAATTATTACAGTATTGGCAATACTGTACACGGTACATTAACTTTCGTTTTTCAACGAATTACCATAAATCAGCACTGTAATATATTAACTTAATTCTAATAAAACGTATTGTAATACAATGTTCTAAAATACATTTACTTTATATGTCAGTACAAGTGAAAAATATCTTCTGTACCTGGAACTGGAAGAAGCCGAAACATCATTGGTATCATGTGGTGTCGTTTCACCATCACATCCACTGGAGCTATGTTTAGAAAACATAAGTATGGTTGCTTTCCTTAACTATCTCCTCATTGAAAACTGATCATAAATCAAGTTTATCCAGTATCAACATTTCAGAAACAACCAAAATCTCCTGAAGAGTGAAGACACGCGTATAATATTGTTTGGGAACGAAAGGGAGGGGAATCTGAGTCTGAGTTTGGGACTATTAGGGATATTGACGGTTAATAAAAGAGAAAGGGGGTTAATTAGGATGTGTAAGGATCATGATAGTGTTTAGCACATTCTCGCTCTCCTGCCGAGCCCGAGCGTAAGCATGTTTACCAGGTGATATATAATTTCACTGTACGTAAATCGTTTGCTCCACAAATATTGAAATATCCTAACAGTTTCATTTTCTTTCAACTTGGCCGTTGGTTAAAGTGGGCTGTGGATGGTTACCAATGGCAGCAACGAAGAAAGATATTGCTCACGAGAATAGAACGGTATAATTTTCAAACTTTATACTTTAATAGCATTTTAGACAGACTTGTCACTTTTAAATATACTGTTTTCTGTATGTTTTTTTACGTTAAGGTGGGAGGGAGTGTATGAAGAAAAGGGAGGGTTTTTATCTTAGTACGTCTGTTATTTTAACTATCGTATATTTTCTTATGGGTTTCCTATTTTGTGAATATATCAACAGTCTATTTCTTCTTTGGCTCTGTTGAACGGAAATCGCCTCGGAAATGCGGTTTGTCGGATCTTGTGATTAAAATCATATTGCCGCTCCCGCTTTAATTTTTAACACTCACTTTAGGCACGGAAATAATAACTAAAGTTCTTTTTAGTTAAATTGTAATCGCTGAGGAGATATTCTTTCGTCTAAGTGTAGATCAGTTGTAAGCCCACTCAAGTTTACTTAACAACGGCGTCGGCGCCACAACTTTATGACTTTTTATTAAGCTTATGTGCTATGTCGTTCAAACAGCATTTCTGACGATTTTAATCAAATGTGCTTGTAAGAATATTTGACAGCATTAAATTTTCATTAAAATGGGAGCAGAATATTAAATCTCGTTAGAGATTTTGATAAGTATTTTGCTAATAACTCCAGAGGCAGCAAGCACTTGACCAACGTGGACCGTGGTAGGGAAAGCAAATATTTTTGATCCTAAATTTACTATTCCTTACTCCAGAGTTAAGTACTTGTTGTTTTACAGAATATATTGATCGTTTGGCGAAAACAATTAAAATTGTTATGTCATAGAATTGCATTCGTTATTCATAAAAGAAAGCAACAGGAGTTGATGAGGGCGCGAAGAAATATTAGCGCTATTTTGCTGACCAAAGTTGACAAAAGCAATGCATTTTGATCTGGCAACAACTGGCTCCTGTAATGATATATTTATGACCCATTGTGATAATTAATTGAATCTCTTTGACTAAACGAGATGAATCTTCGAAGGTTGCGAGTTCTCTATCCGTGAGAGGTTTTTATTTGTTAGCATGCTGTATTAAGAAGAATGCTATTTAGAAAATAGACAATTGTCGCCTCTCCTTTGGAACTTGAGACTACCAGATCAAATTTAGATTGCTTTTCCGTTTTTAATTTACCATTTTGACATCTTTTGTGTTCTCATTAGCATCTAATTTATTTTATCATGCTTTTGATAAGGTAGTTTCTATAACGAAAAGAAAGGACATTTATGGCTTAGCGTGTTTTAGTTTTAGTGAGAAAACAGATATATGAATGCTTATAAATTGCTTGACATACCAACTCTTAAAACTGTCACAGATTTTATCTATGGAAGAAGAACCCCAAGGGCTCGGTATTTGCCACCCGAAGCTAATTGAGCATAAAAGTGGCTGTTGTGAAAGACGCTTTTGTAAGCCAACTTTTACTGTAGCTACTACTCAGCTTCTGCTGTGCTCAGCTTGTGCTGCTCAGCTACAGTTTAAAATAACCTTCATTCAACAAGTACTCCCTGCTGTCTCACATCACATATATTGACATAGCTTTTACAACCCACCAAAAATGAGTTGTGGAAGATATTGTAACAGCACTGCAGCTTCAGCAAGTTGCTGTTATTGATGTGTTGTGTAAATATAACAGTAATTAAAAATTCCCAGATATAGATGCTACTATAAAATATTTTTTAGAAAATATATGTACGGTGATACAGGGTAATATTTGTAAACAAACTTCCTCATAAATTAATGTTTTTCATGAAATGAGCAGACTACTGTAAGAAACCTCAGTAACTTCCTTTTGACTTTAGCTACTGTGACTATAGGCACAGCATCAATGGGTCTTTTCCCTAACAAGTCATGATTGTGGTACCATAACTGATAAGCTTTTATCTTAACCACTTGAGGTATACATGCATTGCCTTAATAGGATATGTGTATGCTTATATTAGCTGTCCCCTATATGGACTGCTTTGATTTTATCTCATGTGCAAGTCAAGAGGTCTACAGTATTGAGTATTCACTTAATTTCAAATATTCTTTATGGACTGGTAGAAGTTTTGTCATACTGCAGTCTACAGTATACATGTATGTATTCAGCAATCATTTACCGTAATCAAGGCCACAACCTCTAATTTAATACCAATAAATTTACACAAGCCTTGACAAGCTAGAATAAATTTTTAGTCCTATCTCCTTATAATGTATTATTATGTTGGTGGGATCACTAATTATAGGTCTGTAAGAAGGGCATGTGATAAATACTCCTATGTATGTGGGTGTTTAATAACTGCCTGAGGTATAAACTACTGCAAGTGGGTGTTAATATTATTAGATTCCAGCTAGATATTGCTTTAGGTTTGACTAGTCTTGCAATCTGCCTTGTCATATAAATTTCTGTCCAAGGTGAATAAGCCAGAATAAAATACTATTTACACCAATTCAAACAGAAAAAGCTGATAAGATTGGTACAAAATACAAACAGGTCATTTCTTTTGGTAATAATTATTATATACAGGTATGTAATTTAAATGTAATTATTTTAGTATTTGAAAGACATCCAAGTGTCTCTTTGTTAGAGACCTACTGTAGCTGGATCACATTCCATGATGAAGTAAAATGAGGAAATGCTTTCAGCCTCTCATATTTAAGCATTTAACCCTTTAACTCCCACCATCGCCCAAGGGCTTCCCTTGTTCTGGTATTAATTAGACAGAGTAAAAAATAAAAAGTGCTAAATGGGAATGAAAGGGTTAAGGAGATTGTTTATTAATCCTTTAACTCCCACCATCTGGGGTGTTAGACAGTAAATTTAAAAATAAAAAGTGCCAAATGCAGTGCTTTCAATGAATAAAATACACCGCGCGATGGATCGCGCTCGCCAGAGCAGATTTCACAACTGGGCAGCGCGATTTGGTTTTTCTTGAAAAACAGCGCGGGTTTATGTTGATGACTTCCTGTTACATTTCCTGCATCAATTTTAACAGTCTATTATCATAAAAATGAACTTCAAATCAAGTGTCATTTGTGGTTTTCATCTGCACAACTAGCATAAAGTTTGAGATTTTGTAGTGTTTATCCCGATATTGCTGCGCCGGAACATGCAGCGGACGTCCCCGTGAGCAAACAAACGCTATTTTGCATTTTCGCCGATTTCGGCTAGTCTTTTAATAATACGAATATCAATTAAACAATATGCAGCAAGACAATACAGTACGTCACTGGAGAGTGCAGTTAGCCTGCCACTAGAAACAAACTAAAAATATTTAATATCTAAACCCGTTAATTTAATAAAACCAAGAACAATTTATCTCCATGTGATGCCATAATTCGTAAATATGCGTGCATAAAGTTGTTCAAAACCACGCCGCCAGTTTGTTGATTTGTTTTTATAAGCTAGACTGTATACTCTTGCACAGAGTAAACAAGAGATATTCCATTATTTTCATATTATATACAACTGAGCATTTATTTACCGGTACTCCATTTCTAGGAAGTGGAAGATAATCTGCGAGCGCATTTTATGACAAATTACTTATCTGCCAGCGCGATCAATCGCGCTGGCAGAACGAACTTGGGAGCGTGTGGGCTCATTGAAAGCACTGAAATGGGAATGAAAGGTTTAAAGTGTGAAGTTTCTGAGTATTTGGCAAATATCTCACCATAAATACTTATAAATGGTAAATCTGTTGCAGAGTCCTAATTAAGCATAATTTTCAAAAATAACGTGTACTATTATACTGTATTGTACAGATGAAAAGTATGTTGTGTTCATCAAATGTGATTGCAGTTTACTCGGTTGATTACTCTCATCTCCACATTCAAATTCCACATTCTGTCAAGATGTTTGATGAGTACATACCATACATATTATGTTCCTAGTGAAAGTTAGAATTCACCCACTAAAATTAGTCATACCTTTATAGACAGTGAAGGCATCAAAGTTACACCATCTGGTGTTTTGCAGCAGAGAAAGTGAGGGTGGATGAACATTTGTTGTCAGTGTCTTTTATGAAGATTTTTAACTTGTTAACTTCTGACTTGTAAAAGTTATTAACTTTGAATTGGAATTGTGTTTATCTTTAATTAAATTTACATGTACAACAGTTGATTTTATATCTCAATTTCTTTTCATATTGAGTGATATCAGGCCATAGGATTTCCAATTTTGTGTTTCAAAGTTTTGGTTCCATGTTCTAAAATGTCATGGGGTTTTAAGAACAAATATAATATAGATCGCCAATTGATGTTATTGGAGGATTGGTGCCAAGCCACAGGGGGGATGCCACTCCCTGATCAGAGGTAACCATGGCAACCCCACCACAGCCCACCTCCAGGCACCAGTCACACTGTCAAAGCAGTGGAAATATATATATAGTACTAACCTTGCATTATATCAGGAGTGGGTGGGTGGGTCACTAAACAGCACACGTAAAACCACTAGTCAAGCTCAGACCACGCTGACAAGACTTTGATGAGCGCTGAGATAATCCCCACATATTATAAATGAGTGACCACTGTCCAAATAACTAATAAATAGATAGTGCGTGCAAAACCAGTCAAGCTCAGACCACGCTGATAAGACTTTGGTGTACGCAAGTCAAGCTCGGACCTTGCAGCTCATGTCTCTCTTACAACAATTCACAGTCTATTTAAGTGTACTTCAACTAGGGGTGTTCACTAATTTTTGGTAATTTGACTTTGTACTTTTTTGTTTGTAGTTGCACAATACATAAACACATGACATATTCACAACTTCATTGATATTTAATTTATTTGATTGCTTTTTCTACTACGTATAATAGTATCACTAATTCACTATGATATAATAACTATTAATGTGTTTTCTTGGCCAGAAAGTTTTGATTTTAATACAAAAATATGACAATTAATATAGGGCAACTTGATATGAAATTTGGTGACTAGATTTTCTTCTCTGGTACGGTAGCCATTTGGGCAACTAAAAAAAATTTCTTATTTCAACCCCTGGTTGTAGGGCAACTTTATTATTTTACTTTTTTAATACATGAGACAATTTTACTTGTCAAGGGGAGATGTCTGCAAGCCATGCATGAAAGAGTTAAACAATTAATATGGCCATAGCCAGCCAGCTCTCCAACTGTCTTTTGTAAGGTCTTTACTGATTTTGAATGGCCAGTTGAAAAAGATGGCTTGTACAATAATTGTACTAGGTGACTGGCTGTTTGTTATATTCACAACTTGGCTAGTTAAGTTATAGGATCTTGTGAAAAGGAAAATCATTGTTATCTGCTATCTTTCAATGTTTCTTATTTCTTTACTTTTTTTGGACAATAAGTGGGTGGTGCCATTGGGTCCCAACACCTGACATTGGGTGTCAAAATATATTCCTTACCAGCTTGCAGTTTGACTATTTGAACATTTGATGTGAATTGTGAGCAGTGAGTTCCCAAGTGAGACTCAAATCCATAACCTTCTGATTAATGGTGAGAAGCTGGTGCAGAAACACAGCTTAATTGTTGTTTACAATAATCAGGATTTAAACTTAAAACTCGTTAATAATTCATGAGGAAAATTTAAAAGAAATCAATGTTTAATCAGTGTCTTTATAATGTGTGATAAAGATACCTCCTGATTTTCATTTTACATATTAAACTTTAGCTTTGATTTTCTCAGCTTAGACAAAGTTATTTTTCAAACTTACTACACCAATGAACTTACCGAGTGATTCGTTTTTGAAGCCATTCAATAAACTCGCAGTTCATGTTTTATCAGATATAACAACACTCGGCTTCGCCTCGTGTCTTTATATCTGATAAAACACTCCTGCTTGTTTATTAAACAGTACTTAAAATACATACAGTATACTGATACTGTAGGTGCCTTGTGAAAATACTGACCATGTTTATTAACAATTAAATGTAAGAAGTACATACATGTATGCTTTATGTTTCTAATGTGTGTTAGTTTTATGCATTAATGGTTGACAATACTGTAGTTAAATCTTGTTTAGCTAATCACTGTCTAATTCTTAAACACTGTCTAACTAAATTATTGTTTCTGCAATTGGCTGTTTGAGTCTTACTTGGTACTGTAACTCATTGGTTAGTGCATTTCACTGGTGATCAGAAGGTTGTGGGTTTATGTGATTGAAATATGTTGAAGAACATTTTGCACATATTTCTTATATTCAAGCTAGTATATTGTACATCTCAGGGTTTCTTGTTACAACACTTGCTGAGTTGCGAGTTCATTTTGTGAGGTAATTATTATTTTTTTGCTCTATAGTATGTTGTTGCCCATGAAAGACATGCAGGAGCTCCTTGTCTTAAATGTGGACCAGAGGTTTGCATTGGAGGTTTAGACTTACATTTTTGGAGGTGAGTAAATACACTACAGTAGATGTTATAAGTTAACAAAGGCAGTGGGGACCCCAAAACTCCCCCATTGAAAAAATGGAAACTTTTAGCAATTTTCACTGCTTGAAAATTTTGGGATATTTTTTTCTCTTTGTTGCAAGAGAACATCTGGTTTGACTATAATGTTTCCTAATTTTGGCTAAGGGGTAGTCCACTGGCTAACTACATTGGCAGTTAACTTTACTTGAATTACATTTAACCACATTTACTGTAACTGCCAGATCTTCATTGTTGGTTGGAGGTAGGTGCCATAGGTAGCCAAGGCTAAGCAATCTAGCCGTAAGCAATGAGCAAAGCAACATATCAAGCAATTGGAGCAATCCCGACGTTCGGGGCAAGCAATTGAGCAATCCCGACGTTCGGGGCAAGCAATTGGGCAATCCCGACTTCGGGGCAAGCAATTGAGCAATCCCGACTTCGGGGCAAGCAATTGAGCAATCCCGACTTCGGGACAAGATTGTAAGCAGTAAGAGGTCACCATGACAACTCTGCCAAGGCAGACCTCCCAACAACTGGTCAGTCCTTCAAGCACTAAGGATGTACGACGACATCACATGCTTGAAGAAGGAGATGCCGAGGCGTGCCATGGAATCTGACTCCAACACTGACCATCTTCACTGTCGGCTGCGCCACCGGCTCAGAAAGGCAACTACCCAGAAAGGCACTTACCCAATTGCAATTGTCCGTACAGGAGACATAATAGGCAAGAAACAAACAAAAAACAAGGAATTGCCAACCTATCTTTATTAACACATGTGTCTAGCCACGTTAGCTAAAACGTTCCGAGGTGTCAGAATATAAGACTGGTACGCATTACCAGTCCACCGTCCTAACGTTTGAATTAAGTGGTCGGGAACATCAGCAGCGGCAGCTGTTGTAGCTGCACCAATACGAAAACTAAGGCTGCCAAAATATCCTTTGATCCCAGCGGTTTCTAAAAGACCGCGAAGTTTCTCCGTCAGGAATGAGCGCGATAAGGGGGGACCATCGGACCGCACGAAAAGAGGACCAGGATGGCTTCCTCGTCGTTCCAAGTAGCTCATCAGTGAATCCACGGGGCAGATTGGAGGACTACCGCGACCGAGGGTAATCACGCATCCTTTGCGGAATGGGTCGGTTTTAGAGGCCTTAATGCAGACTGAAAGATGGTGAGAGGGCGAATAGGTCGTTCCTGGTTGTACAGTGAATTTGGAAGATCTAGGAAAACCAAAGAAGGCTAGACAACAGGCTCCCCAGAACATGACATCGTTGTAGATCGAGGCCAGAAACAATGCTACGAAGTATTTGCGGAGTTATCGGAAGGCGTTTGTCTGGCGAAGAACCTTTGGATCGCTTGATCCCCTTGACCACGCGTTGTAAGCGGAGACAGTCTCTTAAAGGATCAGGGTAACCAAGCTCAATGTGGAGAGAACGAACTGCCGAAAGGTAGACTTTTATGGTGGCGGGCTTTAGAGACGCTGCTAGATTGGTAGCAAATAAGCAGAGAGTCCATTCTTCAGCAGGAAAGGGAGAGCCATCTGGATGAACCCGACCATTCATTCGGCAGAAGTTTGTGAATAAACGTTGCGCCGAGCTGTACTAGGTCTTCCGTGTCAACGGAGCTAAGCCTTGCAAAAGAAAGGAGTGGCATTGTTCTTCTAATGAACTGGCGCCAGTTGACGCAGGAGGTCATTTGACACGGCAATCGGCTGCGGTAGTGCTTATGGAGCAAGCTGTCGAAAAACCTGCTAATTGAAACGTGAAAGAGCGTCAGCAACACGATTCTCGCGTCCCGGAAGATGTTTTGCTTCAAACGAAAAATTATAGCACGCAGCCGCCATCAGCAGTGAGCGCAGCAAATGAAAAATCTAACAAAGTTCATTTTTTTATATTAAACATTTTGCATTGTTCGGAGGAGCCAATCAGAGCCCGGAGCAAATACTGCATTTAACGACTCGTCGGATTCCTCTCTCGTCCATGTTTTAATAAAAAAGTGCACGTTTTAAGTCTACGACGATGGAAATTCGTGTTCTTCAGGGACTATTATTATCTCGCAAGATGACGTCACCATTCGGGCAAAGCTATGTTCAGCTCCCCCTACAAAATTTATCCGTACGCATTGCGCACGTGCCACCATATTAAAGTCGTGCACGCGATCACAAAACGCGTATTAAGACCAGTGAACTCCATTTCCTATATCCATCCCTATACCTGGAACGCTAACTTCAGTCATTATCAACACCGCTGCCAAACGTTTGCGCATGCGTGAATTCTCTAGAATAAATATCAAGAGAAGCCGTGGCGACAACAACCAGACAGTGAAGACTAAGTAAGACTCGACTATTCATTTGTGTTTTAAAAAAGGGTAAAGAAAATTACGAAGGGGTAAATTCAGAATATGTTACAATATTGACAAAGAAGCCATGCAGGCACAAATTATCTACCTTATCTTTTCGGTAGTATACTTATAATTTTAACTTTTGTGTCGGACTCTCGGACCAGTCCAAATATTTCAGTGTTTTCCCGCTCTTTTTCTGAGGACGAGCTCGGACGTCGCACATGCGCAAAACGTTTGGCAGCGGTGTTGTCATTATCACGCTTCAAAAGTGAAGTCAAAATTTTGTACTTATTACGTCGCTTCCAGTCCCCTGACGCGAACCGCGTCTTGGCCGCGTATATAGGGGGACTGAAGGCGACGTAATAGAGCTTGACTTCACTTTTTGACCCGAAGTTAGCGTTCCAGATATGAGGGTAGAATGGGAGGAAGTATGGAGTTCACTGATTAAGACCAGCAGATTAACATCTGGTCAAAAATTGAGTTGAAGATAAGTGAAGTACTATTACCGCTTTGGACTTTGCAAGTTGTATGTTTTGTTTCGCTGCGTTATTAAGCGTTCTGCTAGGTTGTAAGACGTCCCGCTACCTTGTAAGACGTTGCGCTACGTTGTAAGACGTTCTGCTACGATATAAGACGTTCGGCGACGATCCAAGACGTTCGGCTACGTTATAAGACGTTTGGGTACGATGTAAGACGTTTGGGTACGATGTAAGACGTTTGGGTACGATGTAAGACGTTTGGCTACGATGTAAGACGTTCGGCTACGATGTAAGACGTTCGGCTACGATAATAATAATTTAATTTATTAAATTTATATTGCGCACTTATCAATCTTACAATTTTCAAATGCGCATTACAATCGCGGTTGGCAATGATTACAGCTAAGACCTAGGTGTTGGTTTTACGGAGGGAGGAAAACCGGAGAGCCCGGCCAAAAACCCTCGAAGCACATGAGAGACCAACTAAACTCTACTCACATGAGTCTCAAGATCGAGAACAGGGCTATTCCCAGACAGTCACCCATCCAAGTACTAACCCTAGCCTGCGAGCCGGCTCTCATTTAGGGGTTGGCGAAAAGGAGAGCCTGCAGGGAATGTATTGCAGCAATGAACAAAGGCGGACCAATAGGAGCACACCAATGTAAATAAACAATTAGCTTCTCTATTTTTTAACATTGCGCATCGGTTCGTCTCCGTCTGTTGATATGGAAATGTTTACTCAAAAGTCAAACCGAATGTTTGTTTGATTTCAGGAAAATCTGTGTAAAGAAATCTGACCGATCTGAACCTTGCTGGAAAATCGATTTTAAAAACGCTTACAGAAAATAGGGCGGATGGCATGAAAAGCTATCAGTTGTTATTTTGTGTGGCCGTCAAGAACGATTTAATTTATATAATATCGGGATTTCCACACAAATATCTCATCGTTTGTCAAAGGGTGCTGCGTGGATGAGATAAAAAAATTCAACGGAATGAGACAACGTCCTGGTGGTACCTAATAACGTGTTATCCTTTGTTTTGGAATTGATATTTTCTCCTTAATACCAAATTTTAATGTATCTTATCCACGAGTGGACGATTTGCTTTCACACTAAAGTGTTTAACAACCGTGGCAACTTAAACGAAAATTAAAGGTGTTGTCGGGAATAGCTTTTATATCCACTACACAAAATCACGATAGTTTTTTATCCTTTTATTCACAATTCTCACAGCTCTCTCTCTCTCCAACACTCTAGAATATTTAACTTTGAAGACGGACTTGAAGCGTCAGTATTTCGTTTCAAAAAGGGATCAGTTTTTTCCTAATGAAGATCATTGCGGTTCGTACAATCCTTAAACGCTCAACGATATTAAGAACATTTACCTGATGGCATAATATTTTTTGCACAAATATGCATTGATTTAATAATTGCAAATTTACAAAGCTACAGTACGGTCTATTAATTAAGGTAATCTGTCAAATTTCAAAAGCTGTCACTTTCAGCGAATCAGAATGCTGCGTTCCTGGGCGAACGCAGAGTATGACTCAAGACAATACATTCCCTGCAGGCTCTCCTTTTCGCTTTCTCTCCTTTTCGCTTTCTCTCCGCCCCCTTCACTCAGAGCCCCAACCCCTAAATGAGAGCCGGCTCGCAGGCTAGTACTAACCCCTTCCAAGCGGGCTTAACTATTGGTGAGAGGTAGCGCCCTAACAGCACACGCCAACCGTGCTTCCCTTGTAAGACGTTTGGCTACGATGTAAGACGTTCGGCTACGATGTAAGACGTTTGGCTACGATGTAAGACGTTCGGCTACGATGTAAGACGTTTGGCTACGATGTAAGACGTTTGGCTACGATGTAAGACGTTCGGCTACGATGTAAGACGTTTGGCTACGATGTAAGACGTTCGGCTACGTTGTAAGACGTTCGGCTACGTTGTAAGACGTTCGGCCACGATGTAAGACATTCGGCTACGTTATAAGACGTTCGGCTACGTTGTAAGACGTTTGGCTACGATGTAAGACGTTCGGCCACGATGTAAGACGTTCGGCTACGATGTAAGACGTTCGGCTACGATGTAAAATGTTCCGCTACGTTTATAGAGGATATTACACGGTGGTGCGAAGTGGTCATCGTGGTGAAGACAATATTTTACTCATTTGCTCATTCGAAATATTGTTTTCACCACGTGAAAATAAAATTCATATCTTCAAGCCACCCTGTAATTTTCTTTATATTATATAGATTCAATGTAAAAAGCGGTAAATGGTGTCATCGATATCTTCGCTAGTGAGGATATGGAAAGTATGTCACAGGATATTTTTTAGTAAAACACTCACATCTATATAATAAGAGAGGAGATTACACGGTGGTGCGAAGATATGGATTTTATCTTAGAGTGGTGAAAACAACATTTGACGAATGAACGTAGCGAATAAGTAAAATATTGTTTTTTTCACCACGAGAAGATAAAATTCATATCTTCAAGTCACCGTGTAATTTTCTTTTTATTATATAGATTCAATGCAAAAAGCGCACGTTGATGATTTAAGGTGCGTGACGAGGTGCGCGCATGTTTAATATACTGTATGCTTCAAACATTAAACGACCAGATCTGAGTAACAGTAACAGAATTTTTGTTTCTAAATTTCTAGGAAAATTTGCAAGACCTGTAAGTGTGTTGCTGCTGACCATGATGTCAAAAGTGATGAGGACGTAACTCATCAGTTAATCATGAAAGATATTCATCAGTTAGTCATGGGTCCAGATGGTGTTAGCATGGTGAAAGAAAATATTAGAAAGTTTCGTCTAGCAAGCGTAGGCTCCAAAGCTGATATCTTTCCAAAAGGAAACTTTTTATGGGTTCCATCCGGAGTGACTAAGGAAGTGGTAAGGAGTATGTTAATTGATTATCTTTATTATTTTAATCGTAAACCGTCGCCAGTCTCTTTAGGGAGTATGAAAAGCGCGCGATACGATACAATACAATACAATACACAATACAATATACAATACAATATACAATACAATATACAATACAATATACAATACAATATACAATACAATATACAATACAATATACAATACAATATACAATACAATATACAATACAATATATAATACAATATACAATACAATATACAATACAATATACAATACAATATACAATACAATATACAATACAATATACAATACAATATACAATACAATATACAATACAATATACAATACAATATACAATACAATATACAATACAATATACAATACAATATACAATACAATATACAATACAATATACAATACAATATACAATACAATATACAATACAATATACAATACAATATACAATACAATATACAATACAATATACAATACAATATACAATACAATATACAATACAATATACAATACAATATACAATACAATAGTTTAATAGTATATCTCAACTGGGTTTTTCAATGCTAATTTAAAAAACAGGTACGCAATGCGTACATAAGATAAAGAAACTTTTCAAAAAAGCAATCGCATGAGAAATCCAAATAATTCAGTTTTGATTACTGTAATTTCGACAAACAATTTCGAGTACTTTTCGAATGCCAGACGATCTTTTAGACTGTGTAAAGCGATCGTGTTGAATAGCTGTCGAATATGACGTAAATGCGTTCGAAGACAATTAATCAACACGCTGACATTATGGCTACCACTGAAGTAGGTCAGCGGTAGTCACAAAAATTTAATAAAAATTCTTAGCCTAATTTACAAATAGTTATTTCAATGAAGGGTGTAATGATGATTTATATATACAGTATATATATTTTTATGAATAGTATTTTATTTCTTGTTTATTAACCTTTTTTACTTCTACAGTCAACTTTTCTTATTTTACTCCGCTAACGCCAGGCAATTTTACTCGTTAAAGGAATCTAGCAGTGAAAGTGTTAAAGTGTCTATGTCATCCTCAGGGACTTTATATATTTATACTAATTGGAACACTCTGAGAAGATTTGTAATATATCTTCTCAGGCGATAATTTCATCTTCATGGATTTTTTTGCCGTTAAAGTTGACGGAAGTGACGTCGAAGAGGAGTTTGTCTATATGAAAACCACTTTACAGATTCCTCTTTTGACGTCACTTCCGTCAACTTTAACGGCAAAAAAATCCATGAAGATGAAATTTTCGCCTGAGAAGATATATTACAAATCTTCTCAGAATGTTCCAATTAGTATGTAAAGTCCCTGAGGATGACATAGGCACTTTAATGTATTCCTGTTTGAGCCAGCCGAAAACGGTCCTTTATTACTATTTTACTCTGTCTATAATGCCCTACGATTTTACTCTGTCTAATACCAGACGATTTTACTCTGTCTAGCTAGATAGATAGATACTTTATTAAATACTACATGGCAGCCAAAAGGCTGAATTGCGTAGATTTTACAGAAAGTGATTATAAAATGAAAGAAGAGATCAATATATAATTTAAGATCAATATATAATAATATAATGCTAAACGATTTTACTTGACAAAGAGAGACGTTCCCGCCATCCTAGGCATTAACGAGTTAACGTACACTAGTAGAATTTATTTGGAAGGTACCACTAATATGCAAACAAACTTGTTTTGTATGATAGTAAAACAAATTGAGAAAAGTTTTTTCGTTTGTTTTTGCTGTGCAAGCTGTCGTAAGTTAAACTCAGAGAAAACTCTGAGCTCCAGGCAGGACTCGAACCCACAACCTTTCGAATGCCAGCCGGACGCTCTCACCATTGAGCCACTGGAACTCAAATGATAGACCGAGGTTGTTGTCAAACCGTATGCGTGTATCACAAGTACTTGTTGGGTTACAAGTCGCATTGTGTCTTATTTTCAGTAAATGTTTTTGTATGTTATTAGTGTTTTCAGACCGATCTCGATTGTTTTTAAACATTTACTGAAAATAAACTTATAGCGACTTGTAGCCCAACAAGGACTTATGACACATGCACGTACGGTTTGACTACTGTAGTTCCCAGGTATAAATATCGAAAACAACTTCGGGCTATCATCTGAGTTCCAGTGGCTCAATGGTGAGAGCGTCCGGCTGGCATTCGAAAGGTTGTGGGTTCGAGTCCTGCCTGGAGCTCAGAGTTTTCTCTGAGTTTAACTTACGACAGCTTGTACAGCAAAAACAAACGAAAACCTTTACCAACTTCAAGCTGAAAACACTAATAACGTACAAATTGAGAAAAATTGAAGAATAAATACAATATTTTACCAATTTAAGGCTGACAAATACATGGCATCTCTTCCGGAAGAGAAAGCACCAAAGAAAGATTCTGATGGTGAAGTTTATCGTCGCAAGCAGATGATGACACAATTGCCTGCACATGACAACGATGATCGCTTTTGTGATTCCCTAACTGACGAAGAGAAGCAGCGAATGAAAGATTTTCTTCAGCATAGAAATGAAAAGGCTGTTGGAATAGGAGAAGTTGGTGAGCTGGCTGACACAAAAGAAGCAAGTAAATTTGTAAGTAGTATAATATACATGTTATCTACTGGTACTTGTAGTAGGAAATCACTAAATCTTAAGCCGGGCGCACATGCTACGATTTTAGTCGGTCAACTAAATTTTGGGCTTTTGACCAAAATCTTCACGTGTGCGGTGTCATTACTGAGCAATTTTTATCGGACAATATCAAACTAGTTTGATACGGACAATATCAAACTAGTTTGATACTGTCCGATTAAAATCGGTCAAAATATCGCATCATGCCGTGTGTTGGCGATTAACAATTTTTATCGTTCACTGATCACTCATTATTCTTCCTGAAGTTAATTGGTTTGATAATCGTAAAAATGGTGGCTCTAGTTACTAAATATGTGACCTTCTACATGTAAATGACACACTTGTTATGGTAAACCCGATTTTTATCGGTTGACCAGCTGATACAAATCGCCCGACTAAAATCGTAGTGTGTGCGCCTGGCTTAAGTGTGTGTTATACAGCCATTTGCGTTCAAACGAAACCGCAAACATGTTTTTGAGTTAATGATTGCAAAAATTGTACATACTTCCATGTTTTCAGTTCAAAGATTTATTTGTGCTAAGCTTTCATCCCGTTGGGACGTGACGTCTTCAGAGCTTACAAAAACAGCACAAATAAATCTTTTAAGGTGGCTCCACACAGTTTCTTGAAAAATGTAAAATACAAGTTTGAGAGTCCAAAATACGTGATTAAACAATACGGAAATAGAATAAAACTAAATGTTATACATAGTTAAACAGTCTGACAATCAAAAACTGTTACCAAATAAATAGCAACAGTTGTTGCTATGGCAACAATGACGTTTCAAAATGGCTGCCAATTACCCTTCAAACTAGTTTAATTCGAAAAAAACTTTGGTGACCCCAATATTTTTTTTCATTAAAACTTTTCTTGAAGTATGAGTAATCAATAGGCCGATTTAAAAAAAATTCTGTAGAACGAAATTTTTTAAAAATTAACAAACATGATTTTTCTGGGAAAAAAATTATTCGTACTACAGAATTTTTTAAAAATCGGCCTAGTGATTATTCATACTTCAAGAAAAGTTTTAATGAAAAAAAAATTGGGGGTCACCAAAGTTTTTTTCGAATTAAATTGATTTGAAGGGTAATTGGCAGCCATTTTGAAACGCCATTGTTGCCATAGCAACAACTGTTGCTATTTATTTGGTAACAGTTTTTGATTGTCAGACTGTTTAACTATGCATAACCGAATTGTTTATGCACGTGTTTTGAACTCTGAAACTTGTATTTTCCATTTTTCAAGAAACTGTATGGAGCCACCTTAAGAACATCGAAATGTCCACAATTTTTTTATAGTCATTAATTACAATTAACTCTGTGCAATTCTTTAAGGAACTATGTTTTCGAGTTGTTTGACTTGTTTGTTTCATTTTTAAAACATAACATTTGCATGGGGATTTTATAACCTTTTAAGTTTTAACCAACCAGACTTAGTGTTTCCACCGTATAGAAACTAGTATTAGTTAAAACCATTGAACTAAAAATAACTGGAACGCTACGTTCAACCGGAAGTTTGAAGCCAAATTATGCAAGTCGTACCCAGCCTTTCCACGAAAAAAAACAAACACGGCCAAAACAAAAAAAGTAGAAACACGCGTGGAAGTGCGTGTCTGGGAGTCAAAACTGGCTTCATGGGAGTCAAATTTTGGCTTCAAGATTTGTATGCGCAGTTTACTGAACGTAGCGTTCCAGTTATTTTTAATGGTAATTATTCGTACAATGTAAAGTACAATGCGTCAGGATATGTTTTCATTACTTGGGCTACTTGTGGTAGGCCAGGTCTAGGTTTCGGCTTTGTTTCCTTTTTTTTGGGTGTCACGATTTTGCATTTTTTCACTTTTTACTTCCACTATTATTCATGCTTCCGGTGAGCCGTATGACGGAATGAGGCCGTGTGCTTGTTGTGAGCGCTTTGCTCTGTTTGCTTTTGGAGTTGGACAAAATGTTCAGCAGCTTTGCCTTGTGATCAAGGTGTTCTTGCACGTTGTTGGTCGATTTCTAAAGTGACTGACTGACTTTGTAGTTTAATTAACAGTGATGTGGCAGCAACTCTCTTGGGCGTAAATATGTTCACCTATGTGAAGTATGTACCACATTCACCCTTTGATTCAGGCTTTGCGCATTGCGCACTTTAGGCAAGTGCGCGAGCCTGGATCGAAGGGTGGATGTGGTGCGTACTTCACACAGGTGAACATGACTTGCCAGTACGTATAAATACGCAGCCCGAGAATAGATGGGCAATTTGTCTGCGCTGACCAAAAAAATGCGGACGTATTTTTTCTTTACCGCTATTTTCTTTTGCAAAAGTCAAAATACGATTTTAACAGCGAGTTCTCCGAGCTTTTCTTCGTTTTGAACATGCCTTTCAAGCTTGTCGATCCAGCGATTCGCTGTTCGACTTGGTGTTTTTCGTTGAAGCTGAAAAGGTTCGTAATCGGAGCGGCGGAAGTAAGGCATTTGACGAAGATGATCTTAAAGAAAATTGTTTTTAACTCCTCGAGTCCTTTCTGTTCGACCTCAAGGCAAGTTGAGATGTTTAGTGCATACTTTTATGTTCTCAAAAATCAAAATGTGCTTTACATATTCATTTCAAAGCTTTTCTTGCAAACACAAGTTGATCGAATTACTATTTTCAACGAAAACAGCAATTATCCCTCTTCTTTGACGAAGGATAGCATAAAATCTAGCCGTTCGCAACACTTTCAAAATAGCTTTAAGGCACTTTATGGTTTATGTTTATTCATCTGTTTTCCTGAATCAAAATCGCTCACGATGACCCATGGTCGGCACACGCAGAATATAGTGGGTTTGAAGACTGATCAAAAACCACATTTGTTTTGTCAACGGCAACTTCTGAAGACGCTTTGACTATCTTTTTCCAACTATGTGATTTTTATCGCACATCAAGCTTATTGTGTAGTTCTGGGGGAACGTAATTTTCAGCCGTTGACTATGGCGAAATTTGAATGGCAAATAAAGCAGAAATGCAAAAATATCTCAAAAACTAGACGTTCGCATTACTTTCAGACCGTGATTTTATTAATCTTTGGTTGGCAATTGAACTACTGAGTCGGTAATTTATTCGGGGGAAAATGCGCCAGGTAGAGTTAATCCGACATTGAATATAACATATTTTGTTTATTTCCTTTTCAATTATCGCGGTTCAATTATCGCGGACGGGAATGTGTCCCGAGCGTTTCACGAAATCCACGCATTCTTGATTTCGCGCATGTGCAGACAAATTGCCCACCTGTTTAGCCCGAGTGAACGCCTGACCCAGGCATCGTGTTTTATTTATTAAATTTAGTATAACGTAGTTTATTTAATAAAATTGTTACTATAAAGTGTATTATATTAATACTTGCGTCTCAACTAAACTACTCTGTGTAGATCTATTAACTACTTTATTATATGCCTGACAAAATTACTGCATTCTGATTGGTTGAGAGGAGTACAATTATTTTATTAATTGTACTGCTCTCAAGGCCCTGGGAACGATGTTGACAATAAAATTCAAAATGGCGGCCAATTCTGTAATGGAAAGTTTTCACATTTCCAACGACTTCTGGTACACTATGAACTAAAAATTCCATGTAAATATTTTGAAATGAGTACGGAGAACACCCAGAGTGAAAATGTTTGTTGTCAAGTAATGAAACAAGATGTTTTTAAAAGCGTGAGTGAGTACGAAGCGTACGTGTCGTAATTTTGTCATGCATATAATAAATGAGTAATCATATGATTTTGCTCGTACAATTATTTGAATTACGTGATATTTGAAAATTATGCCAAATTTGGCAAAATTTTCAAATATCTCTTGTAGTGTAAATCCTTAATTGTACTCGCTATCATATGATTACCTATACATATATATAGACCTATTAACTACTATATATAGACCTATTAACTACTATATATAGACCTATTAACTACTATATATAGACCTATTAACTACTATATATAGACCTATTAACTACTATATATAGACCTATTAACTACTATATATAGACCTATTAACTACTATATATAGACCTATTAACTACTATATATAGACCTATTAACTACTATATATAGACCTATTAACTACTATATATAGACCTATTAACTACTATATATAGACCTATTAACTACTATATATAGATCTATTAACTACTATATATAGTCCTATTAACTACTATATATAGACCTATTAACTACTATATAAGATCTATTAACTACTATATATAGTCCTATTAACTACTATATATAGACCTATTAACTACTATATATATAGACCTATTAAACTACTATATATAGACCTATTAACTACTATATATAGACCTATTAACTACTATATATAGACCTATTAACTACTATATATAGACCTATTAACTACTATATATAGACCTATTAACTACTATATATAGACCTATTAACTACTATATATAGACCTATTAACTACTATATATAGACCTATTAACTACTATATAGACCTATTAACTACTATATATAGACCTATTAACTACTATATATAGACCTATTAACTACTATATATAGACCTATTAACTACTATATATAGACCTATTAACTACTATATATAGACCTATTAACTACTATATATAGACCTATTAACTACTATATATAGACCTATTAACTACTATATATAGACCTATTAACTACTATATATAGACCTATTAACTACTATATATAGACCTATTAACTACTATATATAGACCTATTAACTACTATATATAGACCTATTAAACTACTATATATAGACCTATTAACTACTATATATAGATCTATTAACTACTATATATAGACCTATTAACTACTATATATAGACCTATGAACTACTATATATATAGACCTATGAACTACTATATATAGACCTATGAACTACTATATATAGACCTATTAACTACTATATATAGACCTATTAACTACTATATATAGACCTATTAACTACTATATATAGACCTATTAACTACTATATATAGACCTATTAACTACTATATATAGACCTATTAACTACTATATATAGACCTATTAACTACTATATATAGACCTATTAACTACTATATATAGACCTATTAACTACTATATATAGACCTATTAACTACTATATATAGACCTATTAACTACTATATATAGACCTATTAACTACTATATATAGACCTATTAACTACTATATATAGACCTATTAACTACTATATATAGACCTATTAACTACTATATATAGACCTATTAACTACTATATATAGACCTATTAACTACTATATATAGACCTATTAACTACTATATATAGACCTATTAACTACTATATATAGATCTATTAACTACTATATATAGACCTATTAACTACTATATATAGACCTATGAACTACTATATATAGACCTATTAACTACTATATATAGACCTATTAACTACTATATATAGACCTATTAACTACTATATATAGACCTATTAACTACTATATATAGACCTATTAACTACTATATAGACCTATTAACTACTATATATAGACCTATTAACTACTATATATAGACCTATTAACTACTATATATAGACCTATTAACTACTATATATAGACCTATTAACTACTATATATAGACCTATTAACTACTATATAGACCTATTAACTACTATATATAGATCTATTAACTACTATATATATAGACCTATTAACTACTATATATAGACCTATTAACTACTATATATAGACCTATTAACTACTATATAGACCTATTAACTACTATATAGACCTATTAACTACTATATATAGACCTATTAACTACTATATATAGATCTATTAACTACTATATATAGACCTATTAACTACTATATAGACCTATTAACTACTATATATAGACCTATTAACTACTATATATAGACCTATTAACTACTATATATAGACCTATTAACTACTATATAGACCTATTAACTACTATATATAGACCTATTAACTACTATATATAGACCTATTAACTACTATATAGACCTATTAACTACTATATATAGATCTATTAACTACTGTATATAGACCTATTAACTACTATATAGACCTATTAACTACTATATATAGATCTATTAACTACTATATATAGACCTATTAACTACTATATATATAGACCTATTAACTACTATATATAGACCTATTAACTACTATATATAGACCTATTAACTACTATATATAGACCTATTAACTACTATATATAGACCTATTAACTACTATATATAGACCTATTAACTACTATATATAGACCTATTAACTACTATATATAGACCTATTAACTACTATATATAGACCTATTAACTACTATATATAGACCTATTAACTACTATATATAGACCTATTAACTACTATATATAGACCTATTAACTACTATATATAGACCTATTAACTACTATATATAGACCTATTAACTACTATATATAGACCTATTAACTACTATATATAGACCTATTAACTACTATATATAGACCTATTAACTACTATATATATAACCTATTAACTACTATATATAGACCTATTAACTACTATATATAGACCTATTAACTACTATATATAGACCTATTAACTACTATATATAGACCTATTAACTACTATATATAAACCTATTAACTACTATATATAGACCTATTAACTACTATATATAGACCTATTAACTACTATATATAGACCTATTAACTACTATATATAGACCTATTAACTACTATATATAGACCTATTAACTACTATATATAGACCTATTAACTACTATATATAGACCTATTAACTACTATATATAGACCTATTAACTGCTATATATAGACCTATTAACTGCTATATATAGACCTATTAACTACTATATATAGACCTATTAACTGCTATATATAGACCTATTAACTACTATATATAGATCTATTAACTACTATATATAGACCTATTAACTACTATATATAGACCTATTAACTACTATATATAGACCTATTAACTACTATATATAGACCTATTAACTACTATATATAGACCTATTAACTACTATATATAGACCTATTAACTACTATATATAGACCTATTAACTACTATATATAGACCTATTAACTACTATATATAGACCTATTAACTACTATATATAGACCTATTAACTACTATATATAGACCTATTAACTACTATATATAGACCTATTAACTACTATATATAGACCTATTAACTACTATATATAGACCTATTAACTACTATATATAGATCTATTAACTACTATATATAGACCTATTAACTACTATATATAGACCTATTAACTACTATATATAGACCTATTAACTACTATATATAGACCTATTAACTACTATATATAGTCCTATTAACTACTATATATAGTCCTATTAACTACTATATATAGACCTATTAACTACTATATATAGACCTATTAACTACTATATATAGACCTATTAACTACTATATATAGACCTATTAACTACTATATATAGACCTATTAACTACTATATATAGACCTATTAACTACTATATATAGACCTATTAACTACTATATATAGACCTATTAACTACTATATATAGACCTATTAACTACTATATATAGACCTATTAACTACTATATATAGACCTATTAACTACTATATATAGACCTATTAACTACTATATATAGACCTATTAACTACTATATATAGATCTATTAACTATTATATATAGACCTATTAACTACTATATATAGACCTATTAACTACTATATATAGACCTATTAACTACTATATATAGACCTATTAACTACTATATATAGACCTATTAACTACTATATATAGACCTATTAACTACTATATATAGACCTATTAACTACTATATATAGACCTATTAACTACTATATATAGACCTATTAACTACTATATATAGACCTATTAACTGCTATATATAGACCTATTAACTACTATATATAGATCTATTAACTACTATATATAGACCTATTAACTACTATATATAGACCTATTAACTACTATATATAGACCTATTAACTACTATATATAGACCTATTAACTACTATATATAGACCTATTAACTACTATATATAGACCTATTAACTACTATATATAGACCTATTAACTACTATATATAGACCTATTAACTACTATATATAGACCTATTAACTACTATATATAGACCTATTAACTACTATATATAGACCTATTAACTACTATATATAGACCTATTAACTACTATATATAGACCTATTAACTACTATATATAGACCTATTAACTACTATATATAGACCTATTAACTGCTATATATAGACCTATTAACTGCTATATATAGACCTATTAACTACTATATATAGACCTATTAACTGCTATATATAGACCTATTAACTACTATATATAGATCTATTAACTACTATATATAGACCTATTAACTACTATATATAGACCTATTAACTACTATATATAGACCTATTAACTACTATATATAGACCTATTAACTACTATATATAGACCTATTAACTACTATATATAGACCTATTAACTACTATATATAGACCTATTAACTACTATATATAGACCTATTAACTACTATATATAGACCTATTAACTACTATATATAGACCTATTAACTGCTATATATAGACCTATTAACTGCTATATATAGACCTATTAACTACTATATATAGACCTATTAACTGCTATATATAGACCTATTAACTACTATATATAGATCTATTAACTACTATATATAGACCTATTAACTACTATATATAGACCTATTAACTACTATATATAGACCTATTAACTACTATATATAGACCTATTAACTACTATATATAGTCCTATTAACTACTATATATAGTCCTATTAACTACTATATATAGACCTATTAACTACTATATATAGACCTATTAACTACTATATATAGACCTATTAACTACTATATATAGACCTATTAACTACTATATATAGACCTATTAACTACTATATATAGACCTATTAACTACTATATATAGACCTATTAACTACTATATATAGACCTATTAACTACTATATATAGACCTATTAACTACTATATATAGACCTATTAACTACTATATATAGACCTATTAACTACTATATATAGACCTATTAACTACTATATATAGACCTATTAACTACTATATATAGACCTATTAACTATTATATATAGACCTATTAACTACTATATATAGACCTATTAACTACTATATATAGACCTATTAACTACTATATATAGACCTATTAACTACTATATATAGACCTATTAACTACTATATAGACCTATTAACTACTATATATAGACCTATTAACTACTATATATAGACCTATTAACTACTATATATAGACCTATTAACTACTATATATAGACCTATTAACTACTATATATAGACCTATTAACTACTATATATAGACCTATTAACTACTATATATAGACCTATTAACTACTATATATAGACCTATTAACTACTATATATAGACCTATTAACTACTATATATAGACCTATTAACTACTATATATAGACCTATTAACTACTATATATAGACCTATTAACTACTATATATAGACCTATTAACTACTATATATAGACCTATTAACTACTATATATAGACCTATTAACTACTATATATATAGTCCTATTAACTACTATATATAGACCTATTAACTACTATATATAGACCTATTAACTACTATATATAGACCTATTAACTACTATATATAGACCTATTAACTACTATATATAGACCTATTAACTACTATATATAGACCTATTAACTACTATATATAGACCTATTAACTACTATATATAGACCTATTAACTACTATATATAGACCTATTAACTACTATATATAGACCTATTAACTACTATATATAGACCTATTAACTACTATATATAGACCTATTAACTACTATATATAGACCTATTAACTACTATATATAGACCTATTAACTACTATATAGACCTATTAACTACTATATAGACCTATTAACTACTATATATAGATCTATTAACTACTATATATAGATCTATTAACTACTATATATAGATCTATTAACTACTATATATAGACCTATTAACTACTATATAGACCTATTAACTACTATATATAGACCTATTAACTACTATATATAGATCTATTAACTACTATATATAGACCTATTAACTACTATATATAGACCTATTAACTACTATATATAGACCTATTAACTACTATATATAGACCTATTAACTACTATATATAGACCTATTAACTACTATATATAGACCTATTAACTACTATATATAGACCTATTAACTACTATATATAGACCTATTAACTACTATATATAGACCTATTAACTACTATATATAGACCTATTAACTACTATATATAGACCTATTAACTGCTATATATAGACCTATTAACTGCTATATATAGACCTATTAACTGCTATATATAGATCTATTAACTGCTATATATAGACCTATTAACTGCTATATATAGACCTATTAACTACTATATATAGATCTATTAACTACTATATATAGACCTATTAACTACTATATATAGACCTATTAACTACTATATATAGACCTATTAACTACTATATATAGACCTATTAACTACTATATATAGACCTATTAACTACTATATATAGACCTATTAACTACTATATATAGACCTATTAACTACTATATATAGACCTATTAACTACTATATATAGACCTATTAACTACTATATATAGATCTATTAACTGCTATATATAGACCTATTAACTACTATATATAGACCTATTAACTACTATATATAGACCTATTAACTGCTATATATAGATCTATTAACTGCTATATATAGACCTATTAACTACTATATATAGACCTATTAACTGCTATATATAGACCTATTAACTACTATATATAGACCTATTAACTGCTATATATAGACCTATTAACTACTATATATAGACCTATTAACTACTATATATAGAGCTATTAACTACTATATATAGACCTATTAACTACTATATATAGACCTATTAACTACTATATATAGACCTATTAACTACTATATATAGACCTATTAACTACTATATATAGACCTATTAACTACTATATATAGACCTATTAACTACTATATATAGACCTATTAACTACTATATATAGACCTATTAACTACTATATATAGACCTATTAACTACTATATATAGACCTATTAACTACTATATATAGACCTATTAACTACTATATAGACCTATTAACTACTATATATAGACCTATTAACTACTATATAGACCTATTAACTACTATATATAGACCTATTAACTACTATATATAGTCCTATTAACTACCATATATAGACCTATTAACTACGATATATAGTCCTATTAACTACTATATATAGACCTATTAACTACTATATATAGACCTATTAACTACTATATATAGACCTATTAACTACTATATATAGACCTATTAACTACTATATATAGACCTATTAACTACTATATATAGACCTATTAACTACTATATATAGACCTATTAACTACTATATATAGACCTATTAACTACTATATATAGACCTATTAACTACTATATATAGATCTATTAACTACTATATATAGTCCTATTAACTACTATATATAGACCTATTAACTACTATATATAGTCCTATTAACTACTATATATAGACCTATTAACTACTATATATAGACCTATTAACTACTATATATAGACCTATTAACTACTATATATAGACCTATTAACTACTATATATAGATCTATTAACTGCTATATATAGATCTATTAACTGCTAAATATAGATCTATTAACTGCTATATATAGATCTATTAACTGCTATATATAGATCTATTAACTGCTATATATATATTTAACTACTATATATAGATCTATTAACTACTACTATAGATCTATTAACTACTACTACTACAGTACTACTATAGATCTATTAACTACTTTGTTTTAGATATGTGACAAATGCAAACAATCCCTTGTTCCTGGTGATGTGGCTGTATTTGCAGCTCGTGCTGGATCAGACATCTGTTGGCATCCACAGTGCTTTGTGTGCAAGACATGTGATGAACTGTTGGTTGATTTGGTTTACTTCTTTAAAGATAATGATATATATTGTGGTCGTCACTATGCTAACTTCTTTAGACCTAGGTGTGATGCATGTGATGAGGTAAGCAATAATAATGTAAAATACCTACTGTAAATGGTATGTAGCTCTATACCATAATAATTATACCCCCGTATATAATACATACATACGATGAAAAATACGGGGAAATAAATGTTTCTATTTCTAATTTGATGGGAATTTGCAGTATATAGCTGAACCCGTCAGAAGTCTTAATGAACAACTGTCTTAAGCGGACACTTCTCTTATAAGCAGCGGACACTTCTCTTATAAGCGGACACTTCTCTTAAGCGGATACTTCTCTTATAAGCGGACACTTCTCTTATAAGCGGACACTTCTCTTATAAGCGGACACTTCTCTTATAAGCGGACACTACTTTTAAGCGGACACTTCTCTTAAGCGGACACTTCTCTAGGCTCGATTTCCAGCTATATCTCGGGGCCCGGTACTTACCTCCACAAACGTGCTTGCGCATTTTTAGCAGGCATATATTATTGTGATTATTGCACAAATTCTATGGAATTACCCCGGGTTCGGTTTATGGGTACGGGTAATCTACCCGGGGTATCTTAAGGTCTCTAATGGCGATCAATAGTGCTGAGAGTGAAGCATACATATACTCGCATTTTAGAAACGTTGAAAGGTTATAGAGAAATTGGTTAATGGGCAAGATGTTTTCGTCATTCAGTCTACAGGATTGGGGAAGTCACTTATATTTCAGTCAGCTTCTATGGTTTTTGATATCGTGAAACCAATCTATGCAATATGTCCCAGACACGTTCTGTGGCTAACGCGTCCAGCCATCTCTTGTGGGAATGCGGAATGCGGCTGGAAATCGAGCCTAACACGTCTTACCTAGCTGAGATCCTGGTCATCAAAGCAATGTCTCAAAGATGTGGGTTTAATAGTGGTTCGACTGTATTGCTATTATACTCGACACTGGCCACTAAAACGTTCGTAGCCTTGATCAATATTTCCGCAAACAAGTAGAGAGAAATAATGTAATTATTCTTACCATAGATTGTCTATAAACTAAAATGTTTTGTTTTTTCCTTACCAGCTTATTTTTAGTAAATCATATACCCAGGCAGAGGGACGCAACTGGCATCTCAAGCATTTCTGTTGCTTTGAATGTGACAAGAAGTTAGGTGGTGAGCAATATGTTGCACGTGATAATCCTTATTGTCTTGAGTGTTACGAAGTGTTATTTGCCAAACGGTGCGGTACCTGTGCGAAGGTGATTGCAGCTGACGACAAGAGGCTATGTTATAAGGAGAATTTCTGGCATGCTACAGATGAATGCTTCCATTGCAGCAACTGCATGCAATCTCTGGTTGGTAAAGAGTTCTTGCCAAAAGGATCAAATGCGTATTGTTCTGCAAAGTGCTACAAGGAACATAGAGGACAGTGACGTTGTTATTGTGAAAATATATTTGCAGGTTGGTCCCAGATACATGTCCTTTCAAATGTTACGTACAGAACTTAAGTTATTGCGCAAGATTGTGATAGTTCAGTTTAGTTTTGCACCAGTATTGGTATTATGCAAAATAACCCACGATGATATCAAGGTATTGGCATTTTTCTTACTGATTTTATAATATATTATAATTATAATTATACCTACACAAAAAGTTACTTGCACATGGAGAAGATTAATATCAAAATTTTGGCTTGAACTCCTTATTAAAATTGACTTGGTTGTACCACTGGGTAGAATATCGGTATCAGCAAATATTGACACTAAAATATATTCGTTATTGGGATATTGGTAAATACCTATATTGGTGCAAGCAAGAAATTGAAAAGTGAGGCTATAAGAAAAACTGATGTTAATTGTCTATTGCCAAAGATACTCGTTGGAAAGCAAGCTGTTGGGGATCAATCAGTATAACCCAGTAATCAGTATAATCACATAATAGGGCCTTCTATAAGGGGCAAAATAAGCCGCGGCTTAAATAAGTTGCGAACATGCAGCTCGTATAAACGGTCAATTCTCGAATAAGTTTCGGCTTATTTTGGACTAGCTTCAACCCTGGTAGCTATTAGTCGCAGCTTATTGATTACATGACCATTTACACGAGCTGTTTGCGACTTATTTAAGGCCTGGTTCATACGTCGCATTTAATTCAGACGGATTTAATTCATAGTTAGCTTCGTCGACTAGTCGTCGTAAACTCGAATTCGTTTCATGCGACGAATTTTATTCAGTGACGAGCAAGGAAAATCCTGCTAGATCGCGCTAAAAACGTCCAATACGCATGCGAAGTAAACAAAAATCTGATCATGGACTTGAAAAATATGTTATCATAATTTATGCATTTAATTCGATGCGTCTCACCGTGACGGATACAACGTCTCAGACGAATTTAACTCTTCAGTCGAATTTAATTCGTTTCATACGTCGCATAACAGTCGCATTTAATTGACTGAGTTAAATTCGTCTGAATTAAATGCGACGTATGAACCAGGCCTAAGCCTCGGCCTATTTAAGCCGTGGTTTATTTTGCCCCGTATAAAAGGCCCTAATGAGATTGTCTGTTGAGCTTAGATACGGCAAGTTTCATGTATGTAATGTTCGTCTAGGTTATAGTGTAGTCTTGAGAAAGACTGGTGGTGGTGCCTTCAGCGGCAGTCATCCTGAACTTTGATGACCGCCGGTGAGGCCGTCGAAACGTCTGTCAGTACTACTACCACCACCACCACCACCACCACCACCACTACCACCACTACCACCACCACCACCACTACCACCACCACTACCACCACCACCACTACTACTACTACCACCGCCACTACTACTACCACCACCACCACCACTACTACTACTACCACCGCCACTACTACTACCACCACCACCACCACTACTACTACTACTACCACCACCACCACTACTACCACCACCGCTACTACCACTACCACCACCGCTACTACCACCACCACCACCACCACTACTACCACCACTACCGCCACCACCGCTAATTACCATCAATAGTCTTTCTCAAGACACTAACCTATGACGAGCATCACTCTATAGCACCCGGGTCAAAGTTAGCCCGGGTTTGCTGCCCGGGTCAACTGTATTAGACGTGGTTACCAAGCACTAATAACAAGAAGCCTGGAACTAGTAAAACGTTGTCCCGGGTTGGCGAGTTATCCCCACCGAACGCGTTTACAAGGACAAGGGTAACCGTAGTGGCGTGATAGGGTTTACCGTAGCACCCGGGTTACCCTAGCGTCCTTGTAAACACGACAAACAAAAAAGCAAGAAATGTACTAGAGCTCCTTGTAAACAGGTCTAATAATCATGGCTTCAAGTCATTCTATTAATTTCGACTATAATTTGATTAAAAACATTGTCTCTAGCACCGATCATTTTTATTTATAGTCAAATTGATAAAAGGCCAGAAAGCATATTATGGTTGAGGTTAGGATTAGGGTTGCAAAATCATTAATCAGGGTCACTAATCATTTTGTAATGTGTGTGCATATACCGTACCTCTGCATCGGTGCATCCTGTTGGCGATGTTTTTCAACTTTGCATGTTTTTCCCCATATCGTTTGTTTCCGGATGGTTTTATAAAGAATGATGTCACTAGCATGTTGAAATATTTTAGAAACTGCATATTAATTATTCGATCAAAGCATGTTTGGCTTTCTATAGGTTTTCATTTGATTAAAGATATTTATGTTAGTGTAGTTTGTATAATCAAAACTACAAAACAAACTTGATTATATAGTTATAATAAATTAAAGAAAGTCTCAAATTTTCTTCTATATATGTTTGCATGCACCATGTAATTTTGAAAAATTTTCATAGTGAAGAGTTTATATTATTCTTATGTTATTATATCTTGTTTTAATCTATGTTATTCACTTTGGCCTTTGAAGTAAAGTTATTCTAAATGTGTAAATGTTGAAAGATTTGCATAATTCACAATATTTGAAAATTGAATCGAATTTTCAGTTATTGTGAAATAAATTTTCAAACATTGTTCAATATTTTAATTTTTCAACTTTGTGTGCACCTTGTGACTACCTTATAATACAACTACTTTTATAATACTAAATGTTAGAAATTTTGTTTTTAGCGAGCAATTTAATTTGTTGATTTTTGAAGATTTATAGACAACGAGAAACAACAGACTTTTAGTGCTCAATAAAAAAGTGCTAGAATCTTTAGAAGACACACATCCTACATAAAATGTCGGCAATGTTGTCTATAACGTTGAAAAAAAAAATAACGTAGAAGTTGATTTTACCATCTTTATCAGTTTGGAAAATTGGCGAGTTGCCAGATGTTGGGCACGCGTCATGTTGGCTAGTCTCCCTCGCAGCCGTTGTTTGGGAGGCGCGGGCGCGGAGTGGGCGCAGTTGAAAGAGAGCCTGCTACTGAAGCAGTAACTTTTTGGATTTATGCGTACAGAATGTACGCAAAATTCCCATTGGCTAATCCCTTTTAATTAGTAACTTTGGCCTGGTGTTTTTGCAAAATATCGCATCAGACGCTCTCAACTTGGTATTTTTATGGCTTTTATATAGTTATTTAATGCAGGGCTCTGATGTTTTGAACTCCGATGCCGATGGGCTTTCATGTTGAGGACTTTTGAATGATTCCGAGGGGGAAAGAGGTGAGTGTGAAGTGGCATGGCATATTGCACGCGGCATCTTGTCAGTTGTGGAACAAGATGGCTAGTAATTTCAGAACTACTTATCACTAAAATATATTGTGTACGTATGTTATCACATGTCGAATGAGCTTTCATTTGATGTATAGTTCAAGTTTCTCCGTTAAGTAAAACTCGTTAAAATGTCCAAAATCTGCGAACCGCTGTTCGAAATATAAAATATGACAAATAAACAGGAAATTGACGTCTCACAAGTTACAGAATTTTAGAATTTTTTAAATGATATAACAAATGAGATATATATCAAACAGGAGCTATTGGAAAATGCTATTTGGAGTAGAAATTTCTAGTTTTTAGCTAAACGGGGAATGTTTTTAAAATGGGGAAACATTTGAGACCAAATGTTTGGAAATGAGATCCTTTTTTATCCAGCGTGGCTATCCCACCCACTTGTTAGACACTGCTATTAACAAAGAATCTAGTAATCTCTTTTCGGCGTAATAAAAATATTCGTGATGGTTTAGTGCGTAGTGCCCTTAGAAAAAATCTACTGGCACCTGGGTACCTTTTCTTGTTCCCGTTCCCGTAGCCATTGTTACACGTGTTCCTTTCTTAACTCCGCTACATGTATTTCGGGACCTAAATCTAATTTTGTTATTCAGCATAATTTTACCTGCATCTCTTCCAACATCATTTACTGTATTTCTTGCAATAAATGTTGCATGCTTTACATCGGTGAAACTGGCAGACGTTTATCTGATAGGTTTGCTGAACATCTTCGTTCCGTGAGGAACAATGATGTTGACAAGCCTGTCGCCCGACATTTTAATAGTGCCAACCATTGTATTTCAGACATGAAAGTTTGTGCCATCTCACCCATTTCTGGCGGTAATGTCAGCCGCAAAAGACTAGAAAAGCGTCTCATTTTCAAAATTGGTACCATTCATCCTCACGGACTCAACGAACGTTTTTCTTTTATTTAACACCTCTGAAGACGTTGTTTCTGTTCAGCAAGGGCGGACATAAACAGCGTTTTCACTTTATTAATTTATCTATTTTTACTCTCGCTCATCCTTTTTACACCCCCTCCTTTTTACTCATCGACGGTATGAATAGCAAATGTCTTTCGCATCTCATTATCTATTTGTTATTGTCATTTTGCTTTGATTGGCTAATTTTTCACATCTCGTTATCAATTTGTTATTGTCATTTTTATTCGTATATAAGCTCATTGTTTGTTTACACTCTTTACGTTTCTCTCTGACGAAGGGCCTTCGCTCGAAACGTTAGATTCCTACGTTCTCTGTTTCGGCAGTATATCTAACCTAAGTTACTATATTTCGATGGTCATTTATTTGTTTATATGGCTGATTCATTATAACACATTCACGCAATAAATCAAGTGACCGACGTTTCCACATTTTAAACGAGGGGCAAATCACTAATTTAAATTACGTAAATTCAGAAAAATCACAAAAAAAATCATGAAAAAATCACGAGAAAAATAAAAAAATCATGAAAAAAATCAGATTTTTGGATCACGTACTTTTTCAGGAGTGATTTGCCCCTCGATTTTAAAAATATTTCCCGTTTAGCTAAAAACTAGAAATTTCTACTCCAGATAGCATTTTCCAATAGCTTCTGTTTGATATATATCTCATTTGTTATATCATTTAAAAAATTCTAAAATTCTGTAACTTGTGAGACGTCAATTTCCTGTTTATTTGTCATATTTTATATTTCGAACAGCGGTTCACAGATTTTGGACATTTTAACGAGTTTTACGTAACGGAGAAACTTGAACTATACATCAAATGAAAGCTCATTCGACATGTGATAACATACGTACACAATATATTTTAGTGATAAGTAGTTCTGAAATTACTAGCCATCTTGTTCCACAACTGACAAGATGCCGCGTGCAATATGCCATGCCACTTCACACTCACCTCTTTTCCCCTTGGAATCATTCAAAAGTCGTTAACATGAAAGCCCTGCATTAAATAACTGTATAAAAGCCATAAAAATACCAAGTTGAGAGCGTCTGATGCGATATTTTGCAGAAACACCAGGCCTAAGTTACTAATTAAAAGGGATTAGCCAATGGGAATTTTGCGTACATTCTGTACGCATAAATCCAAATACTGCTTCAGTCACATATTCATGAGGACTTACGAGGAGGATTGTAGCGTTTTTCAAGCAATCCAAGGTACCGTACACTTTGTATTATAGATAAGCAAGTTCATTGAACATTAAGGCACGACAAACACACATTTTTGTCAACAATTGTATGCTGCGTGAGACAACTTTTCACTCGAGCCATATCGAGCCTGTCCTAGAGCCCGTGCTTAAACTACCGATCGAGAATATTTCTTCTTCTAACGTATTTTAATTTGTTTTCTTCAATGTTGCTCAAGCTAACCGAAGAAATCCCAAGACTTCGTAGGTGAATGACTTGTTCTTGCATATTAAAAGCTTCACAAGCGGAGAAACCACCACAATAGCATGGCCAGAAACCTTTGAGATTGTATCGGCGCTTGGTAAATCAGCGATTTACCCAACCTCGTCCCCAGGGCCATTTGTGGGGGCTGGCCAAGATGGCGGCCAAGAACAAATGGCCCTGGCACAGGCTGAGCTATCACCACATCTGATTGGTCAAGATAACCTTGGATGTTTTAGGTATTCTGATTGGTGGAAACAAGGCGGGCGGCAGGTTAACTCGCGGGCATTTGTTTACAGGCTCAAATTATATTAAATAAGTGATACCAGAATTGCCGGCTGTTAAAAACAACTTCAAAATGAATGAAAATGTGAGGAAAGCTGGCGAAACACCCGTAAAAACGTCGGAAGAATATGTAATGATGGGTCGTGTTGTCTCTGTGCCCTGGCTGCCATACAACGAAGTCCATGGGATGGCAATTCAGTGTGTTTTCTAAATCGAGCGAACGAAAGACTTGGTGCATGAAGAAAGTCAAAAACTGTATTTTGGCTGCGAAAGGAAAGTACACCACGGGGCAGAATTTACGAGTTTGGCCATTGAGAAGCAGGCTTTTTTCAAACAGGAATTCTCGACTAAACGAAGCCTAAATGTTTTTCAAAACGCTGAATTGAATCCACCGAAAACTCATGAAAACAAGGCCAGACAACGGTAATCCAGTTTCTTGCGAATTTGGTACAACGGTGAAGCAAATGATAAATAATAAGCATTTACAGATATTTATTAAAAGTGTATTTATTTTAATAATTTGACAATGTATTTGGAAATGAATGTTTTGATTGTTTTCAGTTTGGGTCAGTCAAGCCGAACTAAATACTCAGAAAAAATTGAGCCTGATTAGGCGCGATAAACTTAGTGAAGACTGGGTCCGAGTCAAAAATGAGTCAAAGTTCGACTCATTTTTTGCAGCCTGTGCCAGGGCCATTTGTTCCCGCCATTTTGTTTTTGGTCGCCATCTTGGCCCAGCCCCAACAAATGGCCCTGGGGACGAGGTTGCGATTTACTACACTCGGTAGGAAAGTTTACAAACATCAGTATTCCCTTGGACAAACTTTGCTTACGCAGCACTTTACGTTTCTATTCATCGACCAGACAGATATTTACTTGCTTTGTTCACGGACTAATTAAAAGCCCACTAAATGTGACATTTATTAAACGTATGTTTAGAGATATATACTGTAGTTGTTCAGTAATACTATGTCTATCGAATAATACATGTATAGGTTTAGAAAAAGTCCGTCATCCCCTCTTCCAAGAATGTTTTGTAAATGCTCATAAACTTTGCCACAAAAGCCTCCAAATGATAGATCACTTTGTTACCACGTTGTAGCCTGTGCTCATAAAAGGCTGCCATGTGAGACACTTCAGCCTTCAATGATCCATCACAGTTTGTTACAAGTTCCTGTAATAGACCCTGCAAAAAAAAAGATTAGGGTTAATCTCGCTGCATTCAATCAAAGTATACTTTAATAGATTTTGTTACCTGATTATAGCAAAGTGCAGACCTGGAAAAAGTGTTCAAAGTTCCTCGGATCCTGAATTTTCCGTAACAAATGTTCGTCAAATGTGTGCAAAGGGAAGCACCTAGCCACTACCGTACGCTGCGTACCTAACCTTTTTTAAGAAAACTATTTCTCTATTAAATCTATAATGAGATGCTATGGCAGTCAGTATGGCCATTCTTCATGATCAGTGCATAATTGCATTAGTACATTAGTAAGAGAAGGTTTAATACCACACAAACACGTTTCCTCACTCTGCAAAAACAATATTTTAGCTAAGGAACATCTGAAACTCAATGTTGGTTGAGAACACTTGCCTGTTATTACGAGGACACAAAATAAATCTTCCAATTATATTAACACTAGGATATACGAGGATTCAGAAACACTTCATAATCTCAAATCAAATGACAGATAGCTGAATATGATTCTTAAAGTATGTGTGAAGAACTCAAAATGTTTCTCAATCTTAGACTCTTAGCAAATGTTCCTTAGGATCCCGAGATCCCACTTTTTTCCAGGTCTGGCAAAGTGAACTAAGACATTTAGGCCCTGTTTACAGGTAGGGTAACCCTTCTAGAAGGGTCACCCTTTGAAACGAGTCAAAAATAGCCCTTGTTTACATTGAGTAGGGTGACCCTACTTTTCTTACCTTAATGATTACATCAGCAGGGATACAGTGTGTCAGCAGTTCGTATAATTTCCCCCGAACTTCAAGCAACCTAATTTGTTAAAAGAGAAAAATTTACACACGTAATTACAATGTGGCAAGTCCTTGCTTATTGATTCCGCTCAGAAAACGAACGAACGAACGAACTCGCAGACAGAATATATAAAGGCTGTTAACGGCACGACATGCAATGCTACAGAACTGTAAATCGTCTTAGCATATCTATACCTCGTGAGTGAATAGTGCTTTTAATGCAATCTGATTGGCCCGTCAATCTTGGAATATCCTGCAACATTCACCTCCAAGCAAAGCAAAACGGCGGCCAGTTTTGAAACGGCTGCCAGTTTTGCTTTGTTTAAGGTGAGGTAATACGGGCAACATTTTTCGTCAACTTGCAACGCGATTTTGTTGCGTTACAAGTTGAAAAGCGTTGTTGCACGTATTACCACCAACCTTAAACATTGTTACGCAACAATGATTGTGTTGCAAGTTGGAAAAAATTGTTGAAAAAAGTAGACTCCAGTTCTACTTGCTGCAACATGCCAATTCAACTTGCAACAAAATCATTGTTGCGTGACAATGTTTAAGGTAGGTGGTAATACGTGCAACAACTCTATTCAACTTGTAACGCAAAAATGTTGCAGCAATTTGTTGCTCGTATTACTTCACCTTTACTAAAACAGGAGATTTTCATATTTTGTTGATATATAAACAAGACTGATGTACTAGCAGAAAAAATCGAGTAGAAAAGTGATCACGGTCGGAATACTTGCGCGCGGGATTGTATTTTACTGTATTCTGTTATATTTTAAAATATTGTTTCGCTAATATAATATGGATATATACTACAGTAACTGTACCTCTTGGGACTTTGCATCTCAACAATTGATTGAGCAGTTTCCCTGAGATACACCTCCCAGTCAGCTTCCTGTATAGCCTGGTCTGCACTGAACGGATACCTATATATCATAGTTAAAACGAATATTTTCAAAATTGTCTAACTGGAAAATACAGCCACTACAAACACGGAAAATGTTGGTGAACATTAACATACAGTATGTATATGAACTTAACAAATATATTCCCAGCGTAGCCATGTGAAGAATCAGACATAGTTTGACAATACTCTGGGCGTGGCTTGAAAAGTTACCGTTCATGATCCAAAGCGTTGAGAACAAAATGTTTTCATCAGGGGTGATCGTTGTGAGGACAGGGACAAACCATTGATGATGATATATTACATCATACACGAGAAGCCGTTTATTAGAGACCTTAAGATACCCCGGGTTCGGTTTACGGGTACGAGTACCGCCATTTTTGTTTACTCGTAATATCTACCCGTTTTCCCGTGGTAGATCATGGTCTACCCGTACATACGACTGCGGGTACGGGTAGATTACCCGTACCCGTAAACCGAACCCGGGGTATCTTAAGGTCTCTATAATCTGATTTGAAAACACCGAGAAGTGTGTTGAAAAACGTGGCGATAGCCGAGTTTTTTAACTCAATTCGAGGTGTGTTTAAATCAGATAATAAACGGCTTTCGAGTGTATGGTATAGCTTCTCACACAAATCAGTATTTAAAGAGAATTTTGAGGTAAAACTTGTCTTAATTTATGGACGTTTATTACCACATTTCACAACAACGTCTCGGTAACTGATTTCCATTGTTTTCCTCATGAATTATTAATGTTATGTATCAACAAAGATACAAATACGCTTCTGGTAACACACGACCAAGAGCAATTTAATGGAGCATGAGAGCTAATGATATGACCGTATGCCTCCAGACAACGTCTTTGATATCGTGGTGATAAATAGTTCATTTTCCCACGCTATCTGCAGTGACTGGTTTGGCTCTCGTGCTTCAAAAAAGCAACGGAGTGTGTGAGCTAAAGTAGCTACGCGATTGCGTGGAAAAATTCAAGTACTCCAAAACAATAATCAACAGCTATGACTTACTGTTGTACTTTACAAGCTTCGCAAATCAGCAAAGCTCTTCTAAGGTTTCTGCCAGATTTTTCTGAGATTCGTTGAGCAAGTTCAGGTGGCAAAACCAAGCTTTCTTTTTTACAGACATATTGTAAGATTTTACAAATCTGATGAGAAGAAAAAAGATGATGAATTAACCTGATAGTTGTTGTGATGGGAAAAAAACAACACCTAATTTTTTTTAATTTTTAATTTTAATTTAATTTAATTTAATTTTTTTTTAATTTAATGAGTTTGCTACAGTATTATACAATTATACAATAAATGATTACAATGATAAAAACAAATAACTAACAAGATATAAGAAAAAAACCCCAAAAAACAACAAAAAAACAACAAAAAAAACCCCAAAAATTATTGACCAATCAAAGCTTGCATAGTATAATATTTTATAAATGTAACTAACAAACCAACAAAAGCATGGCGCACATTCAAAGAACATCGGTTAATGCAAGTATTTTTCAATGTTTTTCCACCAATAGAAGGACCGTTTTGAATTCCCCACCAACTTTTACTTTTTATTGATTTTCAATGTCTAGGAAATCGAAGTATAGTCTACGTATTCAGCTCAAGCTGTGTATATATTGCACGCATTGCGCACCCATTTTTATTAATCCGGTCTAAAAATGTCCTTGCCATATCTGGTCCTATGATCTGGCCTGGACAAAAAATATTGGCCTTGGATAGCCTTAACAAAATACAATTTCTACTGTTGCTTACAAATATATATAAGAAGAAGACACTAAAATAAAACAAAAACTTTCGAGTACTTTCTTTTTGTTTTTGAACCAAATTGACAATATTTTCTGTTTTCACAAAATATTTATACCAACCTCTTCATGAGAAGGAGCTGAAACTCTTATTCCAAGACATCGACTGCGTATAGCGGGAATCACTTTACTTGTAGAGTTACAGTAAAGAATCAAACGACAAGTTGACGTATACTTTTCCATGGTACGTCTAAGAGCATGTTGAGCATCTTTCGTCAATCTGTCTACTTCAGTGAGAATAACCACTTAAAAAAAAAACAATATAGAGGTTTAAGTTATGTATAAAACATTTACATCCGATCTTTATATGAGAATAACAACATATTATGTCAAATTCACACATCTACATTGTTCAGGTCCTATATATAGTATAGGATTTTTTCGTAAGGTAATTTACCCTGCAATCTCGAATTCCTGCTATTTCAAACTATTTTTTACATCCCTCAAGAGTTTGAGATATATAGCAGGATAAGGTTCACTGTGTTGCGGGAACAGGTATTTTGGGTATTTTGCGTACTCAATAGCCGAGATTTTAGATCTGAGAAAACACGTACTGCGAGTGTTTTAATAGCTTCAAAAACAACCCATTTGGTAAGTTCATTGGCGCAGTAATTTTAAAAACAACGTTGGTCTAAGCCAAGAAAATCAGAGCTGATGTTTACGTAAATCAGGATTTTTATCAGATAAACCACGGAAATATATAGTATTGATTTCCTAAAGTTTGTGTTTTCCTCATGAATTATTCTTAATGATTTTTTAAGCCATTTGCAACATACTGTACTTTTCATCAACTGAAAAAGTTTGGAAGTTCGTTTTGAACTACGCATTTGATTGGCTACTAGGAACTTGCAAATTGTAAAATGACTCTAAAACCTCAATTATAATATTTTTTCGGGCATTGTGGTGTATTTTGCGGGCTAAAATGGAGAAAATATATTTTAGCCCACTGATCTGAGCCTATTGGGTTGGGTTTTTTTACGGAATTGCATGTATATACCTTGTTTGTCAATACTTTGAAGCAAAGATTGTTTTGATGACAAATGTTGCGTTTTTCTGTCAAGTTACATGTAAGTTATGAGTTATGTAAATATTTATTTTGATTAAATGCAATGAAACAAACGCCGACGCGAAGGTGGCACTGTTCAAGATACTGTTTACCGTTTATTGTCTTTGATTTTCTTCCAAATGTCCACTAAAATTATTATAATAGTAATACAGTTGATGTTCTTGGGCATAAATATGTTTTTGGCCCTTCTCACAGCTAATTTTAACACTCGTCTTCGGCTCGGGCTAAAATAAGACGTTGGGCCAAAAACATATTTATGCCTGCAAACATCAACTCTATTGTTATATTAACGTTGTACATAGCTTTTTGACTACAGTGATGGATTTACAGTACGTGTTTTATCTTAGCCAATGCAAAACGAAATTAATTACTCTATAGTCATTTAACTAAAAAAATACATGTATTTACCTTTAAACTCTTTCTGTGAGACAGAATCTAATTGGTGAGACTGAGCTACTGTTTTTATCAGATCTTGAATTACTACTCTGTCATAGATTCCAGCATCACTAAAGTGAAAAAGAAATATCTACAGTATAATAGCATAAAATAATCAATGAGAAACAGTATGTTAAGTTTTAACTTTTATTGACGTTTCAGATGGCAACTCCTCAGGAATATAATTCTGGCAGCAACCAAAAGCCTAAAATCCTCAGTCCCCCAGCCTCAAGCAGACCTTTTCGTTTGACGTGTGCAATTGCAAGTGCACAGCACGCGCACACGCCAGCACACGCGCAAACTAAACTACGTCTACGCATGCTATTTGTCGCAAGCGTGAAAGGCCATGTTCAATTGTTCATTCATTGCAATTGTGAAAATGTGTGAACGTTTCAGTAATGTCACATCCCACAACATAACGTCAGGTGTCACAACGTAACGTAAGGTCTCACAACGTAACGCAAGGTCTCACAACGTAACGCAAGGTCTCACAACGTAACGCGAGGTCTCACAGCGTAACGCGAAGTCTCACAGCGTAACGTAAGGTCTCATAACGTAACGCAAGGTCTCACAGCGTAACGCAAAGTCTCACAGCGTAACGTAAGGTCTCACAACGTAACGCAAGGTCTCACAGCATAACGCAAAGTCTCACAGCGTAACGTAAGGTCTCACAACGTGATGCAAGGTCTAACAACCTAACGCAAGGTCTCACAACGTAACGCAAGGTCTCACAGCGTAACGCAAAGTCTCACAGCGTAACGTAAGGTCTCACAACGTAACGCAAGGTCTCACAACGTAACGCAAGGTCTCACAGCGTAACGTAAGGTCTCACAACGTGACGCAAGGTCTAACAACCTAACGCAAGGTCTCACAACGTAACGCAAGGTCTCACAGCGTAACGCAAAGTCTCACAGCGTAACGTAAGGTCTCACAACGTAACGCAAGGTCTCACAACGTAACGCAAGGTCTCACAGCGTAACGCAAAGTCTCACAGCGTAACGTAAGGTCTCACAACGTAACGCAAGGTCTCACAGCGTAACGCAAAGTCTCACAGCATAACGCAAAGTCTCACAGGGTAACGTAAGGTCTCTCAACGTAACGTAAGGTCTCACAACGTAAAGCAAGATCTCACAAGGTAACGTAACGTCTTGCAATGTAACGTAAGGTCTTGCAATGTAACGTATATCGTCTTTAAGCGTAGGGTACTATAACAGTTTTCACAGCGTAGTAGGTTTTACGTTTTACAACAGACTATAAACTAATACGTTAAAGCGAAAGATAGCGTCTTACAATGAATATCAAGCAACACACTAACACAGCTTTCTTTTTCAGATGTGTAGAAAACATAAATGTTAGATTCATATTTCTGTGCCATAAAGTTTTGACGCACCTGCGATTCCACGCGCAAAGTTATTTAGGCGTGCGAATTACTGCACACATGCAGTTTCCCTTACGAAAAGGTCTGCTCAAGTAGACATTTTTAATGATCAACACCTACAGTACATGTACCTATATATATATCTGTACCTGCCTACACTAAGAAAGTTCCTGATGACCCAGCAGGGTCATGCTAAATTAAAGAAGAGTTGCTGCAAAAACAAATTGTTGTAAATAAAAATGTCAGTTTTGAAAACTACTTTATACCTAATTATATTATGTCCAGACAAATACATTATATAGTAGCCTTTCTCACTTTTATGCTCAGCTTACTGAAAGGAGTGGGAAAGAATATGCTGGAGGGTGTTGGCACAGATGGTCAAGTTCAGAACAAGGCTTCCCAGTAAATTCACCTTCTTTGCTAACTTCAGCATAAGGAGTTGGTGTCAGAAATATGCATGTAGATTGCTAGCAGTGACAGGTAACATTCAGTGGGTGCCGTGTACTTGAGATCTAGAGAGGCAGAGATGTGCAAAGGGCATTGTCAATGACCACATCCTGTGGCAGTTGGGGCTCAAGGCAGGTGCAGTGCAGTCAGCAGTGGAGAAAACAAGTGTGAGGGTGGAATGCACAGCATGGTGAAATACTGAAATTCACGGCCACCATGTAATCAAGATCTTGGTTTGTGTAATCTCTAATCAACCTGTTTCAGCCTTCACTTTCAGTAGGTCTACATGTACAACAAGAACCTGTTACCAGTACCATAATCTTACCTTGGATTTACTTCAATATGATAGTTACTTGCAATTGTTGAGATTTCAATCTTTTTCTTTGAAGGAGTCTAATAATGGAGTATAATAGTACATAAAAGGTTGTTGTATTTACTCTGTTTAACACTGAACAGTTTCACAATTTACTCATCAGAGAAAGAATCTTCATCGAGCCCACACTGCAGCAATGGTGTCCTGTAATGTACTGGCAACTGCACTCTGACTCAGCATTGGAAATCATATAGTTACGTGACAGTATTAACCATGCATATAATACCAGTAATTCTGTTTAACTTTTTTTGTTCTGGCTGCGCTAAAGCTGATTTACCAGACACCCAGGGCTGCCAACAGGTATTGTGGGGTCCAGGCAAAATTTTGAGTTTTCAGACTGGAGCCCCATGCTTTTTTAGTCCCTGTGCTTTCTGGCCTCACACTTTCTTATGTCAAAAACTTGAATCATAAATGTTTTAGGGGGCCCTCTCAAGTTGGGGGCCCTGGCCAACTTGTCCCCCCCCCCCCCTCTCACCACCACCACCACCGAACTAGTCACAAACTGTTCTGTGTTATCAGACCCCTTCCAAAATCATTCCTAGGATCTTTACTCAGTGGTGGTGGTGGTGGTGAGAACAACTTGCTTGCAGATCAAGCACTATGATACTTAATGAAATTTCCACACTTGCTTGAGAGAGGTGGTGATAACAAGTGTATTCACCAACTTCCAGGGAATGACAAACTGAGTGAGTATAAAATGAATGTCCCCAGTTTCCCCAGGGTTTCCCCCAGTTTTGTCCGAGGTGGGGGTGAACCCAAACCTACAGTATGTGCCTGTGTATGAACAGATTTTATTATTGTCTAACAAAAAATACTCACGGTAAATGTTTGTTGTTCAATCTTTAATTTCTCCACACCTGAACCATAAAGCTCTCTTAAAACACACATTATCCTAGTTTTCTTGCCAGCACCAGAAGGTCCATAGAACATCATATGAGGAAAATCTTTACTGTGTGCCTTGAGAGAATATTATCATTTTTTAGCATTTAACAAGATGACCATGCAATCAGAAGATAAAAACCAACAGATTACACGTAGCATTGTCGCATTGACATGGTGATTGAACCCATGATATAAATTTGAACACCAAGAACTCAAATTTAGTATATATATTTAGTATATATAACTCACCAACTTCTTTAGATGAACTGCCAAATGTTCATGATAATCTAATTTACTAAGTGAATTAGGACGATACTTGTCCACCCACAAACTCATCTCTCTTCCGAAAAGATCAAACTTATTCCAGAATAGTACAAAAAGGTTTCAAAAGAAATATACAAACCAAAAGTCTGACCGAACTGCAATATAACTGGTTTCGCGCCAAATTTTCCGAATTCTCCCGAAGAATCTCGATTTAAATCCGAGTAACTCCGACAACATGTAGAATTATTTTTCTTCTTCTTAATTTGAGCTTTTTAACATTATTTTTCCTAAGATTTCTCCCGAACTAAACATGAATCATAAACACAACGACAAAAACATAAAAGATTGATTTTTAAGTCGACCAGATTCTAGGAGGATAGAAATGAATGATAATGGATAGCGCTGGATAATCAGGTACACAGAGGGAATGAAAGTAGAAACCGCTGACTCATTTAGCATTCACACATTTTTATCCACGATTTTTTTGTTCAACCGCCATTTTGAAGAGATTTGGGCTCTTCTTTTATAATTTCTTTTAATTTTTTCTATACTTATTTTGTTTTTGTACTATTTGTTAATGGATGCCGAAGTTGTTTGTCAAGAGTATTCATCTTCTTTGGAGGATTTAACGTTTAATTCAAAGCCACTAATCAATATGTTAACCATGCTTGCAGAGGAAAATAGCCAGCACGCTGCAGAAATTATAAAGTTGATCGAGAAACGAATATACGAGGTAAAACTTTTGTATGTTAAGCAACATGTCTTAATAAAATGAATATTTTAACTGACAGTATCTTGAATGTTAACAATTTATTGTTGTTAAAGTTGCGTTCTATCTGTGATCAATGATCATGTTCGGGTTTCCAGTGATCAGGACATGCGGCTTTTCAAAAAGCCTGGCAGCCTCCTATCTCTAGCAGTCCAGCAACATCACGCAACGGTGCATTGGAATTAGTCAGTACACTATAAATAGTTTACTACAGTATAGTAATTTATTGCATTGGTATCATCCATAACATAAACCCTTGCTTTATTTAACAACATAGAGTTGCTATTATTGACCAAGTATGTAGACGTGCCAGACAAGCCAGGGTGCATTTTAGACCAGGGTGCATTCCGTGTGAACTTCATGCTGAAGATACACCAAGCCTTTCAAATGCCACGCCAAGATCTTCAAAGTGGCAAAAATGCCATGCCAAGGTCCCCAAAATGCTATGCTATGCCATCAAAGATGCTGGATGTGCATTGAAAACAGGCCCCATAGCAATTTCTGCAATGAAAATACACCAAGTACTTACACACCATACGCCATAAACACTACGATTACACACCAGTATGCCAAGTGCTCTTGAGGTCCATGCTGAAGATCTTCGGCATGACCTACCTAAAATGTACTCTGGATTTTAGATAGGATTGCTGAAGATCTTCAGTGTGGATCTTAAAAGTGCTTTGTGTACTGGTGTGTGATTGTAGTGTTTGGCATGCCAGCAGATGTATAGTGGTATACATGTACAGGGTTTTATCCAAGCACTTTTTTAGGTCTGGTTACTGGACCTAGAAACTCAATCTGGGATTGAGTTTTGATACTCAATCTTGAATTACGAATAAATTATTTGTGTATGCACAATACAATTTAATAAACGAAATGTTAGGTCCACATAACAGTTTGGGTTTCACTACTTCACGTCAATTAGATGGTTTTTGTTAAGTTTAGGCATGTGCATGTTGTAATGGCTACTGTGGGATTACAGTTAAGGTCAGCACTATGTCAGTCTACTTACTTTGAAGAGTAATTGTCTGATTTTGTTACTTTTAACAATTTATGAAGAATAACATTTATAATTATAATATTATAATTCCACATAATATTTTCAAAACATATCCTCAGACCAGAGACCCACACACCCCCCTGGCCACCCCCACCCTTGCTACTGCTAGGGGGATCCTGATGAATTTTAGTTATAAAAAACTCAATCTGTTCAAAAAAAACGGACCTAACCTCAAATGCTTGGATAAAACTCTGATGTAGGTGAAGCAATCTCAGCATTCCGCATGGTGATGAAGTGACTATACATGTAGATCCATGGATCATAGGCTTTTGCATGAGTTTCATGAATACCATTACTGATGCAGTGTGGTGTTTTGATCTTGGTGTAGCAGGGTTTGAATTAACATTTTAAAAGTGCATTGTGATATTTTTCAAAAAAATCAGAGGGGAAGTGGCAGTGTGCTAACCAACACTCATTCCCCCCTGGAAAATGTTCATAGGATGTGATGTCATGTGAGAACTATCCAAGGCTGTTGTTCAGGTCTTCTTGGGTGCTTGGCACAACTGGGCTCTTCAAGAAGTGAGATTTATTGCACATGGCACGCTGATAATGATTGTCAAGATCAATTTGTCTAAAGTTAACAAATATTACTCATTGTTTTGAATTGTTCAGTCATTGTATTAACTCTCAAACATCAACTAAAAAAGTATTTAACAACAAAAATTCACACAGATTTTCATCAAATAATGCTCAAAAGAGAAGCAAAACAAGACTAAAATGTGGTAACACTGCAATTGTGCAACACTTCCGGTTCACATGTGGTCGCATTCACATTTGTTTACTATGAAAAAACGGGTATTTCTTTGATGTATTTGAGCAGTTTTACATTGATATGGTCGCTGGTCGCTGATCACATTAGGCAGGTGGTCGCTCATTGCAGGTACATTTCTACCACAAATCATCCATACCAGAAAATAAACAGCAGGTGGTCGTAAAAAGGGGGGTTGTAAAACTCAGGTTCTACTGTATACTAAACTACAAGATGATGTGATCACAAACTAAACAGAATGAAAACGCTTCACAGGTTTAACATGAAGTAGTGACCATTAACTCCTGTACGAATTGGTCTCTGGCTAATGCCAAACGATTTTATTTGCTGTAATTGCTGCTGGGGAAGCCATTGGACAGGAACAAGTTAAATTCATTCCCAGGGTCTTCTGGCTTTTCTTGTGTTACACTCTTCACATCTTTACTGTGTAGTACTGTAGGAAAGTAATGTTTACATCTTTATTTACCAAAAAAATTCTGATACCTTATTCACCTTGTAAGCTTTTCTTGCTTCCTCTTCATCACTTTTACCCAAAATAAAACATTTTTGAAAGAAATAGAAGAAATCCAAAGAGTTGTCTTCACCGAATCACTTGGTTTTCTGCCATGTTGCTCCCAACGGTTTACATTGAGCTGAGTACTTCATGTATCTGCGAATGTCATGTTTTGGGGACTCCATGCCGGTCATGCGCAGAACGGACTGTAGACCCCCTTTAAAATGTCTATCTCATGACTTTTTTGCAAAGAAGTTTCACTTAGAAAATATCCAAAGGAAGCAGTTACTTGCATTGCGATTTTAAAGTTTTTATATTTGTTTTCCATTGCAACGCATATTTCAAAAAGTACATCGTGAATTGTGATACGTTTAATAATTTGAAGCCTGAGTGTAGCATTTTGGTCTTGGTGTGATATTTTAGTGGTCTAGGCATGGCATTTTAAGAGACTTGGCATATGTATCTTTGGTGTGAGGTTGACACAGAATGTACTCTGGCAGACAAAGAATGATTGGAGATTTGAAATTTCATGTGTGCACTGAGACAATTGTTGGTACAAGTGCAGTTTAGCAGACACCAGTCTGTAAGCTCAACCTCAATACAAACCCTATAAACCCCAGACTTCTAGGCTTCTAGTATGACAAGTTAACTGTTCGCTAGGTGTTCAACCTTCGTAAACCCTCCCACGCCGGCTAACTACAAGCTAAGCCATAATTCACTAACGTACTTTGGCGGAATGCGGATCGGTGGGATTGAGTCAGTATGACCTCGTTCCACGGGGCATCGTGCCTCCACGGCGCGAACGAGGTCGGGTACCCTGTCACGACGATCCAGGATTCAACATTTGCAGGCAGGGCACACCTCCGAACCAACGGAACCTCCTTCATCCCAAGATCTACAAAGCATGGGAAAAAAATTACGAGTCATGCGTATAAGTAAAGAGGTACTCACCATGCAGGAAACCCTAAATTTAGTATCACAGGAAAATTTGGCTTTTGCTGCCAAGAGGAAAAATATTTTATCCAGGACTGATTAATGTTTTAAATGTATTTTATTATCATAATAAAAGAACTTAACGTGAAGCGGTGTCAACAGTTGTTCCGTAGGGTCCTGGGGCCCCGGGGTGTCCGTCACCTATATAGCCTTGGCTCATTTAACTTTCGGCTTAGTCGCTGTTCGTTTGCGTTTCCTTCCCTCTTCCCCTCCTCCTCTTTTCGTCGTCTTTTTCTTTTAGTCGCTGTGTCTGTATCCTCAGCCTAGCTTGTCATTTGCTTCCCCTGGCTTGTTGCCTTCTTTGCTAGTGGTCTTGTTCGTGTGGTCACTCGTCGTTCTCTACGTTGTCGGTACGGTGAGTCCCATTCAAGCTGAAAGAACTTGGGCAAATTTCCCGACCGGCCAAAACCGTCCCCTTTGTTATTTTATTTTACTCTATCAAATTCCAGCTGATTTTACTCGTCATATACGATAGTACTGTTTCATATATTGCAGGACTTGTATCTTAAACAGACAGAAAAAGAAAGTGAAAATAGTTATTTTTATTGATTTACAAGTACAGTACCTTACAATTCATTATTTTTTTTAATGTTTTTTTTATTGTTGTAACTGTATGTTGTTTTTTCAGGTTACAATTGACAAGAAACTACCATCACTTTACTTAATGGATTCCATAGTGAAAAATATTGGCAATGAATACATAACAGCAGTAACCCAATCCATTGTGGCATTGTTTTCACATGTTTTTGAAAAGGTATACTTCTTACTCCGTTATAACTAAATTAATAGGGAGCTTAAGCAAGCTAGGAGAAACCACGAATCATTTACGTAGTATTGAATACTTAAAGCCCTAATCAAACGAGAACGCAAGTCATCGCAAGTTGGCAGTCACGCTATCTCAGCCTGTCTCTGAATAGTTTCCCAAAAATATCATGTACCGTGACAAAGTTAAAACTTGTTTAAAACACTCATGAAACCTTTATTTTGTTAATTTGGGTGTTCAAACAACCGCCACAGAAATTCTGACTGCCAACTTGCGATGACTTGCGTTCTCGTTTGATTAGAGCTTAAAGTATGTTTTTCGACATCCAAAAGCTTTGGAGTTCTAAAAGGATTTTGTCGCGCATAGCCGTTTCACGAGTTAACGTCGTCCTGAAGACGTGAAAATGATCTAAATGGCGTATGTAGAACCGGGAACGGCGTTAGAATTACTCTTGGGACTAAAAATTATTCATTTTCTAACATGTTGTGTGAGAAAAATTATATTGTATTAAGGACGTTCTCCTTGAGGTTCGCGTTGTATTTGCTTAAGCTTATACTGGTAGTGTCACGATAGGTGCATACATGGTCTTGGATATTAGCTCATTTGCATTTTTAAAAAATGAAATCTTCCGATCTGTTCAAGTTGTGTTGTTAGAGTTTAAGGTTTACAGCACAGGAAAACATATCTAAAATATGCTCCAGAAATTTCAAAAGCAAATAAACAGGGGGGGGGAGACTTTTTGGCACAATATTTGTAATTTAGCCGTTAGAGACGTATATAGCGCCGAAAATCTCCCCGTTTTATTTGAGTCTGAAATATCTATAGCATAGTGTGCCACGTTAACCTGAAACACGAACAACACAACTTTAAGATAAAAAGTTTTATATGTACTATATTGTACTTTTTATCGCCACACATCTCAGTCGATGAAAGCTAAGACACGCTACAAAGAACAGCCGCAATCTTGGCCTCAATTGATTTTAAATAGATATTTTTAATAAATATTCCAGAACTTTTCAACGTTTTTACCATGCTGCTGAAGGACAACTTCCTACAATTAACGACTTTACTAAATTAGAAGATTTTATTTTTTGATATAATTTGTATTATCTAAATATGCTATGCTTTACATTCCGTGTATAAGTGTTGTATAAAGTCAGTCTCTCAACTAATGTTGTGGAACGTGAGAAGTGATTGCGTTTAGCGTGCGATTACGAAATTACTGCACATGTAGGGTATACCTAAATGCTTTGTGCTTAACAAGAAAACACTTTTGTTTTGTTTTTTTCTAAGGCTGATGAAAAAGTTCGTATGTCGTTGTACAAACTACGCAATACTTGGCCACAGTATTTGTCCGCCAAAAAACTTCATGAAATAGATTGTAGCATTCATAAACTTGATCCTGGGTGGCCTATTGTCGATCCACCCCCTGTGAGTCCATCAATACACATTAACCCGAAGTTTTTACCTAAGGTAAGCAAAAATAACGGTACCTCGTGATGTGTTTTATCTTCGATGCAACTGAAGGACCAGGCGGGAATCGAAATCTGGTTAAAAAGTATTAAGCCCGCCAGCTCTTACAGCTATATGGAAACCAGCATGGCTGCGGCAAGGGGTGATGGTCCAATCATAGGCAGTGTTGAATTAGCCAGCAATAAAACGCTGTATGCGATTGGACCATTGCCCCTTGCCGCAGCCATGCCGTCGGCTCTTACGGCTATATGGAAACATGCAGGCTTTACTTAGCAAACTATTCTTTTTACTCCAACAATGCATTTCATTACTAGCCAGTAACATCTTCAGAGTGAAGCCAAGGGAACAATTTACAGCGGTAGATTAACTAACTTAACTGATACATAAATAAACGTTGTCCACGTTGTATATTAAGCATTAACTGAAACGCAATCCGTCGTATATTGAACAAGGTAGATTATTCCAAAGCTTAGATATGAGGTTAAAGTAACTAGGTTGAAAAAGTTTAGTACGGCACTAAATTTATTGTAAACACTGACTTTATAATTCTGTCATGTTAAGGTCGAGGAAAAGGTTGAAGAAGCTAAGACAACTTCTCATGAATCGAAAATCGTGGAAGATTTTGAAAGGAAGAAGGTTGAACTTGAGAAACTCCAAGGAGAACAAATGAGATTACAACTGCTGCAGTTAGAAGAACTTAAATTAAAACACGATTTAATCAAAAAGAAACAAGAACAGGAACGACAAGTACTTATAAAACAACAACAAGAACGAATACTTCAGATGAGATTACAACAAGAAAATATCGACGCTACAGAGGTAAAGTGACGCTGTATCGTTTGTTCGTTTGCTTATTTGTTTGTCCTTTAACTCTTTCCTGTCCGAATTGGTCTTTAGTATCTTATTCTGGCAACGCCAGACGATTTTATTCACATCTGAGGAAGCCCTTGGACAGGAATGAGTTAAGGTGGCTTTCCAGAATTTATGACCGCGCGCGAGCTGATTGCTAATTTATCCAGTCTCGTACCCAGAGCTGTGATAATCCATCGCCAGAAACCAAAAAACCAGTTGCCGATTGAAAAGAGCATGCGCCGCTAGAAATAGACGTGATATCGAGATTATTCTGTGATCGAGATCTTCGCAAATGGAAGGAACCGATGTTTTTTTAGTTGCACTGGATAAGTCATTACAGAAACTAGACAGAAAAGGTCTACAAATTATAGATAAACTGTTATAGACATCATTAATTTTGATATTTATGCTCTAATATAGTTTGCAATTTTATGGAGCTGTCAATCAAGTAATTTTACTTGGCTTGCCGACACGCGTGACACCAGACTTGTATATAATGTTTTGTAAATAGAATAATAAAGCCTTCTCATATAGTTTTGCTTTATAGTATCGGCAGAATTTTGTTGGTTACAATTTATACGAATTGTGATAGTTTTATGACAATAAACAGTATTAAGAATTGATTAAGTCGGTCCTTAGCTATAGCCAATCAAAACACTTCCCGATATTGATTATCCCAGAGCCTTCGTTTGCGAAGGCTCTGGATACGAGATTGCTAATAATCCGGAAATAGTTTTATCCACGTCAACAGGCATAAAAATGCCCGAAATCAACGCAAATATCTTGTTTTTTCCTTGTTGACAAATAAATCGACAAATGTTGCTTAGTAACTTTGTGATATAAACAAAACATAGGAACAACGCTACATTTTTTCGGGTTTATGAGGTAGTTTTCAAATGCGATCATGCAAGCTGAAAATTGCGATATTTTCTGTGATCATGATGACTAGATTGACACTATGTATCAGTTCATGACTCAGACTGTTTTCATTACTTTCAAACACTTTCCATTTGTTCAATCAGTTTAATATACATGCTTGTTGTTTGTTGTTGTTTACATATTTAGATAAAACCTGTTGATAGTAAAGCGGCTGAAGCCTCGACAAATGCCAATGCCAAAGAAAAATCCCGAGATCCTCGTCTAGACAAATCTGAGCGTAATGTAGTCAGAAATACTAGCACCTCTTTAGATATAACTAACGTTAAAAGTGAACCTACTGAGGAAAAAACCGCATCGCAAAGTACTGCAGTTATTAAAAAGGCTGCCAAAAAGGTCGGTTTTGACACCGAATTTGTTCCACTCAATAACGATTCAGACGATGTAGAACCGCCACCTAGAACTGCTTATAATAGGGATAGACCCCTAGGAAAGAAACGATATTTTAAAAACGATCCTAGTGAACTAATAGTAATCACGGATAATGAGACCGAACAAACCTCAATCAGGGTTAATGTTAATGATAATGAAGAAAAAACTAGACGAATGCATGAAAATTCCAAAGGAAGTAATAAAAAAGCTAAAAGACTAAGGGATGATATAGTGCATCGTAAAGACAAGGCACGAAATGCGCCGACCATTTCATTTCAAAAAGAACATAAAGAGGATGAGCGAAAGAACAATGGACGTGAACCAGATGCAGGTACAAAAGGAAAATCAACATCTATCCGAGGACGAGAAAGAGACTCTAGAAAACACGCAAGTGGTCGTAGAGATATGGAGAAAGATAAGCGCGTGCGTCTTAGGAACAGTATTCCAGAGGCTAACGAGGAGTTTCATGAAGGAACGCAAAGTAAATTTGTTCGTCGTGAAAACTGGAGTAAAGGGCGGGCTCATAAGAGGTCCCGCAGAGGTCAGCCACCAGACCACGAACGTCACGGAAGAAATCGACACGAGTTCTCTCCTCCAGACGATAACGAGAATAATTTACTGGACCGTGCAGAGCGAAACTGGGGACCTGATTCTAATAATCCATTTGAGATGGGCCCTGGGGAAGAACCACTAGTTAAAAAGGCTAGACCTTCGCCACCTAGACCGTTGTTCAGTGAAAGAGAAATCTCAGAAATTCGAGAAAGGCGCCGTGCGTCACCACCTCCTCACGGGTTTGCTCCTGGTCTTCCTCATGATTTCGAACGAAGACAATATCCTCCAGACTGGCATAATCAAGAACCTGGTTACGAGGCAGGTTTCCATGACAGATGGCGTCATGAAGAAGAACGTGCTGGAATGCACCCAGAATTCTTTGAGCGACCATTCCCTCTTGGACCTCCTGTAGAGTTAAGAGCGCCACGGTTTCCTCATCCTGATGATTTACCACCGCCACATCAAGGATTCTTACCTCAATGTATGCCAAATGAATTTCCTCACCATCCTAATCACTTTGCTGGAGGAGTTGAAATACCACTGGAACTTACACTGGATAACGAGTCTGAGATTTTAAAAAGCGTAAGTTGTTTTTTTTTTACCATAAACTGTATTGTTGTAGTATAACATCGCGCAGTATAAATTTCCAAAGGCTATATGCGTTGCTTAGCAATAGGCGACTTGCACTGAAGCTGGTTTTCCACTAGGCGGAATTTTGCGCGCGGAGCGGAATTTTTCTTTGTCTTTTCTAATTAGTTCCATCCGAGAAATCACAGGACAAAGAAAATTTCCGCTCCGCGCGCAAAATTCCGCCTAGTGGAAAACAGGCTTAAGAGGTCACGTGATCTCAATCCTCTTAAAAGGTATAAAATTATAACCCTATAAAACAGGTATAGGATGATTTAAGTAAAGTTTCGGAATTTTGATTTTCAAAACTCACACTGTCTGATAGAAAACGGCGATATTGAAGCTGGTCAGGTGACTAAAATAAGGTTTTTATGCATGTACAAAATCTTCTTCAAAAGCAAATTTTGCACTCAAATCACAAGAAACGTGATTTCATGTCAAGTTTTAGCAGGAGTTATGCCGTTTCACGGTATCTTAGTGTATTTTGGATGTTGGATGTCAAATTCGTGTCATCCAACATAGCGGTCAAAAACATAATGTATTTTGATCATGCTAAACGTTAATCATTCCTGCTAAACTTGGCATGCACGGTATCAAACCGTTTTTCTACATGTTTCTTGGAAAAGAATGCTAAATTGGCGGCCATTTATGAATACAGTCTATAATTCACCTTTTTATCAGTCTGAGAACTACACATACAGTACAATAAAATAACACCATGTGTGTTCTTTTATGGCTGTTATTGTTATGTCGACCTAGTGTCGCTTATACTTTTCATTACATTGCACTCGTTTGCTGTTTAGCTTGCTTGTTCTATTCGACTATCTTCCTCGAGAAAATTTACGGTCGGCAGCTTTCTCTTTGAAGTTTAATTTCTTTTTTATTGTTTAGGCACAACGACGATTAAGTACTGGTGACCTTTCCGAAGAACAACATCACGAACTGCTGGAAAAACTTCAACAATTATATGAACTCCAAAAATGGCAACGCCGTCACAGTCTTGATATTGCATCACAACAAGAAACAGAACATTCATTTCTGCCTCGACATCCATTGCCCCCTCCAGTTGAACTGGAACCACGTGTTAACCTTACGGGACCAGAGCCAACCGCTGGTAATCAAAGTGAAAATTATATTTTTTTGTTTAAATATATTTATTTAGAACAATTGCCCCAAGAGCATTAGCTCATCTAGGGGGGTCTCGTACAAAAAAAGGATACTATTATTATTATTATTATTATTATTTATTTAAGGAGGATAAGTTTTTCAGCAGAGCTGGTGGGGTCCTCCATTTACAGCTAAGACCTATGGGGTTGATTTTACGGAGGAAGGAAAACCGGAGAACCCGGCGAAAAACCCTCGAAGCACAGGAGAGATCAACTAAACTCTACTCACATGAGTCCCCACCCCGAGAATGGGGCTATTCCCAGACGGTCACCCATCCAAGTACTAACCCCGTCTAACCGGGCTTAACTATTGGTGAGAGGCAGCGCCCTAATAGCACACGCCATCCGTGCTCCCCTATTTGAATGTATATATATACAGTATATATAATTTTTTTTATGAGAGGCAATGAGAAACTACATGTAACAAAAATATATAGTAATATAATATATTTGTAGCTTAAAAACGTATGCATTTACTTTACAAGCTTTCGGAAACACGTACTAAGTAAGGTTAAATTTTAAAAGAAATTTTTACGTACGTGATTGTATTTCTGTAAACTTGTTACAGTAAAAAAAATTGATAACTATTATTTACGAACTGAGAAGCGGGATGTAGCAATAGTAAAATCTTGAACAGAAAAATATAATTTGCGATTTGAGTTAAAATCAACGTTATATTACATCCACAAAGTAAGAACGAAAGCATCTCAGTTTCGTTAGAGTTATACCAATAATTCCTTAAGGCACTTTACAACCGAAGTAAGTAGACTAAACGGATACATTTCGATAGGATTACTCGTAAGTACTTGTTTTTTTCCACTGACCAAAATCAATTGAGCAATTTAAGATGGACGAAGTCAATATTTTTGAACGAATACATATACAAACATCGATTGTTTTAAAAAAAGGAATAAAAATAGACAAGGTTGAGTAAAGAATAACTTTATTTTGATGCTTAAAGTAGAGAGAAAGGTGCAGAGCAGATATTTTTATATTTGAGAGAAAAGTAGCCGGCGGTAAACCTCGTGGCAACCGCTGGAGCTCCGGCGGCCGCCGGCTTATTTTGAAAGCACTGTAACTGAAAAACTACTGGTATAGAATAAACAGTCAGATTGCATGATTGAAAAGCACTATTTGCCTGCGAGGTATATGTTAACAAAAGTATATAATATTAGCTTTATTAACATGTTACTAATTATTCCAATTTTGTTTCTTATTGCAGGTTTTCCTAGTCAACCACTTGAAACTACAGTATTTGGGGAAACTGTGCCTGGTATTTTTGATCTTCAGTCAACACGTGAGATTATTGGTGGAGAGGAAAGACCACCTCCACCTGCTGAGCGCGTTGATAATCGGGATCCTGGAGCAGAACATCCTATGGTGAAAGGTAAATTGTTTTGAATTTTTTGAAATATGTTATGTATTAATAACTTCTGAGAAGGCGCTCATTACGGAGAAATAAGGACAACGTCCTTAATACAATAGAATTTTCCTCACACAACAAAGAAGATGAATAATTTTTGGTCCCAAGAGTAATCGTAACGCCGTCCCCGTTCTACATACAACGTTATTCAGATCATTTTCACGTCTACAGGACAACGTTAACTCGTGAAACGGCGAAACGTCTTAGTTGAGTTTGAACACTAGCTAAGGACAGCCGTCGTCATCTAGCTTGCTTAAGCTCCCTACTATCAGAGCGAGGTCTTCGCATGCAAGACAGAGGTCGTAGAGCGAGGTTCGTATGATAAAGGACCGAGATCTGATATTTTCCGTAATGACCAAACAGTCGAGGTAATAAGATGTTTATTATATGGCTTTTTAAAACAACATACCTTACATTACCTTACATGATACGTACACTGTAAATTTCAAGGGGCAAAATTTACCCCATTTTGGGGGTAAAAGTGCTATTTTTGGGGGGGTGAATGATAAAGGGGTAGTAATTACCCCTTAAATAAGGGCAATTCTTCTTTTTGTCGCGCAGAATTACCCCTTTTACGGGAGTAATTTGTTGGAGCAAATTTTTTACCCATCTCGGGGTAAAAATGTAAAATTTACCCCTGAATAAGGGGTAAAAATATAGGGGGGTAAAATTATCTAGGGGTAAAATCTACCTCCATTTTGGCCCTTGTAAGGGGTAACTAATAGTGGGGGTAAAAACTCCCCCCTACGTTGGGGGTAACCAGAACTGCAAGACAATGTTTTCGAAAATGGCGATTTTTTTTCGAAAGAGTGACATGAAGACATAACTACAATTATCGTTAATATAAAAGCGTATGTAGGCAATTTTTTTTAAATTTTCTTGAATAGTTTTTGTACACAAATGTGTATAATAGTTAAAAATTAAGGTGAAGATTGTTTAGCAGATTGAAATCGACCTAAAGTTTACTTCCGTAAGCTTGTAAACATCGTCTGTGTGTAAAGGCTCAAAGGTGACTTAAACACAACCTAAGACTGCTCACAAAAATGAAATTACTCTGGATTTGGTTTTGAATGTTGTTGTTTTATATTGGATTAAATTGGGGTACGTAAACAAGTGTTATTTCCTATATTTTTTGCTCTACGACAATGTCTTTAAGTTGCTATTGAAATGAATTACTTTGAATGATTTTACACTTTTCTTGTGTCAAAAACAATGCGAAAAAGTTTGAACAAAAGAACTTAGCTCATTTATTTTTTGACTCGACAAAAGTTCACTGCTAATATATATCATGAACTTAGTTGAAACTATAGTATTTTCGGCATTGTCTGTGTATCAAAGCTGAGGAGACAAGATTAAAATGGGCTGAACTGACTTTGAATCTAGTTCTTAACGTTGCAACGATTTAGTTTCTTTTCCCATTTTGCTGGAAATTCGTATAGGTAAACAAATGTTTGTACATATTTTTGGCCTACAACAGTGTTTTATAAACTGTTATCGAAATAAATATTTTGTTTCTTCATCGTATGATACGGAAACTGACCGGCTATTAACTCATAACATTAGTTCTATGTGGCAAAATTAATGTAAATGTTTTTGATCTGTCACAACTAGTCAACACAAATGGGTTTTTTTTAATGAAACCCTTCCAAACCCATCACAAATGTCGTGAAACGTTATAAAATAAACGTGTTAAGAAAAGTAAAGAAAATATGAACTTAACAATGTAATATTAAAGAAAAAACTCGGTTATATATCGTAAATTTCAATAACAAATATGAAGAGGCGGTTGGCGCAGTGGTAAGGTAAGCAAACTAATGCAAGGTAAGTTAAGCCCGGGAGGTTAGGGTTAGTACTTGGATGGGTGACCCATTGGGAAGGTTAAGGCTCATAAAAAAGCATAAGAAATAGAGGACTGAGGCTACTCAATTTTTACCCCTTTATTTTTACCCTTAATTTTCACCCCACATTCCGGAGGTAAAAATTACCCCTTTTCAAATTGATTGAAATTTTACCCCCCAAAAACGGGGCGTTCTGTGGAAAACATTTTACCCCCACATTTTGGGGTATTTTTTACCCCCTGAAATTTACAGTGCACTTCTTTCTATACGTACTTCGTGCTTCAAGTAACTTCCGTTGAAATCGTGTGTTCTCATTGGCTGGAACGCGCCACGTGCGTATTATTTTCCGTAATCGACCGATCTATTACGGGTTTTGTCAGCCGTTTTGTTTACAAAAGCTACAACGAAAGAAAACCGCAAAAATGTTGTGAATTCAATAACCTAAGGACTAAATCATGTGTATGAGTCGGACGATGAGCAATCTGGAAGTGAGTTTTATTGAAAACGACGAGTCTATACCACACGCTCGTGGTTACGCTATAAATACGTGTCATGTAAGGTAATGTAATATGTGTTGTTTTAAAAAGCCATATAATAAACTTCTTATTAACCTCGACTGCTTGGTCATTACGGAAAATATCAGACCTCGGTCTTTTATGTACGAACCTCGCTCTACCAGCTCGGTCCATACTGTCAAGACCTCGGCCTGATATTTCTCCGTAATGACCGCCCTCTCGGTTAATAAGAAGTTAATAATATACCCGTGTCTGTGTACTTTTACAGTGCACAACTGACAAAGATGGGAGTTCATATTCTCGTCAAAACGTAATAGGTGCATATAGATGAAACTGCTTCGGTTTTTCTTTTGTATCGGTAGACATGCGTATTATGAGCAGGTTTTCTGATCGGCTATAAGTAACCAATCACATTCTCAAGTGTACAAGATTCCAAAATCTGACGCTGTTAGGTAACAACTATACGAGATCACATGTAGCTCAATCCACGATTCATCTTCTGGTTTGCAATGTGGTTCCTTGTTTTGATTTTATTATTTTTTAAATGAACATGACGTATTTCATGATATTGTTCAAGAATATTTGGCGTAGTTGCAAACGTGTGTTGTTTTGTTTTTTCTCCCATGCATGCACCAGTTATGAAAAACGCACAGGCATGCTGGGTTATCGAAAAGTTAACATAAGATTCAGTAAGTGCAAGATTGACCTAAATAGTTTAGATGGTCAACAGCTTGTGAGTTTGTTCTAGCGATATGATTGGTGGTCCAAATGACAAAGCAATCTAACAAAACTTCTAACAAAAAAAAATTAAGAAAGAAGTTTGTTAGTAATGAAATAATATTTAAACACGACTCCTATACTTCACGTGTGACAAAATTCAAATCTGCTCAGAAACAAAACAGTCTTGGCATCGCATAGTCACATAATCTGAACTTAAAAGATCTTGTAATAATTTTGTTCCATTAAGACACGTCATGAAACACAGGTACTTAAAACATTATTGGTCGTTCTTTATACCTATCTTTTCTTAAATGTTTCAAAGTTTTTATCAGCAGTTAAGCCATATAAAGATGATATTTGTGTGAAGGTAGTCGCAGGTGTTTATACCTTTACGGTTGATTGACAACTGAACGTATAAAACTCCAGGGCTCGCCCTTTTTATACCAGAACCTGGTGTTTAACTAGTGTAATCCCCGAGCCCGCGGGCACAGAATAGTAATACAACCAGAAGTCTAACTCGAGTGAAAACTTGTCCGCATTTCTTCAATGCGCATGCGCGATATATCCTGGCAAGTTCCCCCGGCACTTTTGACCTTCCCACGACACTTGCCGGCAATAGAGAGAATTAACAAAAAAATTAATCTTCTTTTGAAGGTCAAAACTGCCGGGGGAACTTGCCAGGATTGCGTAGGATGGTGTAGGATGGCGACGAATAAAGATGCGCGAGGCGACGTGCGCGACGACATAAACTTCAAAGGTTCCGACGCGAGTTGGACTTCTGGTTGTATTACTATTCTGTTCCGCGGGCGTAGGGCCGAAGGCCCAGAGCCCGGTGAGGGTGCTAATCTCGACACGCGTGAAATAATTTTTTCACGCGTGGACAAGCGTGATATCTGAACAAATTTCTGTGATCTGAATATTTATTTATTTGTATAAATGTGTGGACGGGGCCATACGCAGTAAAAATTGTGGGGTAATGGGAACAATAAAATCTATTCCTGAGAAAAAAAATTAATAAACAACATAATTTGTTCTTGACAAAAAGACTTCAGAAAAGGCTTTTTTTGGATACGTATATCCCGTTCAAAAGGACAGAAACAAATCAACGTTTGCGTATAAAACAGAACAAGAACGTTTTTTTTAGAAGAAAACCCGTCACATCGAAACTCGAAAGGAGGAAAAAGCAATAGCGAAAAAACCAACGAAGAAAAAGGCTGAAAGGGTTAAGCTTACTGTAAACATTTAGTAGCAATGCTGTTCGAGTTTCCCTGTTTTTAATATATTTTGTTTTCGATTTCGTGTGTCCTTTATTTAAGTATTTTAAACGTATCCGTTTTGTTTTCGCTTGCCCGTTGTTGACTGCCGTCTTATCTCCTTTTAGATATTTTTCTTATGGTAAAACTATTTGTAAAACTTAAGGTGGTGTTACACGATGCGATTTTTCTTGCAACTTGCAACAAATGTACCTATGGAAAAAAACTCGCAAGTTGCAAAAGGGTGTTACACGTTCAGCAACTAACTTTGTTGCAAGTTGCAGCAAAAGGTACAACCCAGGAACCCATCCAACTTTTCTTGCAACACGGCAAAAATTATAACAAAATCGCAAGTGCTACGGGGTGTTTACACAGTGCGATTTTTTTTGCAACCTGCAACATTCAGGCTATTTGTTGCAAGTTGCAAGAAAAATCGTATCGTGTAACAGTAGCTTTAGCGTATCTTGTTTATAATTTGGCATAAAAATCCGTGAAGGAGCAGTTTTTCGTCTGTTAAACATATAAAAGCTGCATGTTGAAATATTACAGATGTAAAGGCTGCATGAAAACAGTTTTTCAGGTGAAAACAGTTTTAACACTTCAGATTTTTCATAACACTTACTATTCTAAATGAATTTGAAATGCCATAAAATGCATATAGCCGTGGCAGCCGGGCCGATGCCCAATGCTTTTGAAAAAATGCAAATATTTTAATTAGATGCTCTAGCAATGTTCTTTGTAAACATGGAAAGAAAGAACTGTAAAATATAACCCTAGTATTTCACTAATACTTTGACGCTTGCTTCAGTAGACACTAGACTGGTGGTAAGATCGTCAGTTCGCACGCGAAATAGTCGACTTCAAACCGTGGGTGCGACCTGCATTTTACTTCATCTCAAATATTTTAATATTGTCTTGAAAATTTTCTTGTTATGTATTACCTTTTTCTTTAAAAATTAGAGTTAAAAACTTTTTTTTATTTCAAATACTATATTTTGAATTGTTTCCAACGGCTATTTCCAGGCTCCCAATGAAAAAGAGCGCGAATGTGTTTTTCTAATCAGAGGGTTATCCGAAGGATATTTACAAAAATTCGGGTAAAAGAGGGCGAGGGGTTGTTGTGTTAACATCTTTCTAGTTAAGGTGTAATTCTACAATATCGATCCTACTTTTACTTCCTACATATCGTAATACTACTGTTCAACTTTAGATGAAATCATTGTGGGCCCTCCTTCGAACTTAGTCATGGAAAAAGAAACAGTAAACGACTTATTCAAACGATTGATGGATTTCGGCATCATTACAAAAGTTAATCAAGAAGCTTCTGAATCGCCTGGAAGAGTTATGACTCCTCCAGTGTCAGTGGAACCTGAAGTCAGAGAAATTCCTATTCCTGAAATTAAGTTAAAGCTGGATCATCTTCGCAGGTAAATATGTTAATATAACATTGTAAATAAGCCCTGCATGGTGTTCATTTTGAGTCTGTATAACGAATACCGTTTTGGAAGTCGGAAAAAAGGTAATTCAACAAATCATTTTAACTCAGGAGAAGCTCAATTTAAGTGGCCAATGCCTGTTAATTTTGATAAGACATTGATGTTTTATTAATCAATGTTTTATCCGATTTACAGATGTTGATTAAATATTAATTTCCTCTGGATTTTTGTCATGAATTATTAATGAATGGTTTAGTAATAGAGAAAGAAATACATGAGCAGTCGATCTTTATATCTGATATTATTGTATATCAGATAAAAATAGGACGCGAATGTTTTATCGTACTTAAAAAATAGGAACGCAATGCGTACATGCGGCTACGCTTAGGGCTACAGTATACATCGTTTACAATCACGTGATATTGTACGCCATCTTGGTTAATTTCCGCTAATTTCCAATACCCTAGCTAAAACAAACATGACGATCAGCGGTGTGTCAACAGTGTTTGCCAACCGGAAATCAACCAAGATTATGGAGGTGACGTCATGTGCAAACGATCTATTCACACAATCTGATTTTCCTCCTGAAACATGATTTAATAACAACTATAGTAATTGCGATAACACATAACCGACTATACTATAGTAAGTAAATCCACATCACATGCACCAGGAAGAAAATCGAGTCTGATTAATCAGATCATGTAAATGGGCCTTTGGTTGAGATAATCATCAAAGACACTGGCAGTGTAATTAATATCTATAACATTGGAGCACATAGCCAAAACAGGAAATGGCCAATTTAATTTGATAAAATACATATTAAGAGCTTTTCAGAATGTTTGTTAATATTTGACTAGTTTAGCATGTAAGAATTTATTACTATGCACATGCAGAATTAATACTGTCATAATGTTACATATACTGGTTATATATTTTATCCGCGTATTATCGCAGTCAATAACAGCTAAAACTGACACAGATTGTTTCCCTTCACTAAAATTGGCAGGGTATCCTTTTCATATTTTGAAACGATAAAGATAAACTATTTTTTCTGTTGATAAACTGTCGGGCCTAAACGCCTCTAAGTTGAGGGCAAAATGACTTTGAGTTGAGAGCGAAATAACTCCAAATATATATTTCCTTTAACCATTTACCGGGCAGATTACCAGCAGGTCTCCACTTGACGAGTAAAATCGTCTGACGTTAGCCAGAGTAAAAGTAATACGTTGCCATGAATGGCAACCATGCCCGGTAAAGCGTTAAATGAAAGCAATGTAAAAAACACATACATTATAACAGTGATTGCTGTGATTCTTGGTTGGAGCATAGTCCCTAGAAATAAATTGTCTGGAAACGCGGCCAAAGTCTTTGTTCTAGGTTTTTGTTCATGTTTGTGCACCTTATTTCACCTTAACGCTTGCTGAACACATTGTATTTTTGGTATAATGAAGCAATCAACCAATAGCATCGTTGCTGTATAAATATTAATGAACGTAAAACAAAAGATTGTGCACCTTATTTGCCACCCTCAACCTAAATTGTAGCTCATTGTTAACCGCTTTGATGTTCGCCGCGTCTCCAGACAATATAATTCTAGGGACTATGGTTGGAGTAACCTTGCTGTGTAAAAGCCCCGCTGCTTAAGCTGCCAATAATATTTTTTACTATATGGCTTTGTAATATCCTGAGTTCTGATTGGTCAACGCACGGTCCGTAAAAATGCGGATCCGGGCCGCTGTCCCGGATGTTGATTTTGCTCGCGTGAATTTCTAAGGTTTTCACACTAAGTTTGATACAATAATTATCGAAAAACTTGAAATAGCCATATAATAAACGCTTTATTAACCTCGTTTACTCGGTCTGTACGGGAAAATATCAGACCTCGGTCTTTTTTGTACGAACCTCGCCTGCGGCTCGGTCCGTACTGTCAAGACGTCGGTCTGATATTTTCCCGTACAGACCTCGTTCTCGGCTAATAATCTCTTAATACTTTATATTTTATTCAGACGTTATGATGGTGTCATATTGGAGCTTTATCGAGGACCTCAGTGTTCATCTTGTGGATTGCGATTTAAAGAAACAGACAACGCACATTATCGACAACATTTAGATTGGCATTTTAGAATGAATAGGAAAGACAAAGAAACTATTCATCGCAATTGGTTTATCACTGTAGATGTACGTATAATTTGTTTTTGGCTTCTTTTTTTTACTGCAGCATTATTACTCGGGCTACTATGGTAAGCCGAATCTAGGTCTCGGCTCGTTTTTGTTTTTTGGGGGGTTTTCCTCACGATTTCTGCACATTTTACTTCCGCTACTATTCATACTTCTGGTGAGTTGTTAGCCGTGTGATTGAGTGAGGCTGTGAGGTATGTTGTAAGTTCTTTGCTCCTTTAGCTTTTGGAGTTGGACAAAAAGTTGAACAGCTTTGCCTTATGATCAATGTGTTCTTGCACATTGTTGGTAGATTTGGAAACTGATTGGCTGACTTTGTAGTTTATTTACCAGTGATGTGGCTGGCAACCCTCTTGATCGTAAATATGTTCACTTCTGTGAAATATGCACCACATTCACCCTTCGATGCAAGTGCACCGAGCCTGAACCAAGGGTGAATATGGTGCATACTTCACACAAGTGAACGTGACTTGACAGTACGTACGCAGCCGGTAGCCCGATCAGTGAACGCCTGACCCAGGCGTCTTGTTAGTGCTTTGTTGCAAGGTGGAATTTTTCATGCAACTTGTCTCGCAATGAGGACTCGTGCAAGACTGAACAGTTTCACAATGTGTAACACTGTTAGAGAACTTGGGGAAATTTTCTTTATAAAGCAGAGTGGTATTTTCGCATTCCGTCTTTTCCACGGTTTACGTTTACAGTTCCAGGTTGCTTTTGTATATTGTAGTTTATGATCCATCTTTAGTCCTGTTCTAAAAATGAATTTTGAGCGTCTGGGATTGATGTGGTAAGTAAGAATGTACTCTCAATCACAGAAAAAGCTCGCTTGTGGCGAAGGAAACGTTTTTCACGTTCTCGGCGTTGGCGGATAAACGTGCAAAAACTATAAAACCCCAAGGTGGAGAGGTGCTTTGTTACTAGTCAATTTTCTTTGTCGTGTAAATTTTGGAAATCTTGAATGGGCAAAACTAAAAAATCTTGAGTTTCAGTAGCCACAATAGCTGAAACTTTTCTAAACTTACTGCTGGGAACTTCTGATGTTCTGCCGATGTAATTATTTTGAATTTTATTGTAGGACTGGTTGGGCTTCGAATCATCCGAGGATCCCAATTTAAAAGGTAATATAAGAAATAGAAAACATTTTCCGTGCTTCTATTTAACAAATAAAACATAAATCTCCGTGCATATGTATCGTTTGACGTCATTTGAACACGAAAGAAGTTGAGTAGAAGCATGCACGAGGTGACGAGGTGGTAGCCGAGTGCCTTTACTTACACTTCTTTCGTGTTCAAATGACGTCAAACTTACCTTTATGACTTATGATGTATTTAACGTCGTAAGCACAGGATGTGGTCGCCCAATCGTCCGAGCCAGGGGCTCATGTTAAAGTGCACGACATAAGTAAGACCTAACGTGTTGATTTTACGGAGGGAGGAAAACCGCAGAACCCTGCGAAAAACCCTCGAAGCACAGGAGAGACCAACTAAACTCTACTCATCAAGTACTAACCCCCGTCGAACTGGGCTTAACTACAGCGGTGAGAGGCAGCGCCCGAACAGTACACGCCACCCGTGCTTATAAGAGTACATACGCACAGGAGCGATATGTTTTATTTGTTTTATAAAATAAGAAGAAAAAACAAGCTAAACGTTGGACAGTTTTTGAAACCTGGTTGGCTTTCCCCGCCGAGAAATTACAGTGGGAACACGAGCCCGCAGGACGAGGGCATGTTTCCACACTATTTTGACGAGTTTCGGCAGTTTACCACCTCTTCACTTTGCTCATTATTTTGTTGTTTTTTGTAGCGCGAAGTTCTGTGTTTGAAGTAGACTCAGAGAATAGCGAAGAAGGAGTAGAGGGAAGTTGTCCAGTACTGAGAGAAGACACAGAATCTGAAAAGGTTTGTTATTAAACAACTTATTAAGCAAAAAGCTATGATATATATTAGTTGTGAAAACAGTTTGATGATTAATTCGTTTCGCTCACAGATATATTTTGTTTTTGTTCGAAACAGGCATGTGACATTTGTTGGGAGAAATTTGAAACGTTTTGGGATGAGAATTCAGAAGATTGGCATTACAAAAGTGCCGTGCGAGTTGATGGAAAGGTATATGTGTAGTTATAATAAAGCATGAGTTTGTTACTGTATTTCAAGGTTGAACGAGTTCTGCTGTATAACGTATTATTAACTCGTTGACTCCCAGACCGGACCATTTGTTGTTTTCCTCTAACGACAAGTGACAACCCCCACGTTGGGAGGTCGACGAAAATGGCCCTGGCATCGGCTGGTCACATGACACCCAGAATTTTGGGGTGTTATGGCAAGAAAATTTATGCGGTCTTTGTGTTTTGTTTTTGTATAATACGTATACATGAAAAATAAATGGATATTTAACGCTCTGCCGAGCCCCTTTATCATAAAAGCAAATGGCTAGCATTATTCATCATGATACTCCCCACGATTATCCAGGATACATGTAAGTGTTATGAACAAACATATATCTAATGTTGTTCTTGACTTTAATCAAAGCTATCGTTTCCATTCTTTGGGTAAACTTTGCAGAGTGGATCTATTGCAATTCAAATTTCCATGTACTGTTTAATGAACGAGTAGGAGTGTTTTATCATATATATATGTAATATTTATAAACCGCGCAGGAGAGCTTTATCGATATAAAACACGAGGCGATAGCCGAGTGTTTTAGAGCCGATAAAGCCCGTACTGCAAGGTTTTTAAATGGCTTCTAAAAAGAATCACTTCATACGTTCATTGGCGTAGTAATTTTGAAAATTAAGCTTATCTCAGCCGTTAAAAACCAGCGAGAAACTTAGAGCGAGTCTATATCACATATATAGATCCGATACGCTCATGATTTTTCTTTGTGTTTTCCTCATGAATTATTAATGAATTTTAGAAGTATATATATATATATATATATATATATATATATATATATATATATATACATAGTTCAATCTACAGACACGGTGTTTCGCTGCTCATCAGTGTAGCTTGGAACAATCTGAATGAATTTCATCAATTACTTATACACATGCGATTGTCGGTGACAACCGCATGTGGGACAGCATCGGTGAAGTACATTCAGATAGCGTGAAGTGCGCATGGGCCCAGAGTGCTCAAACTTCCACAAGGGTAGTGAGCGTTGCATATATATATATATATATATATATATATAATATATATATATATATATATATATATATCTGATAAAACACGAACTGCGAGTTTATTGAACGGCTTCAAAAACGAACCACTTGGTAAGTTCATTGGCGTAGTAAGTTTGAAAAATAACCTTGTCTAAGCCGAAGCTAAAGTTTATGTAAATCAGGAGGTATCTTTATCACATATAAACACACTGATTAAACTTTAATTTCTTTTGAATTTTCCTCATGAATTATTAATGAGTTTTTGAAAAATAAATTATACTCTATCTGAATTAATCGAGTTCTTAAACCAGCCAATCAGATTAAAGAATCGACTAGCCGATGCCAGGGCCATTTTGGCCGACCTCCCGACATGGAGGCAAAATGCCCTGGGTACGAGGCTGACCAAGTGAGAACCTCTTAGAGTATAGTCAAGGGGTTATCTACCCATCTCTCTTCCTTAACCCTTTAACCTTCAGACTGGCCAAAACCAGTTAAGAGTAACTTGAGTCTATTCTACAGTTTGTTCGTTTATTTATTATTTGATTATTTATTGATTATTTTATTATGTGTTTATTTATTTATTTATTTATTGCTATTATGATCGCAAACTATTTTAGAATGCTCTTTCAAAGTAGTCCTTTTACAAATATAAAATTTATGACTGCCCTCCACTCAACTAATGATAATCAGAATTTATTTATTTTTCTTTTCTTCTTAGACATATCATTATTTATGTTATCACGATGCAAAAGAGGTGGGTGAAAGAAAACTGTTTGTCTGTTTTTTGTTTGTTTGTTTGTTTGTTTGTTTGTTTGTTTGTTTGTTTGTTTGTTTGTTTGTTTGTTTGTTTATATTTGCTCCCCCCAACACCCCCCACCCCCATGCATGCCTCCGCCTATTTACGCGTTATAGTTGCGTATTTTTAACAATGAACTTTGATGTTACTCAAATCCGACGGAACAAATAGTTAATAAAAATCACGTTTATCTTTATTTAGGCTGAAAATATCGACGATGATGGGCAAGCAAGTGATGAAGATGGTGAGAATGAAGATGATGGCGATTGTGTAAATTCTGAATCTAGCAGTAATAACGATAAGATGTCTATTGTAACCGAAAACACAGAGTCAATAGTGGGGGGTGAACAACCGGGTGTAAACGACGCCAATAAAGAAGAGAAAAAACCTGAGTGTTCTTAAGATTGGTCATTCCTATGGGTTAGCATGGTTTAGTAAATTCCTGCTTCCCATGGAGTGACACCGGTGGGAGATCTGTCTTTTTAATAATCTACTGAATGTTGTGATCTTTTTTTATTTTTTACGTCCTTTGTTTGTTTGTTTACGTGTGTTTCGTTGTTTCTTTATTTTTTTGGTTTGTTTGGTGTTTGTATGGTGTTTGTCTTCGTGTATATATTGCGTTTTTTTGTCGTCAACCAATGAACCGAGTGGAGCGTGAAGACCAATTTCAAACACGGAGCTCCATCCAAAAAAAAAACAAGCCGAGAAAACGTTGTTGTCTTTTTATCATCTTTCCCTTTAAGAATGAACGTGTTACAAAATCCAAAAGGATATAACTTTCAAATTTACCGTGACTTTGCGAGAAGAAAACGTGAAATGTTAAAGCCCAAAAAGAAACGTTACCCTATTTTAGTTTATTATCTTGTCGCCGTTACAAAAATGGAAATAAATTTTTTTTGTTACCCAAACAATGTCGTCTAGCGTGTTTACTTGTGACTTGTTGCAATGTGATGAAGAGAGGGCTACAAACAGTGATAAGATTTTGTCAGTGAATTATACATTGAGCGACTTCATTTATTGAGGGGTGTCACTTGACAGTATTTTGGATACTGATAATGATAACCAGGTTAGGGGGGGCTTGCCGAGCACCGAAGGCGCGAGAACCCTATAGCGGGGGGGGGGGGTTGTCCGGAAAAGTTTTGATTTCCTCACTCTGAAACGCGATTTCCTGCATTTTGAGGTCAGTTTTACAGCAAAATATGATCATAAACAAAAACTCGTTGCTTTGACGTCGAATTTTTAGGGGGGCTCAGCCCCTGCTTCTGGTGAATAGGGGGACGCCAGCCCCCCGCGTCCCCTGCTTCCTACGGCCATGTTGATAACCCAACAAAACAGAGAGCTGGAGAATCCGGAGAAAACCCTCGCGGCACAGGAGAGAACCAACAACCCTATATACTCAAATGTATAAACTATGTATAAACATAACTCGCTCGAAAAACGTTTTCAAGCCTAGGTGTGATACATGCAATCCAGCGTATGTTCGCGTTCTTTACATGGAAGACATGTGGAAACAAAGTTGGATATTTCTCTGACTTTATATAGACAAGCAATATCAAGAACATCAGTCATCACTACTAGATAAAGTTGCAGTTCAAAAGGATAATCTATCAGATAATGCAAAATCAAAACAGAATACAATTTGATAAATCTTATGACGCCTGTTGTCCTTTTCAAAACAGACATACATACAGATGCACCATCATAGTGAAATTCAGATTTGACTGCCGCCTAGTTTAATTTTTTATTTATTCTAAACTGGCCCAACAGTCTTCTGAACTGGCCCAGCAGCCTTCAGATGGACTGCATGGCCCGCCGAGAATTCCCCCAGGACTCCATATATATATATTTAACAAATAGATTCCATTTTGCCGTTGTCTGTTCAGTTATAGATGCACAGATGACGCCACGTTGTGACGTCTTCTGTGCATCTATAACTGAACAGACAACAAAAAAATGGAATCTATTTGTTTTATACAATAAAAATTTAAAAGGTTTTTGTCGAAACTCTTGCCGGATTTTGGGGCATGAAGAAGGGAAAAAGCAAGTCAGCTGACGTGATCTGACGTGACCATGTGTCTGTCCTCTAATAGATCATGGCCAACAACCAATGAAAACACGCATAGCAACCAGGGTATTGTATAAATATATATATATATATGGCCAGTACGCTACTGTACTACCCCATGCATGTCAGACTCGCGCGCCGCGCATAGCATTGACCCTGGCTAGTTTCCAACTAAATCAACCATTTCCGGATTATGCTGGGATACGAACACGTGGACACGATTTTAGTCATTGTCCGCAACATGAATAAAAGTGTTTGTGTCGGTGTGCGTGGATTTGAGAAGTTACTGGAGATTTTTAGATCGAGCTGAAATTTCAGTCCGTCAATCGTGCTGAAATTGAGCCCGCTTAATTCAGCCCGAGCTGAAAATTTTGAGCGTTTACATGGGGGTAAAGTGAACTGGAAATCTGTAGCCTGGTTGAAGTTCAGCCCGGGATGTAATTCTTTTTATGTAATCGTTTTAACCTACATCTATTTGCAAGACCGGTCTAAATCTCAGCCCCCCTAATAACCAAGCCGACATTTCAACCCAGAACTCTTTTTAGCTATAGGGGCAATGATGGGAACCTGTTGGCCCTAGCCCTATAAGAAAAACTCATTTTACTTCGCATTGGAAGATTTGGCAATAGCGCATTTGCGGACTTTAACTTTTTCTAGTACCTCTATAAGAAGTCTAATTAACCCTCTTGAGTCCGCAGTTTACAGCTAAATCAATTAAGGTTGTCCTGGCCAAAGCCAAAAGGTCAAAGCCAAGCGCGAAAATGCTCGTTAATAATTCCCAGAGAAGCAAGTTTGGTTTATTTGTATGATTTTGGCCTATAAATATAGTAAATGTGTGCTTCGCTATTTAAATAGTAATTCACATCGTACTTTTCGCGCTTGGCTTTGACCTTTTGGCTTTAGCCTTTTGGCTTTGGCCAGGACAACCTTAATTGATTTAGCTGTATATGCAAACTCCAGTCCTCCTATGCATGACATGTGATATCTCGATCGGTAAGTCAGTATCGAGATTTTGCCAATATATAGACCTTTTTCAAAAATGGCCGATGAATTAAAATTATTTTATATACATATAAATTAGCCCTTCTGAACTCGTTTCCATGTGGGAAGTTCAAAAGAATTTTTACTTTAATACAAGGCCATAAGGGCTAATTTATATGCACATAAAATAATTCTAATTCGGCGGCCATTTTTGAATAAGGTCTATAGAAGATCTGTTCCCCTTTCTCATTAGTACTGTAGGACTAGTACTGCCCTGATAAACGTTAATCTAAACATCTCAGCTTGTTGTAATCATCAGTACAATCATGGGCGATCAAGAACACAGACCATGTTAGGGCGTGGCTGCACTGTACGAGTAGTAGTGAAATATTTCGTAAAAACACTCCAGATTGGTTGGCAATTTTGTTCACCGATGGTATAAATTTAAACTTTAGAAAAATATGTTTATCTATAAAGCGTGTAAGAAACTGCACCAGTTAACCGTACATATAATGAAAGTAATTGCCAAGCCTAAATAGCAGGTGGCAAAAACAACATAATCTGGTCACCCGCAAAAATACAAATTGATCATCACTTCGTATTATCAATGTTATATTTTAATTAGGTAAATCGTTTTAAAAAATCCAAAATAAACATTGTAAAAAGCAAGAGTTGTTAACAAGTTGTTTCAGTGAACATTTTTATGAGGTCCTGCAGAACTAGAAGTGCGCATCCCAATTCACTTCCAGCCGTAATTTGCTAACAAATCCCACTGTCATCAATTACCCAAACGTTTTAGGGCCATCACAATTTCCCATTTCGTTTGTCATCCTAACAAATCCCATGAACTCACCGGAGTCAAGAGAACATTTTGCAACATTTGCGAACGAATGGTCAGATGGAAAGATCCCGGATAAGTTCCTTACAATCGTAAGAAACGTGGGTTCCCTCTTCGGGTGAAGGACACGAAACTTCCCGGTCATTGCGCGCGTTTTGGGTAAATGTTTACTTTAAGGTTACGCTTCTGAATAGGGTGAGGGTTAGAATAAAATTTTTTGTTGGAATTAAAAACCGAAATCCTTAGAAAAGAACGTTAAATGTAGTATTATGTTTCTTTTCCATCTCCATACAGTGGTACTACGTAATGTCATTTTCAACAACGAAGTTCTCGACAGTCCAGAAACGAGCAACTCCCAGTTCCTACTTTAGATCCTTCTAGACACTAGGCAATTTCACAGTTTAGAAGGCTTCATCGGCAAACTCCTATAAGCGGTAATAGTAAAAATAAAATTGATAACGTGTTTATGTTTACACTTTAATTGTTCGGGTGACAGAAGATCATATATCGCATGATCAAGATCATATATCGTATGATAAATACCATAAAGTATCATAACTTTTATCTTTTGTAAATTGTGTTTGAGGAACTCTTATTGTTTCTGTTGCGACCAAAGTCACTCCCAGCATAACGACATGCATACTTTATAATTACAAATGAAAACATGAGCGTATGTTTATACCTGTTAAAAACTGACACTGTTCGATTATATCATGTGCACCTTTCGCAACGGGCGTGTGCTGGCTAGCTATCATTTTGTGCAATGACATCACATATCTTTAAGTTACAGCTCTATATTTGCGCATTGACTCACATTCGTATACAACGTTACCTCGGTCACAAGATAAGTTCTGTTTAGTCTCGGCTTAATCTTCGTCCAAGAAGTGTACAACTATAGTCGATAGAGATGGCGCAGATAACATTCAAACTGGTGACCATCTTTTGCCTCGCCTTTAACATTTTCGCGCGATTTACGTTGTCTAAGCCCACAATTGAACGCCGTGATACGCTCGAAACTGGAAACTGGAAATATCATAATTACGAGGAAATGACAAAATTGCTGCAAGACTATTCCAACAAATATCCCGACATTACTCGGCTCTACAGTGTTGGAGAATCTTCTCAAGGCAGGAAACTTTGGGTAATGGAAATTTCAACTAAGCCTGGTTACCATCAAGTTGGCGTCCCAGAGTTTAAATACGTAGCTAATATGCACGGAAACGAGGCCGTTGGCAGAGAACTGCTCTTGAGGCTTATCAAAGAGTTCTGCGAAGGTTACAAACGTGATGCTGAGATCAAAAGACTCGTTAATACAACTCGGATTCATTTGTTGCCTAGTATGAATCCGGATGGGTTTGAACTGGCATTTAATTCTGGAAGCGACAGCAAACGAGACTGGTTGCTTGGTCGTACCAACGCCAAGAATGTTGATCTTAATCGGAATTTTCCCGACCAATTCTTTGGCTTAACGAGCGGGAAACCTCAACCAGAAACAGAAGCTGTTATGAAATGGATCAAATCCAATCCGTTTGTGTTGAGTGCCAATTTACACGGAGGTTCTCTTGTTGCAAATTATCCGTTCGATGACACGCCCAACGGTGAAGCAGCTTACAGTAATTCGCCAGATGACGATATTTTTAGAGCATTGGCAAAAACCTATTCTGAAAATCACGCGACAATGCACTTAAAAAATCCACCCTGGCCATGTCCTGAAGTTCCCGCAGATCATTTTAGTGATGGTATTACAAATGGCGCGAAATGGTACAGCGTAACAGGAGGAATGCAAGATTACAACTACGTTAAAAGTAACTGTTTTGAAGTAACCATCGAACAAGGTTGTAAAAAGTTTCCACCAGCGTCCGAGTTGCCACAGTATTGGTCGGAAAATAAGAACGCTCTTGTCGCCTATTTAGACCAGGTATTTATCTTTGATGTAAGAATGGACAAAAAACAGTTTTCTGATTTGTGCAATCTCTGTATACTTAGCGATTGAAGAGCTCGATTAAATGTAAAATTCTCCAGCCATATAGTGGTTGCATGTAATCAGAACCATATACATGCTTGCACAACTAATTTCAAAGTACTCGTATGTACTACAATCGCTCCTCCTGTATTCCTCCCTTCCTAAAGCCTGGGTACAAGGCAGTGCCAGTGGTTTCGAGCACTATATATATATATATATAGCATGTTCACGTTATATGTACTATTTACAGAATGAGTGGCCGTTCTGTATCGGGATATTAGGGTATACAGAACGGCATTCTGTAAATTACTTCTAAAATTATCTATTTGGTAAGTTCATTGGCGTAGTAATTTTTCTAAAAAAACATGTTCAGTTGTCTAAGTCGAGAAAATCCGCAAAGCAACGTTTATGTAAATCAAGAGGAATCTATATTACATATATATAGACCCTCATTAAACATGGATTTTCTTTTTGTTTTCCTCATGAATTATTAATTAGTTTTAGAAATATTTTAACAGAATTTTAACAAACTTGAATATTTAGCGTTAGAATGATGTGCGCAAGCGCGGTTTACTTCTCTTAGTTCGTCAGTACTGTATATGTCAGTTCAAACGGAACATCCTATTTTAATTAACTGTTTTTGACTATATTTTTTCCCCTTTTACTATCCCTACAGGTTCACAAAGGTGTAACGGGAATTGTCAAAGACGAAACTGGAAGACCAATAAAAGACGCAAAGATTAACATCAAAAACAGACGCAAGGTTATAAAAACAGCAGCATTTGGCGATTACTGGCGTTTACTGTTGCCTGGAGACTACGAAATAACTGCTTCAGCAAATGGATATACCAGCTCTACAAAGAGGACGAAGGTGGAAGACGCACCGGCAGTTCACGTCAATTTTATTTTAAAGAAGGCAGGTTCCCAATCAAGATCTAAAGAGTACGATCAAATGACCCATGCAGGAGAAAAACCCGGTACTGGTGTGATTCCTGGGCCATTGTTCAGTGGCCGTGCAGTAGAAAAACCCGGTATTGGTGTGATTCCCGGACCATTGTTTAATGGGCGTTTCCCTGGCAACAATCCAGGCACCGGTGCAGGTCTCGGTAGCTACGGCACGATGAGTCAAGGAAACATTGAAAACGATTTTGGAGGGGCAGATGCCGGAAACCTAGGAGCCCCCGGGGCCGGTGACGGTGCTGAGCCATCATCGCAACAATTCCAAGATGGACCTACGGGTATGTCTGACGACGTTCAAAATCCGGTAGGACATTTGGAAAACGGTCTCGATTCGTCACCCAATGTCGGCGTTGTTCCAGACAGCCGAGTAGAAGACGGCGACATCGAAAACGAAGCATCTGTCCCGAAATTGGACGGTTTGACAGGGATTGATGCAATGGCTAGCCCTGAACGTCCTAGAAACACCGCTGTTAATGAGCTTACTGGCATTGCGGGCAACAATCTTGACTCAATGGCCATGTCATCGCCGTTTGAGTCGAACGCTCGCGACTATTTGGATGGTCAGTATGCGGCTCAGAACAGTGCAGTGGGAATGCGAGGCAGTCAAATAACTGGTTGAACCGTGTTTGGTCGGCAGAAAGCAAGGAATACCATGAATCATTACATATACGTCATTTATGCTTGCTGTCTATACTGTATAGTCTGTAAAACAGCCGTGCATGTATCTTCAAAGCTTTCAAATACAATCAATCATCATCCAACACTTTCAAACACCCGTTTGGTAGTAGTCAAGATATCGGAGCATGCGAATTTTTGCTATTTCTCAATTCATAAGTAAATAGAAACCAATATGAAACAACTAGATTTTTAATTATCAGTAACAATATATATTTATAGTATTTATTCAAAAATTTCATTAAGGAAAAATAACATATATATATATAAAGCTAATATTAAACGTGACTATAAATTAATTTACATCAATAACTCCAAATTTTACAGTTTAGTTTATTACAAATCAAATTCGTTGTTACAGTAATTAAAAATCTACGGTACTTCGTATATATTCGTTTGTTCTAGATTACACTACAGTTTAATGTAAACTTTCTAGTTCAAACTCTCGTCAATGGAACAGATGAAGTAAAAAATAAGTTAGGAAGAAACTCTCCTATTTCACTTATACTTATTGCTTATTTTAATATATATATATATATATATATATATATATATATATATATATATATATATATATAGGTGCCTAACATCAACTCTAAACCGCAAGATGTATTTCACACTAATGCATATACGTCACACACAATTTATAAGCATATCAATAAAGTCTGCATGTAATGTACAGTATTTGTAATCACTTGAAAGTTGAAACTGTGCATGTGTCTGCAGGACACTAAAACAAGTTAGAGTGATTTAACTAATAATTAAATATGCCAAAGATATACATTTATGGGCAGTGGGAAGATAGAGCAAGTGAAAATGTGGTAAACAGCAAAGATTAGTCTTAATAACGAAATACTGCTCGTTTAAAATGTTGAAATAAAAATCGATATAAAAACTATCACGGCAGTTTACCGCCTATGGAGTATGGAGCACCCTATTTTTTTTACACTCCCGTGAGATATGCATTCCGAACTTATTTTTTACTTCATAACACTCTTTATCAAAGTTATGATATTAAAAATAAATTAAACTTCTCTATAGTTGTGCCTCAAGTACAGTACCGCTCAGAAGTAACCTAAGTATAACAAAAACCGCGGCCGATCGGCGGTCGATCCTCGGGTCAACCGCTGATCGACCGCGGGTCATCAGCGGTTGATCGGCGGTCGATCAGCGGTTGAACCGTAACCGAACCGCAGCCGCTGGGGCCCAAGCCGCAAGGTTCGTACGTTCTCGTAACACCGAGAAAAAGTCGCATATTTCCGAAGTTTGGCGTCCTTAATTTTTCGAAGGTAAGGCAAGTCTGTTCACTCTGTTGTGCTGACTGCTTGACATCTAATTTGAAATGGGAAAGCTATCTCGCTACGCCAGAGAACGAGTTGTTGCCTTGTATTCTTCTAACGTTTCTGTTACGAAGATTACTCAGTTACTCGGAGAAGAAGGGATAAAAACATCCCGCTCAGCTGTGAGTCTGTTTCTCTCTCGCTATCGCCAAAGTGGTAGTCTCGATGATGCGCCGCGTAGTAGCTCGTGAAACGTGAAATTCAATTTGATCGACGAATAATCTTGCCATTCTTGGCCGTGAATGTTATACAATTTCGGAAATGTTATACAAATTGTCGAATAAGTCAACAGCTAACAACGACGGACTTTAACTCTTTCCCGTCCGAATCGGTCTTTAGTATTTTATTCTGGCTAACGCCAGACGATTTTATTCACCTCTGGGGAAACCCCCGGACAGGAATGAGTTAATATTCAAGTTTAGTCCTGCTTTCGTCACCTGACATGCACTCAAAACTTTCCTTGTTGTTTACGTAAAAAGCGCTACAGCCTTGTGTGTCTGCGTAAGCCGTTTTACTTAGTTGCATTGTTCGTTATAAATATATAGATTATCCTAGCTAGCAATAGATTGCTACATGTGCAGTCGGAATAAGTCGGTACTCGTGGTGTTCGGTTAACCGCGTTTCCCTCCTGCGGTTCACGTAGCGACACCAACCTCACCGCAACCGCACCGCAAATTAACCGCCAGTTAACCGCAACCGCACCGCAAACTAACCGCCAATTAACCGCAACCGCACCGCAAACTAACCGCCAGTTAACCGCAACCGCAGTGTTAGGTTATTTCTGAGCGGTACTGTACATGCATCTATATTTGTCCCAAAGATTAACATTAATCTAGCATTTAACGTATATACATGTATAGCAATTGTTTATAAATTTGTACGTGTCATTTGGAGAGTTGTTTCAAACAATGAAAGTTGTAATTATCTTTTATATAAGTATATTATAGACACATTGTAATACATTAAATGACCACTCTGATGAGCAACGAAATATTAGTAAAATTTTATTTTATAGTTTTTCTGACTCGTTCACTTTGACATGGGAAAAGTTTCGATCGACCTTTTAAACCGACCTATACCAGTTATGGAAGATTTTATTATTTAATATCTGGCTTTAAGTTTGTAATATGCTGAATTCTGATTCGGTCCGTCTTTTTCCGAATCCGGACTGCTGTCCCAGATGTTGATTTTGTTGGCGTGAATTTTTAAGGTTTTCACACTAATTTTGACACAATAAGTATTAAAAACCTTGAAATAATCATATAATAAACGATTTATTAAAACCCCGTTTACTCGGCCTGTACGGAAAAATATCAGATCTCGGGTTTTATTTTGTCACGAACCGCGTCTGAGGCTCGATCCGTACTGTCAAGACCTCGATCTGATATTTTCCTCTTAATATTAATCCATATATAAGTAAGCTAATCGTCCTTAAGCAACCACATAGTCATAGAAATGTATTTTGCCTTGTATTTAAGTGAAAAGGTGATTCCGAGTAACAAAATACTGAAGCTTCTAGCGGAGGAGCGTCAAGCCCGCGTCATTGGAGTAAAATGTGATAAAATAAAATAGGGCTTACTGCATGTATACAGTATAATTATGAAAAAACGTAAGTTGAAAGTCGTCAATCAAATGTACGGCTACTTTCAACTTGGGTCATCATTTTGGCATACATAAGCCTTTTCATTTTATTTCACCACCGCTCAAAGCGTCAGTATTTCATTACTAAAAATCTTGGCAGTTCACCATCTTTTCACTTTGTTCTATCTAGAACACTATTTTCCTGTTAAATAGCTAATAAAAAGTATTATTCATTAAATGCGATTGTCTGCAAAAAAGTTTTGCAACAAAAACAGACTGCGTGAGTCTGTGATTGATTAAGTTTAGTGCAACTTAGTGAACTTATAACAATTGTGATACAATAAAATGTCCAATAATAGGCTCTGGGCCCGTGCATGTACGGCACGGCACGTGTTCAATTGTTCAAAGGATGATTCTTCTAGACTTATTTTTAAAGGACATATTTTGAGAGTGTCTTAGGATTAGAAGAAATTTTGGCTTACAGCACATTGAGAAAACTTACTGTGTCACTTCCTGTGAAAACTAGTTTGTGTCTAACATTGGGGAGCTTATTATAGGTTAAGGATGGCATATTTTTGGTTGGCCTATTGTCGGCAATTTATTGTATACAATAATATAATTAACTATTCTTTAGACAGAGTAAAATAACAAAGGAGCAATTTTAGACCAGTAATATAGGAGTTGGAAGGGTTAAGGAAGAAATATTAAAAAATACATGTAGGCCCAGTGAACCCTTTGCCTCATAGAGTAAAGTACATAGAGGGCTGGTTTTTGCTGGTTGAGGAACCAAAGGGTTAAAACTTTAAAACTGATATACGGTACTGTACAGTAGTAGCACAGACAAGATAGAGAAGTATGCATGTACTGTACTGTAGAAATTAATCTAGGTTATTCAAAAGGACACGTGCTGAAACATAATATTTGACATGGAGAAAATAGGCCAACAGGCCAACTGAGAACAAAAAAGGGACATAAGCCAAAATATAAATGAAAATTTTGAAAGCATTATAGTAAGAATCTGTTGCAAAAATTCCAGACAAAGCACCACCAAAACTGTTGAGTATGCAAAGATTACACAAAAGAACAGCATCTGAAGTGTTGAGCAGTTGATAAGATATCAGTCTATCACTGTCTTCATAAGGTCTACACAAAACAAACACTGTCAAGATCACACAGCATACACTTTGCAACAAACTGACTTTCAAAGCACCTGGTGGGACAAATGTTGCAATAACAAGAATTACAAATCGACCAACAAAGTAAAAGCCTGCACACCACTTGAAACCCACACGAAAACAAGTTTGGAAATTGTCAAGAAGAAGTTTTATTAGACCCTTATCAATAAAACTAAACCACTGCCGACAAAGTAATACCAAAGGAAACAATATGCCAACAGTGATAAGAAGAATGATTGCAACAACAGCAAATCCAATATGGTATGAGCCAAAGTACTCCTCAGTTCCTTGGTAAAAAAGAAAATACTTGTCACCAATTTTAACAGGGTAAAGAATACTCAAACTAACGCTTGTGACTGTGGAATATGAAAGAACAAATAAAGTACAGAATGCACGAGCTGTTGATGTTTGAGTCAGGTGACGTGTAAAAAAATTATTTCGAAATGTTAAAGCAACCAAATGTAGCACATACAAGCAGATGAAGACATAAACTGGAAAGATATAATTGAAAGCCAGTTTTTGCAAGTCATCCATTGCTGACCACATGCACACTCCACCAACACCAATAATTTGTACATTTGCAAGACCAACTATAAACAGCAGAAAAGGATCAAGAGTGATACGATGTGGTAGTAAAAGTAAGATAACCTGATAAGAATAAAGCCATGCATTAAGATAAGCACTGAAAGGGTCAAAATTAATAAACATAATGGCTAGTACCAATAATGTTAGAAACAATAACAAACCAACTAAATAGCCTACCCAACTAAACCCGTGATTACAGTCATCTACACAATTATCATCACCAACTTCAAGAGAAAAATTTGACTTGCATTCTCCACATAGCTGGCCTTTTCTGTTACCATCACATCGATGGAACATGTTAAAAAAGCATTCCCCATCAGAAGATATTGTGTTGTTACCCAAACAAACACAGTAGTTTTCAGGACATGGTACTGTAACGAATACTTTCCTGTTGGACTGAACATAGCCTCCCCAGTATCCTTTTAACAAAAACAAAAAATTATTCTTGTTATCACAACGCGACACTCCAATATCATCCATGTTACATTTGCAAGTATAATTTACTGACACAAATCCTGCACTGCAATTTTTGATTTCAACATTGTTTATATCCTGGAAGACTAATTGGCTGTTGACTGTAGACAACTTAACATTATAATGTGTATGTGGTTTCCCTTGGATTAATAAAGACTGGATTCTGTCTTTAACAAGAAAATAAGTTGATGGAGGGTCTAATACCACTTTTTCTTTTGATTTAAAGTGTAAGCTAACTAGTCCATAGACACTGTTATACTTCTCATCATAAAGTTTTAGAGTTGGGGAAAATGTTTTGTCAGGTGTGACATTCCATTCAGCTTTATTAACTTCCATCTCAACAGCATCAGTTACAATTTCATATCCCATGTCTGATTTACTTCCATTGGCACGATAATAATGAAATGATTTCCACTGAAGGGCTGTGTTATTAATTCTACTTTCACCAGGTTTACGGCAGGATTCTAAAGTAGTGGCAAACACAGAATTTCCAGAGGAACCAAATGGCCCCTTATTGCCAAAAAATGATACATCAAAATCCCATGTGTCTGGATCAAAGCCACCTTGATCACTTGAAATAAAACAGCCATGCAACTTCAATTCAGTTGTTTTAAAGGAAACCAGACATGGGCCGGGAGTTCTGACAAAAATAGCACCACCTTTTCCTGAACATGTGTTGTTAACAAAGATTAAATGAGCTTTTTTAGAAATCCTCAGTTTACTTCTGCCATAAAGTGCAACTGCACCACCATTTGTACCAGTGTTATTTTTAAACAAAACATTCCCGTCTATTTGAACTATAACACTATCAAGCACCAAAGCAGAACCATAATTAAAAGTAAACTTTGTGTCATGTAATATGATTGGTGTGCCTTTAGAATATAAAGCACCAATACCTTCTACCTTATCTTCTGTAAATAAAATTATGTTTTTTGTAATGTTACAATTCGTCATCCAAACTATAAGAGGATGTCCATTTCCTATTCCATAATCATTTAAGTTCCACAATGCTGAACCAATAGCAGAACCAATTGTGGCAAAATTTTCCTCAAGTACACAGGATGTAAAATTTACAAAACTTCTGTCAAAATATGTTGAGTAAGACGGTTTTGTTGTTCCATACAAAGCTACCCCCCCACCCCAGATAGCTTTGTTCATTTTAAAATGACAAGACTTGAAATCAATAACATTAGGGACACTTTTTGGTGATTTTATCATTGTGATTAGACCAACTCTAACCCCACCTCCACCATATTTAGCTTTGTTTTGATAGAAATGTGAAGAGCTGAATGTTACATGATTATCTTGGGTTTGATCTTGATATTCTATAAAGAATCCTCCACCCCACAGTGCATGATTCTGGTTAAACTGACAAGCATCAAATAAAACGTTGTTGTTTCTTGCCCTTCCTTTAAAAAAGAATGACACACCACCACCACGTCCAAAAGCCATGTGATCCGAAGCATTTGCAGAAACAATAGAGTCGTTTAGGGGTAAAGCAACATTTTCTTCAAAGGATAAATTTAACAAATAAATGGAAGCATTTTGCTGATAAATCTCATTTGGTCTAGCATTAAAAGGCCATAGTCCACCCTTGAATGTGTATTCAAGATATATTCCTCCACCAGAAGTCACATATTTAAGCGGTTTATCCACAGGATTTTCTATTAAACCGTTGCCATTTCCGAGAAAATGACATTTTGATATTCTTACAGTTCCTGAAACATCATAGAGTTGCATACCAATACCAGGTGCATTTCTAATCAAAACACCGTCCATAGTCAGATGAATACAATTTACAAAAAATAAACTTGTTAAAAATTGCGGATGATAATTGGATGTGCTATTCTGGAGAGCTCCACACGACGACAACGTAATATTCTTCATCATGATGTCTTCGCTATAGATGAAAGATAGTCCAGAAAATGAGCTACAATGAACCATTACATCTTGTGAATGCAGAGATGAACCAATAATCGCAAACTGTTTGATGTGCCAGAAAGCATAACTTGAATTGAGATGATAAAAACCTGGTTCAATAAACAATGCAGTAGAGTTCTTGTTTATGACCGCTTTCAAAACGTAGTCCAAAGAGGAACATGGAGTGCTTATATTTTCAAGACATTCGGGGTTGTTGTGCCCGTGCATAGATATAGCCACATTGTGTGACCAACGTGCGCTTACCACTGGACAAACACACACAGCAAGCCACAAGATCCATACTACAAAAAACATATCTTTGATATACTTATATTTCAGCAGCCGCCAATGCTAAACGTCGTACAGTATAAAACAACAGTGGTCACATGCATGTCAGTTGATGATTTACCGCGTTTGAAGTTTTTTTGAGGGGGGGGGGGGGGGGTGTTGCCAATTTGAAAAGAAGAGATGACGGCATTGAGTTAGCTAGGAGTAGTGTCAGTAGTTCGCAGACGTTCTTTGGGTCGGGGAGTCTTTCCTGACTTCTCATGGCGAAAGTCGCCAAACGTCGCAAAATTGAGACTCAAGTTTGTTCCTCTGACTTTGCAAATAGTAAGGAATTTCAGCCTGAGATAAGTCTTTCAATATTTATTGTTCCTGCCAGATTCACAAAGGCAAGATTAAAGTTATTAAAAGATTTGTGTATATCGAAGGGTTTTCCAGTTGTTGAAAAGTTTAGGTAAAACTGTGTTGTATTGTTCGTTTTATACACTATAAAAATCTTAGCTATCGATTATTGAAATTGACGGTCTAGCTTATTAAATTGTTTCTGTATTTATACATTTTAATATTTTATACAACTCTTATAAACCATACACGTCTACAGTCTACACTGATATGACTGAGAAACACGGTTATTTTTCTTTTCAGTGAGTTAGTTACACACATAGTAACCAAGTTTGAAACAAGACAGAAAGTATACCAATTTTTGAAAAGGTGAGGTTTTGAATGATAATAATAATAATGGTCTTTAATTAGAATACATCAAACGTGTATCTTTACAATCAAATTACTCCTAAGCATATCAAAGGCGCTTTAAGCAGCCGCCATACAACACAGTTCAGACCACGGATCCCTGCTAAGCCCTAGGTGTTGATTTTATGGAGGGAGGAAAACTGGAGAACCCGGCGAAAAACCCTTGGAGCGCAGGAGAGACCAACTAAACTCTACTCACATGAGTCCCAAGCTCGAGAACGGGGCTGTTCCCAGACGGTCACCCAAAACCCCGTTCAGCCGGGCTTAACTATTGGTGACAGGCAGCACCCTTACAGCACATGCCATCCATGCTTCCCTGATCGAATGGTCGAATGGTCAATCCAGCTGGATCATGCCATTTCATCAGGGGGTGAACAACCACCCCCCACCCACCCCCAATCTTCACCAGGACAATTTTTGAGTTAGTGAGAAATTTGATGAGAAACATATGTATGTGTGGGGGGGGGGGGGGGGGGGGATAATTAATGTTAGCAAAATTGAAGATATTTTTTCCATGTTTAACATTGCCATGTTTCATTTCATGCCTCCAGCTAGTCTCCCCCCTAAATTTTGCTCCCCCCAATATGCCAGTCCTGCTAGTGCCACTGTCTGGGGGCATTCTCTCCTGGGAATCTAAGCTTCTGAAATTCTGAAATGCTATTTCCTGTATTTTGAGAGCAGTTTTAATGAAAATATTAATATTATACTATAGACAGTGACAAACCCTAATTTCATGGGTGAGTACCAGGGCCCCCGCACTTTCAGGGACCCAATAACCGAGAGCGAGGTCTTTACGGTAAAATATTAAACCGGGTTAATTTTAATACATTCAAGACATTCGAGGTTTAATATTTTACTATAAAGACCGAACGGTCGAGGTTATTAAGTAGTTTATTATATGGCTTTTTATTTCAAAATCAATCTTGTATTTCTTAGTCTTCGCTTGTCAGAACACCGAACTAGCGTTATTTTCTTCTGTTTCTTTCTCGTCTCGATACTAGAATTTACTTTTATAATGTTCATCGTCATCTATTTCATGTATTTTCAACGTTTTTCAGCAATAAAAGTTTCTTATTAGGATTTTTTGTTTGTCTCCAATTGTAGGGCATTAACAATTTTCATATGGTTGAAATATGATAGTGTTGTTAACAGTTTTCATGGGTATTATGGAAATATCTCGCCCCATCAGCAACCAATCACAGTGCATGATTTTACCAGAAGTAATCTGTGCCATATAATAAATAGATATACTGAATATCTTAGAAATATAACCAGAGTTCCAGAAATGTAGGTTGAGTACTGTAGATAAAGTAACACAAAGTTAACATTTCTACAATATAGCTATATTCACAGCTGCCAGCTAGTTGCTATTTGCATTTTTTTCTTTTTTCCCCCTGATTTTTCTAGTCTCTTGTTGTGGGGGGGGGGGGGGTGGCAGATGTGAGTCAACTAATGTGCCAGGGGCCCCGCTCATGCTTGATCCACCCTTGACCTTAAGTACTATAATAAACCATAAACTAACTTGGAAAGGGAAAAAAAAGGTGCATTGGAATGTAATCTGGGCTGTAGCTAGCGTGGGTGTGGGGGGTGGGGTGTGGGGGTGTTACACCCCCCAATATTTATTCGTGATGAATTTCAGATTTCAGGTAAATTACTGGAGTCAAGAACTACTATCTTAATTACTATAGTACGTATCTTCGCATTGTCAATAAACTGACAATGAAGTGGTCTTTGCTAAAAGACAGGAAGCAAAAAATACATGTGTAGCCATTAGCCAAAGTAACACAGAAACATACAAACAGTGTATCAAAATAACAATCTTAAATAATATAAATTTCACCGTTAATGCTTTTGTGTGCATATTTTGATAAACTAAAAAATAAAGTTAAATAAAGTTAAAAAGTAAAATTAAGAAATCCTCTTGCATTTGTAAGGAAGCAGGGGGCTGCAGGGGGCTGGTGCCCCCTATTCACCAGAACCAGGAGCTGAGCCCCCCTAAAAATTTGATGTCAAAGCACAAGTTTTCGGCTGCCAGTTAGCACAGACGTATGGCACAGAGGAATATCCAACCTCAAAATTCAGGAAATTGCGTTTCCAAGAGTAAGAAAATCAAACATTTTCGGGGGGGGGGGGGGTAGGTAAGGATTCTCACACCACCGTGATGAAATGCAATATAACAGGGCTTTTGTATGCTATGATGTACGATTTTGTATTCTATGATGTACGGTTTTGTATGCTATGATGTACGTAGGATAAAAGTAGCCAATCAAATGTACAGGGAGTAAACTAAGTGATACGTAATTAAATGACATGCGAGAATCAGTTTAATAATTTGCGGCTATTTTTACAATAATTAGCATAACAGGACACGGTCAGGCTTGATATTCAAGTGACTAGCAGTGGGAGTAGAGCAGTAGAAAACAGAAACTGAAAAAGAAATAAGAGGGTTTATTAAGCTAATAATTAAATAATAAACCTTGCTAACTGAAGCATGAAAAAACTCGAAAAGCTGTAGGAAATTAACTGAGAAAAACGTTAATTTATTACAGTTAACAAGGGGAACTAAAGTTTCATTTATAACAGACATTTGGTAGATGTTTGTCAAGCTCAAATACTCAGAATGTTTCTGAGCCCTAAACAAGGATGAAACTTGCAACCTTCTATTGCATGACTGACTTATATACAGCTAAATCAATTAAGGTTGTCCTGGCCAAAGCCAAACGGCTAAAGCCAAAAGGTCAAAGCCAAGCGCTAAAATGCTCGTTAATAATCCCCAGAGGCAAGTTTGGTTTATTTGTATGATTTTGGCCTATAAATATAGTAAATGTTTGCTTCGCTATTTAAATAGTAATTCACATCGTACTTTTCGCGCTTGGCTTTGACCTTTTGGCTTTGGCCAGGACAACCTTAATTGATTTAGCTGTATGGAAGCAGCTCTAACCGTTGAGCTGAGTCTAGGATGGACAGCCAAGGATTGAAAGTTCATAATTAAGTGCTTCTTATAGCAGTAGCCTTCTGCATAGTACATGTCATACATTTGCGAGCTTGATGCAAGATAGTTCAGACATTTGGTGGACGGTTGCCACAAACGTACTGTATATCACATGCGCTACATATATACAGTAGATATGCCCACCACTCGTATAGTATCACTTAATTAACTACAGTACATCTCACATGCATACAAATGCTACTGCTTAGAAGCAGATTAAGACTATAAATTTGCAACCTTAGCTCTCCATTTTAGCTCCAATAGCTCAATGGTTAGAGCGTCTAACTGGTCATTAGAAGGCTGCAGGTTCGATCCCTGTCTGTGTGGGTTCAGAAATAATTTCTGACGCATATTTGAACTTCACATATCTATTATGTTTACCATGCAAACGTCTGTTACATTGCACCATGCAATCTGGAAAATGTATAGCACACGCACTACATGTTTAAATAATAAATACTACTCGTGATGACTACATGTATTTTCTAAACCTAATGTACAACTTCAATCTACAGTATAAACTATAATTATACAATTTATAAATTGTGTTGTAGGTCATCAGTTGAAAAAGCAGAAATTGTTAGTGATCTATGTAGGTATCATTCTGAAAGAAATATTAAGGACTTTAAGAAAACACAGCGACTACAACTACGGCAACGTGTTTGCAAAGACAATCCCAACTCCAAGACTCTGTCAGAGTCACGATTATCTTTTGCAAAAGACAATCCCAAGACTCTGTCAGAATCACGATTATCTTTTGCAAAAGACAATCCCGAGACTCTGTCAGAGTCACGATTATCTTTTGTAAAAGACAATCCCAAGACTCTGTCAGAGTCACGATTGTCTTTGCAAAAGACTCTGTCAGAGTCACGATTATCTTTTGCAAAAGACAATCCCAAGACTCTGTCAGAGTCACGATTATCTTTTGCAGAAGACAATCCCAAGACACTGTCAGAATCACGATTATCTTGTGCAAAAGACAATCCCAAGACTCTGTCAGAGTCACGATTATCTTTTGCAAAAGACAATTCCAAGACTCTGTCAGAGTCACGATTATCTTTTGCAAAAGACAATCCCAAGACTCTGTCAGAATCACGATTATCTTTTGCAAAAGACAATCCCGAGACTCTGTCAGAGTCACGATTATCTTTTGCAAAAGACAATCCCAAGACTGTCAGAGTCACGATTGTCTTTGCAAAAGACAATCCCAAGACTCTGTCAGAGTCACGATTATCTTTTGCAAAAGACAATCCCAAGACTCTGTCAGAGTCACGATTATCTTTTGCAAAAGACAATCCCAAGACACTGTCAGAATCACGATTGTCTTTGCAAAAGACAATCCCAAGACTCTGTCAGAGTCACGGTTATCTTTTGCAAAAGACAATCCCAAGACTCTGTCAGAATCACGATTATCTTTTGCAAAAGACAATCCCGAGACTCTGTCAGAGTCACGATTATCTTTTGCAAAAGACAATCCCAAGACTCTGTCAGAGTCACGATTGTCTTTGCAAAAGACAATCCCAAGACTCTGTCAGAGTCACGATTATCTTTTGCAAAAGACAATCCCAAGACTCTGTCAGAGTCACGATTATCTTTTGCAAAAGACAATCCCAAGACACTGTCAGAATCACGATTGTCTTTGCAAAAGACAATCCCAAGACTCTGTCAGAGTCACGGTTATCTTTTGCAAAAGACAATTCCAAGACTCTGTCAGAGTCACGATTATCTTTTGCAAAAGACAATCCCAAGACTCTGTCAGAGTCACGATTATCTTTTGCAAAAGACAATCCCAAGACACTGTCAGAATCACGATTGTCTTTGCAAAAGACAATCCCAAGACTCTGTTGACAACGCAGAAAAACCATTTTTACGTTGTAAAGACAATTAACGCGAAACCTGAGGACAGCTAAAAGCTAAATCTTATCCTCGCGACCAACATTGATTGAGCAAGTCTTTTTCTTCGAGAATTCCACAAACAACGAGTCTGTGCGATTGCTTATCTTGAAATTTTAATGTATAAATACAGTACCATTTTCTACCACTGTTATATAAACTTTCTATACCGTAGTCGTACTCTGTTGCATAAATTCTTAAAGTCCCTAATAATGTGGTTTTCATATAGGCTATGAATTAATTAAACCAGATGGTTATTATTAGAGTTCGTGTGATATATAATTTATTCCTGTATAATATATTAAAGTTACAAGTACAAAGTTAATATAATTTATATCAGTATAATCTTCTGTAATTTTAGCCAAAATTTGGAGCAAATTAAAATCTGTTGCATTTCACCTTTAAGAACCCGTTTACACGGTACCGGACGAATTCGGAACCGGTTTCGAATTAGTACGGTTCCGGTCTCGAATTAGTACGGTTCCAGTCTCGAATTATAGTACGGTTCCGGTCTCGAATTAGTACGGTTCCGTTATAGTCCGTTTCAGCTTGCTTTTGAAATCCGATACGTATAATTGAAATGAACATTCCGAACTTACGTTGCGAGGTAGATACAAATTTAAGTCGGCAATTTGTTTCTGCTTAACCAAGTATCTATTATTATATTCTATTCTATACAACAAATAATCTTCTTCTCCATGATTTTACCAAAGGAATTCAATTCAAAGCTTATTAAATCCGAACTTCACGACGAACTTCACAACGAACTTCCGTACCAAGTTCCCAACCTTCCGTACCAAGTTCCCAACCTTCCAACGAATGTTGACAAACGAATTTCAAACTGAAACTGACTATAACACAGAAGACAAATGCCTGTTTACACGGCGAAATAGGACGAATTCGAGACCGGTCTCGAATTCGTCCGGTATACTGCAAACTTTTCATGCTCCCATGCACATTTTCTTTTAACTCTGTCCTATTGCAGTTGCATGGTCCGCTGAATATGACCGAATATATATTAGTGATATAAATGAATTACTGTACCAAGTGGTGTAATACTCCCTCAAAACTTCGTGCACCTTACTAAAAATCCTTAAAAAACAGAATCCTAATTCTTGAAAGTTCTATAGAGATCCCTAAAAATCTCAGGAAATTCCTAAAAATCTCCAGAAATTTTTTGAAAATCTTCGGAATATCGTCAATATGACTTTAAAAAATTCCAAGAGTCGTATGCTATTTTGAAAGTACATTAATTTCCCAAAATCTCGTACGCGTTTTTGGGAGTGATGCACCCCTCGTATACTGCAGCGTGCACACGAACGTGGAATTTAATATGACAGATTCTGCAGATGCGAGCACGAGTAGGAATGCACATCTTGAGTAATTATCAAGTTCAATTATTAATACAATATTGCATATATTTTAATCTTATATGATAATTTATAGGGCTGACAGCGTGCTTGGCAGAATGCAAATGTATTGAAGTTAGCAACGAACATAGGATTGAACCTTATTTAATAGCTGGCAAAGAACTTGATTTGAAAAGGTAATACTGTAGTTGGCATTGTATTCCTGGATTGTAATAACACTAGTCCATTTTGTTTTTACTGAGCAGTTAATCGATTAGTATAACACTTTCAGGGACGGAATATTGCTGCGGGAAGGTCCAGTGATCTTACTATTTGGTTTCTCTGTTTAAATGGTTAATATGTAATATTTACTGTATGAAATATATATAGCAATGCTCGAAACTGTGCTCGATAACGACATTGTATTAAAGAAACCGCAGCGACAGTGAATGATGGTCACTGTGATTTGGTACTCAATCGAGCCTCTCCCCAGTCTAACGTTTGTGTAATGTGTACACTGTTCCGTGCATAGGCTATGGCATACGATTTCGTCTCACTGAGCTAAAATGTTCTCCAAAACGATCACCTACAATCAGTGACAAAATACCTTAATGGGTTATTTGAACTTTTAATTAACACACTATAAACCTTATTTCTTCCCGATAATAAACGCGATCGCTCTGTTTTTCGTCTTGAACAATATTGACTAAATCTTTGCGAGTTTTACGTAATATATCATACATGAGCAGGAGTGTTTCATCAGGATATCCAAACACCGAGACGTTTGTTGAAAACCAAGGTGAAGCCGAGGTTTTTGAACAAATTTCGAGGTGTTTGGAATCCTGATGAAACACTCTTTCGAGAGTATGATATAGCTTCTCAAACAAATCAGTATTTTAAGAGAAAATCGAGGCGAAAGTTGGCTTAATTTATGTAATTTCTTCCTCCGATATCAAAACCTCCGTCTCGGCACTGATTTCCTTTGTTTTCGGTTCATGAATTATTAATGAATTTGAGAAGAGAAAATCAAGATGAAAGTTTGCTTAATTTATGTAATTTCTTCCTCCGATATCCAAACACCGACACGGTACTGATTTCCTTTGTGTTTTCTTCATGAATTATTAATGAGTTTGAGATGAAATGGTCAAGTTGTGTTCAGGTGGGGTTGGATAAGGTGATATTTTGCCTAGGAAGTGCCCCAACACTTATGTCACTGCATGATTGTCGTTTACCTGGTGAACTTGTAGCCGATGTGTTTCTATACCATTTTTGTTTATAGCTTGTCTGGTTTTAGGGAACACAGTGACGCTACCCGGCAGCTATCATCAAAAAATGACGACGATTCATATCAGGTCCTGCAACAAATATACAAGTAAAAATATATACTTTAACAGAGAAACCAGTGCTAGACAATTAAGAACTTGAAAAGGAAAAAGAATTTGAAAAGGAAACTAACAAACGAAAGAAAAAGGGAAGTAGAAAATCATCAAAAGCGAAAGAGGAAAAATATAAATAGTGGGTCAGTCAATCTCACTGAGATAAATAAATGTAATATGCGGCATTGGTTCATTTGATTTTATATATAGTCTTCTTATTTTCTGTATTGTAGGATACGAAGTACGAGTGTCAACGTTGTACTCCACTTAATCACTGCAATAGCAGGTTTACGGTAAGTTGGTTACTTATATTTATAAAAAAAGAACATTTAAAAACCATCTTTGGTAATTGGTCAAAAGCGTTTTTTTATAACTCGATGGAAACTTGGTTAAGTTCTTGCTTACGTGTGCAGGAGAATTCTGATACGAGCTATTTTTTCCGGTTATGGTTTCTTTCTCGTGTTTCCAAACCTTCATCGCACTTGACGTCAAACTCATCTTTAAATATACAAAAGCTTAAAAGGAGTTGTAAGAAGGCTGCGTTTGACAGAAAATGACGTGTTCTGTACTTAAAATGATCTATGTGGATGTACATGCTGTTCGCGCTCTGTTTGGATGATGACTAAACAAAGATGGCGGAAATATGGCGTCTTCTTCCGACGGGTTTTACTAAATCTCGGGTACTGCCTAAATTACGTATTAAAATTTAAAAATTGAAAAATCTCCTAGGACAACAACACAATTCAAATTTTGTGCAACTCTTTTTACATAAATAATAGAAATTTTACCTATAGATAAGTGCTCATAACCTGATAACCTCACTGGCCAATACGACTAAAAGTGGAAAAAATTAGAACGCCTTCAGATTTATGATACTGCATGGGCAAAGTCAAAGAAAATAAGAGAACTTCACTGAGAATAAAAATACATTGCATCTACGTAATTCTTTTGAAGACGTTTTTGATTGTTTGCGCTATATATAACAAACTATTAAAATATCGTAAATATAAATTGATGGTAACATTCATGTACACTGGAATTTAACTTTAATTTAAAAAAACTAAGGAGATAATCACAAAGAAAATTATTTGTAGAAAGCATTGGAAGTGTTAGAAGAGAATGCCAGGTACACTGATTGTGAACACGGAGAATCAAGAGCACTAGCATTTCGACGAGCATCGTGTGCCTTGAAGTCCTATCCAAGGTAAGCGTTCTATGCTCGAACCACTATCATTACCACTACCAGCACCCTCAATATCACCACCAATACCACTATTATACCACCACAACCACCATCACCACTACTACCACCACTACCATGCATGCACCATCGCCACTACCACTTTTACCCCCAATACCACCACTACCATTATTACTACTACCTATAACACAAGTACTGTATATATATATATATATGTATATATATATATACATGTATTGTGTTTATGTCAGGCTATGCAAACACGGTTGTGACGTCACGGCAAATTTCTTAGCCTTTAATATTTCATAAAAGAAATAGAAAATGGATGCCCTGTGTTTATATAACCTGATGCAAACACTCGAGTGAGTTTTGGAGAATTCGAAAGTACTTATGTAAAGCCTCGCCTACGGCTCGGGTTCACATAAACTTTCAAATTCTCCCAACTCACTCTCGTGTTTGCATCAGGCTATATAAACACGGGTGGCCATTTTCTATTTCTTAAATAAATATATATATATATAACTCATTAATAATTCATGAGGAAAACACAAAGAAAATCCATGTTTAATGAGGGTCTATATATATGATATAGATTCCTCTTGATTTACATAAACTTTAGCTTTGATTTTCTCGACTTAGACAACGTTTTGTTTTTAGAAAAATTACTACGCCAATGAACTTATCAAATAGATTGTTTTAGAAGTAATTTACAGAATTCGTCTTCGCCTCGTGTCTGTATACCCCTAATAGTACTTACAGAATGAGTGGCCGTTTTGTATCGGGGTATACAGACACTACAGTCGAGAAAATCAAAACTAAAGTTTATATAAATCAAAAGGAATCTATATCACATATATAGACCTTCATTAAACACGGATTTTCTTTATGTTTTCCTCATGAATTATTAATGAGTTTTAATATTTTAGTGTTTTCTTTATCCAATTTTCCGGAAAGGAGTTAAGAAAACAAAGTGAAACCGAGTCTGTTGTCGAACTTTGCCATGTTTTAAATGTAAAAAAAATGTTTTTGTGAGTGTTAAAAAGAAGATAGAAAACCTTTATTTGAGTAGGGTAAACCAATCAGTTATTTACAAAAGTATTGTTATCAACTGGTGCTTATCTATACACAATTATTGTGAAAAAGTTTCTCCCACGAGATTCGTCTATAAAAGGGATAGCTCTTCCCGCTTCACATGTGAGAGAAAATTTAAATTTGAGCATCAAATCTAAATATCCCTATTGTCTTCATAATACGGACAAAAGTGCCATACAAATCATGTACCTGTTTATAGCCATAACAGAGGAGAGCTTATTTTTCCTATATGAGCTATATATAGAGAATAATACATGGATGTGCGGAAATATGAAATTTATTTCGAGTGTTGACCAGAATATCTCACAAGTGAGCGTGGTGTTATACGTTCATGCCTACTTTCAAGTTTCAATCTTTGTGAGGGAGGGAAATACTGAGTAAACAATTAAGGGGATAAGTTTACTAATGATCTCAATATATATTCAGATCATGTGGTATCTTTTTTAAATAAAGTTAAAGTAAAATAATTTTAATTTAATACTGACGTCGTTAGCCAATCCGGGATGAGGAAAATTGATTGAAATGTTATTAATTTATTAATATTGATGTTTGATGTGTTATAACTATAGTCTTTCCCTAATTCTTTATAGAGAAGTAAAAGATTTGAATGAGGTCTCAAAACTAAACAATATCGGAGAACATTCAAAGAGAGTTATAGCGGTATGTTTAACCATTTTTCATTCCCGTCAGTGGATTTTCTCTGCGCGAACGAGTAAACTGTCTGGCGTTAACTCGTTAAGCCTCTTTTCCAGTGATCCAGTCCTCGCAAAAACAGGCTGGCAACCATAAGCGTACCTGACCATTTACGTTGGGGGGGGGGGGGGGGGGGGGGTAAAAAATTTTTGCCCGAAAAATTAAGAGTCGACCGTATTAATTCGAGACCTGTTCCGAATTTTTCTTTAATTCGAGACCGGTCTCGAATTCGTCCGGTACCGTGTAAACGGGGTCTTAGAGCCAGCAGTTGCTCCTTGTATGGCATGCTCCCCATAGGCGTACCTGACCAGTTAAAAATTAAGAGTCGACTGTCGATTATTAGATCGTATTCAACATACGAGTTTCTTCGTGAGCTATACATCTAGCGTATGTGATATAGCCCTTAGTATAATTTTAAACCGGGCAACTGCAAAACAACTCTGATATATTATGTTAATGTTAAAACATATTACTTTAATGTTAAAACAGTTCAAAATATAATTTTTCATGAATATTTAACAGCAATATTACCCGAATGTACACGGAATTTCTTTCAAAAAGTGCCCGAAATTTTCATTTTTAAAACGTTTGGGGGGGGCAATTGCCTTTCTTTTGGGGGGGGGGCGACTACCTTTTATAGCGCAATTGTGCATAATTGTCAGAGATAGAGGTTACTGCGCATGAGCAGAGTATTACGGGCACATGCTCCAATTTTTAAAATACTCATTAATAATTTATGAAGAAAATTCAAAAGAAATTAATGTTTAAACAGTCAGGTGTTGTAAATCGGATACAAATTCGTTCTGATTTACATAAACTTTCCGTTAATTAAATTATAATTATATAATATTATATCGTAAAATAAAACTTGAACAATATTTTTTCGCTTTCTATGCATTGCAGGCAATAATAAAGAAAGGTTTCTCTGAAGAAGTAGAAAAAGTCACTTCGGATGTACTGTTTCAAGTAATTGAGGTAAGATTATTGAAATAGAGCAGCAAGGTAACAGTTCTTCTCAAAACTATTTAGTACAGCTTTTCACCATGGTCAATCAGTACGTTTTTCTATGCTTTCATGACAGTGTAAAAAACGCATTTCGTTTTTGATTTCTTCACTTTATTTTTGTTCTTAGTTTGGAGAACTTAGTTTTAGTTCTTAAAGTGCTGATGAAACAAAAATTAGGTCTGTCTTATTTGAAAGAACACTTAAAATGACAAAGTAACATCTTTTGCAGTTTTTTCCCGTTTATTTGCTCTGTTGTTGAGATATTTCAGTTTGGGTAATATGCAAATAGGCGCGTTTCAGGGTGTTGCGCGCGCATCATTTCCAAAAAAAACAACTGGCAAACTCCACTCAAAGTAAACATACTGTTTAAAATAAACAAAGTATGGATGTTTAATACTGTTATTCTGCTGTTGTTGGCAAGGTGGATCGCTAGCAAGTCTGCCATTGCTTTGTGGGGATTCCGCCAAGAGCCCGCCAATTCCTTTGTAAAATGATGCGCGCGCAATACCTCAGTGAAATTCACCTATTAAACATTTTGACGTCACATGTGCATAATGACTTATCGAAGAAAGTTAGATATTTATCAAACCAAATTAATTCGAAGGAAGCATGTGGGTGTGTTTCTCCCAAAACACCAAACATGTAGCATTTTCAAGTAATTATGTTTGATTATGCCAACAATATTGGCCATTGCCAGCCAACATTGTCTAAAAACAGCCTATTGTCGTTGTCGTTTATAACCTATTGTCTTAATGTCAGTATTTATGTTTGTAATGTGTATGGCAAAGTTATTAAATAAATAAATAGGTGTAAGGTGTAAATTGATGCATGCCAATTAGTGTGACCTTGTGTTCAGTTATTTGTAGGGATATATGGATGTGGACCTGCAACTGCTAAAAAGTGGTATGGTATGGGTTATAGAACAATACAAGATATAAAAGACAACTCTGAGAGCTTGAAGCTTAATGTTAAGCAAAAATATGGTGAGTTTCTTTGGTTTGGGGCAAGTCGAAAAATTAAAGTGCATATGACACGGAAATCAAGTTTGTCTTATTTGAAAGAGCAGTTAAAATGACAAAGTAACCTCTTTTGCAGATTCTGGTTTCGTTGCTTCGTTTTCAAGGTATATCAGTTTGTTTGATATGTAAATGTCGCATGTTGTGACGTAGACGTGTATAATGACTTACCGGAGAAGGTGATATCTGCGCTATTATCAAACCAAAAATTCTACATCTTTGGTGTAGTGTGAGGAACACACGCACATGCGTTTTGGTTTGATAATACCAAAGATATATCACCTATGCGTATGTACGTCAACATGTGCTATCAAACAAACTGAAATATCTCAAAAACGAAAGTACGAAACCAAAAAACTGCAAAAGATGTTACTTTGTTTTTTATAAGTGTTCTTTCAAATGAGACAAACGTAATTTTCATGTCATGTTCACTTTAAGTTGTCGCTAGTAATAGTAATCTGATCAAGGCGGTAGAAATACAATTCTATTCTCGAATTGGCGGGGTCATTTATATACGTGGCTATAGCAGCCTCGTACCCAGGCGCACTAGGGAAAGTTGCGAGCTAAGCTGGGTACGAGGCTGTAGCCAGTGGAGTAACTCCTATAGGCGCTGCCCCTGTGACAGGGAGCCCCCTGAGCCAGCATGTCGGATGTCCTTTATGAGGATTCCGACATTCCGTCATTTTCACATATTTATTGGGAAATCGTCAGTCGTCGTTGAACTGGATATAGCTTTCCATCATTCAAATATTGGTACGAAGTTTCAAACAGTTTCATAAGAAATACAGAACGTTGCAACAGGTTAATAAAGGTACGAAAATGGATTTTTATTCTGCTGCTTGTCCCAGGCCTTTTGCGCACGGTCAAATTACTTTTTTTGCGCATACCCAGTGCCAGAGACGTAGCCAGGGGATCCGCGGCTCCCCCCTTGCTCCCCCCCTTGCTCCCCCCCTTTTGATATAAAACAACAGACATGTAACTACAAAACTGATGCAATATGAATTGTGTCAGGAAATAAACTGTAAACAGTGTATTCAATCTACTGAGTGTATGCATTTGGAGTATCTATGTGACGTTTGCGTGTTTTGAGTATTTTATATGGGCTTCGCGCCCTAGGTCCCCCGGGGCTGGGGGCCCTTTTCAGTTTGGGCCAGGGGCACCCTAGCCCAAAGTTACGCCGCTGGCTGTAGCTATAGTATAAGAACGTTTCTGATTGGTCTAGGTCACCTAACCCAAACAAAAACCTGAACTCTATAGTTGGTAACCGAGCATGCATGGGAACGAATTCATTTTTGCAATGTGATAGCAGTGATTGGTTACTTCTGATTAATAGGACCGAGTTTCTGCAGTGACGAAGCCAAGCATGTCAACTGGTCACGCTATACAAATTTAAACTAATCAGCATGTTTTGAAATCTAGTGAAATATACATCTGTCAACGCAATTATCACGAAATAAAAATGCAACAAATTAAACATTATAGCAATCTTGCTAAGTGGAACTAAAAATTTCCAACAAAATAAGAGTTGGTAGATATACTTTGCTAAATGTCTGAATATGTAGATTATTTTAAATTTGCATAGTATGACCAGTTGCCATAGTTAGCTTCGCTACTGAGTTTCTGTTGTTTTATTTAGTTCATTTCAGTATGATTTCAGAAACAATATAATCCAAACACTAATCCTATAGTTCTAATCCCAACCGGCTAAAACCCTCATTCCTGTCCGAGGGCCATCTTCGTTCCCAGGTAGGATGGTCCGAGGGCTTCTCTAGAGGTGAATAAAATCGTCTGGACTAAAGACCAATTCGGACATTCAACCCAAAGTGCATGGGAAATATCTCACCAACTTTGCCAATTCGGTGAGGACGTACCTAAAATTGATCGGATCTTCTGAAAAATTTCTACGCGCTACGTTGTGTCGTTAGTCGTCACACATTTTCTTCAGTTCATGGCGTGGAGCGACAAAAAGCAATGTCGTAGGAAGGGAGTTGAGGGAAATGATGTCGTTTTAAATTGATATTAAGCCTGGTTTCCATATAGCCGTAGGAGTCGGCGGCATGGCTGCGGCAAGGGGCAATGGTCCAATTGCATACAGCTTTTTATTGCTGGCTAATTCAACACTGTCTATGATTGGACCATCGCCCCTTGCCGCAGCCATGCCACCGACTCTTACGGCTATATGGAAACCAGGCTTAAGGACTTTAAGATCTACGACGTCAACGACGACGTCTTTTAAACAAAATAATTCTGTTTGCAAAACAAAGAGAATGAAAAATATTTAGTCCCAAGAGTAATCTCTACACCGTCCTCGTTCTTTATACAACGCCACTTACAGCATTTTCACGTCTTCAGGGCGACGTCAACTCACCAAAAGATGCGAACTGTTGCTTGAGATTGACTTCAATACGGACACTACAATCATTTTAGCAATACTGGGACGTTTTGGAAGTCAATAAACTAGCTATACTGATAGTCAGTTAACCGTGACTTCTTTAAATTGTAAGATTTATCTTGCGTTTTAACCGCCGTCGTCGTCCTAGCATCTTAAAGTCCCTAATACCCCAAGTTATTGCGAGACTATATTGTGCGATTCTGTTCAAACTATTTATATAAATATAACTGCCTCGTACCCAGGCGCGATTAAAAACCCTCCCCCAAAAAGATACGTAAAAAAAAAGGGTACGAGGCAGTAAATTTAAAGCTATTATTTGTGACATGCACATGTAGGTTTGGAATATTATGACGATCTAAACACTTCAGTTACTTTATCAGAGGCGAAGAAAATCAAACATCTTGTTGTAGAACAGGTATACAACCTTTTGGTTTCAGTCACCATTTAATTTTTGTGTTGGCAAGTGAAACATGTACCGGAAAATGTAGTGCTGCCAAATCTGTTTTATATATATATTTCTCAAACTCATTAATAATTCATGAGCCGAAAACAAAGGAAATCAGTACCGAGACGGTGGTTTGGATATCGGAGGAAGAAATTACATAAATTAAGCCAACTTTCGCCTCGATTTTCTCTTAAAATACTGATCTGTTTGAGAAGCTATATCATACACTCGGAAAAATGTTTCATCAGGATTCCAAACACCTCGAAATTTGTTAAAAAACCTCGGCTTCGCCTCGGTTTTCAACAAAAGTCTCGGTGTTTGGATATCCTGATGAAACACTCCTCCTCGTGTATGATATATTACGTAATATTCAAAACCCGCGCAGGAGGGCTTTATCGGATATAAAACACGAGGCGATAGCCGAGTGTTTTAGAGCCGATAAAGCCCGTACTGCAAGGTTTTTAAATGACTTCTAAAATTCATCACTTCATACACCATCTGGGATAGGAGTGGCGCCCACCCCTGCCTTAGGGTAGTAGCCAACGAAAGAGGAGCCTTCTGGTTGCTCCGACTGCGGTCGACCTGTATGTATGTATATGTTGTGTTTTCCTCATGAATTATTAATGAATTTTATATATATATATATATATATATATATAGATAGATTAATTGGTTGATTAATTAATTGATTTATTTATTGTTGATTGATTGATCAATTTTTCTTCTAATATTTGTGGATTTCTAACTTTACATTTTACATTCGTTAAAATAAAAAGGTTGATAAAATGTTTGTTAAAAACCTCCCACAAGTGGCTTATATGGAGTAGTATGTTTCAGTCGACACACAGACATGAGATCGAGTAATAAGGCCATTAATTAAACGGGAGAAAATAAGTCGCGACTTAATTAAGACGCGTCCTATTTAAGTTTAAGACGCGTCCTATTTTATTTTTTCCGTTTATATATGACCCTGATGTGCGATATCACAACAAGGCTCAAAATAACGGCCGGTCACCGGTCAATTTTTAATGTGACCGGTCAAATTTGTATAACGCCGGTCATTTTGACGGTCATATTACTTGGAATTAATCTTATTACTTCCTGAAGGAACTTAAAATGATTGTTTTGTGTTGTTGTAGACCCGTTTCATAATGTTTGATATATATTAAAGTGAACTACGCATGCATTTCCTTTTTATGACAAACGTTCATATCAGCACTAGCTTATATATAGAGCGTAGAATATACTTTACATGTTTTTTGTTGTGTTGTGTTGTGTTGTGTTTTTTTGTTGGGGGCTTGTTTGGTTGGTTTTTTTTGGGTTTTTTTAAATTTAAAAAAAATAATTTTGGGGGGGGGCGCGCGTCGTGAAATTTGCCCGGTCAAAAATCGCCTTTGACCGGTCACAACTGGAACTGACCTGTCACCATGACCGGCGTAACATGAAACGTTATTTTGACCCCTGCATAAGCAGAAAAAATCGCTGCGAAAATCCTGTTTAGAAATCAGTAATTTTTCGCAGCAAATTTTTCCGAAAATCACGCAGTCGCACTGCTGAGATATTTCATCTCTTTAAACCATGACCCTTAACTTGCACTTGAAATATTTATTTTAACATCTTGGTTTTTTTTTTGGTTGTGTCAAGCTTGATTTGGTCCAGTCTGGCTGCTCTGCTGAAATCGTTGGAGGTTTTAGTAGGTTTGTAATTCTTTGTAAACGAGTGACAGTCGCAATAATCACCTATAATAAGCACAATATATAGATTATACAAATAGTAAATGTTTATTAGCTAGTGCAATGGCAAGAATATCTTCATAATGTGAAAGATGGAGTGTTCCATTCCACGAGGCGACATCCGAGAATGAAAATATTCTTACCATTTGCACGAATGAAAACATTTGGTAAGGTTTTAGGATATTTTGTAAGGTTTTAGATTGGATTTAATGAAGACCGAGCTGTGCAATGGAACAAAACAGTGATTCAAAAAAATGAATCACGTCGTATTCAATACGACGTGATCAATAATCTGCCAATCAAATGGCGATGATTTAATAAGGTGTTATTGTAAAGGTGAGGTAATACGGGCAACGGAACTTTTTTTGAAAAGCGTTGTTGCACGTATTACCACCCACCTTAAACATTGCTTGCTGTAACATGCTAATTCATGTTTAAAGTCGGTGGTAATACGTGTTATACAACAACCTAAGAGAAACAAACAATCTGATTGGCTAAGAACTATGCGTTATTAAAGTAGACATGCTGACATGCACAGCTGACTGCCCCGTACCCAGACGTCTCCGTTATATTTTTATTTTCGCGAGTTCTCAGCATCCTGCAGGGAGTTTTCCTTGCATTAGTTTCCAGTTCCTCTAGTCTTTCGCGCGCGCGCGTCGTTTGATGCGTTTTTAACAAATAGATGACATTTTTTCGTGCGTGTGTACTGTAATAACGCACATATCACAGCGTGTAAAGAACAAAAAAGTACGCCACGAGACGCAGTCGAGTGGTGTGACTGTTGTTCTTTACACGCTGTGACGTCTTCTGTGCGTTATTACAGTACACACGCACGGAAACATGTCATCTATTTGTTAACCACGACGCTATTCAACTTGCAACGCAAGTCGATGTTTGAATATCAATATCGTAGAGAGTTGAACGATAAAAATAACGATACTCGATGTATTTTAGCCTGCGAGCAGACGTTCTTTAACCAAAGACAGTCTGTTAGGTTGGATGTAAATCAATTAGAGACAATCAACAAGTTAGATGTATTTCCATTGTAGAGGGAAACCAAGTGGTCATGATGTGGACATTCTTATATCACATCCTGAAGAAAGAAAGGTTGAAGGCTTGCTCATCAAATTGGTTGACCGGTTAAATAACCTTGTGAGTTGTTTTAGTATTCATTACATGCGTATTATACTATAGCCCTTTAAAGTTCCAGGGGTTTCCCTATATATAGACGAATTTCAGGGTATTGCGCGCGCATCATTTTGCAAAGGAATTGGTGGGCGGCTCTTGGCAGGCTCCCCACAAAGTAAGCAATGGCAAACAGCCTTGCTAGCGAGCCAACAACAGCAGAATAACAGTCTTAAACATGCAGAAACTGTATCTATAATTTGTTGATTTTAAATAGTGTTTTTGAAAAATGATGCGCGCTCAACACCCTGAAACTCGCCTATTGACGAGTAAAATCGTCTGGCGTTGGCCAGGTGCTGTTACACGATGCGATATTTCTTGCAACTTGCAACAAATCACTGAATATTGCAAGTTGCAAAAAAAATCGCACTGTGTAACACCCCGTAGCAACTTGCGATTTTGTTATTTTTGCCGTTTTGCAAGTTGCAAGAGAAGTTGGATGGGTTCTACTTTTTGCTGCAACTTACAACAAAGTTTGCAAGTTGCTGAACGTGTAACACTCTTCCTGCAACTAGCAACACAATTCTTTTCGAGGTTAGCCAATCAGGTGTAAGAATTTCGGGATACCGCGCGCACTCGGGACTGGGGCCAAACGCTCCTGGAACAAAATTGAAAAACATGGCGGATCAACGTGACGATGATATATTCGAGGAAAATGTGTCTGCGTATAACACCCCTCTAGGCAACTTGCGATTATTTTTTAATGGGTAAATTTGTTGCGAGTTGCAAGAAAAATCGCATCGTGTAACAGTAGTTTAAACTATGAAAGTACGTGCTTGGCACTGAAAGGGCTAAACCGCTATTTCAATAGTTCATAGGCGTACTGCCATAATTTTGTAGGGGGCGAGAGTTGAACATAACCATAATTATAATAAACTTCAAATATACGACAAATATTTTAATAGTAGACATGTTTCGGCAAAACTTATGCATCTTCAGTACAGATAAACGGTTAACTAATTTTCAAGTGCATGGATACAAGTGGCTTTATATATACAGTGAATAAAGTGAATCAGTAAAGGATTACAAAATTCAAATTTAAATTAGTAGAACGGACAAACTTTGGTGCTCGTTAGAACATATGGAAATAACCATAGTTATTATATATAACTATGACAACTTAAGGCTCCTTTCCAGTCATCGCAAAAACCATAGATAATGAAGGGGAACTGGATAGAAAACTTACGAAACCGGAAACGATATTTGCACAACTTGCTATGGTAATTAACGCTTACATGACTGAAATCAACACTGCTGAACTTACCGTGATATTACACTATTGTTTAATTTCAGCAATAGCTGATTCTGGCCATGTGGGACCACCCGTTAGGTGATTAGCAGCTTATAAGTGTATAATTAAGAAATATTTTGAGAAAGAAAGTATTAATTTAGTCAATAATGCATTTAACAAATAGATTACATTTTTCTGTGTGCGTGTACTGTAATAGATCACAAATTATGTCACATTATGGAAAGAACAAAAAAATGACAGGAGATAAAGTGTGTGATATCTTCTGACTTCTGTGATCTACAGTATTTAATATAGTGCATACAGAAAATGTAATCTATTTCCTTTTATATATACAATAAAAATTCAGGTGTTTTATTGAATTTGTCACGAAAATTGATAATATTTGATAGGCATTCCTTATCAAAGGACGTATTTGATACTACTCGTAGGTATTTGTTTTATTAATTGTAAGCTAACCTGGACCATGAATTATTAATTTTTAGTCTCCATCACTTCCACGTGGCCACGTGTGAAATAAGCCAAAACTCATCGACATATCTTGTTTTAATAACTCCAGTAAAACATTGCTGTTCTTTAATCTTTGAAAGAGTATTTAGCTGGCAATGAAATCGATCAATTTGCCATCAGCGAGTCTGCGGGTGCGACTTTTACTTATTAAAGTAGTTGTTGATCGTCAGCATAGAATCCTCTGCGACAAGACAATGACACTATATATATACTTTAGATTATAAACAGCTACCCTGATGAATGTTGTAAACGTTGAACACTCCAGAATACATTAAATGTCTGCAGACTTCGCTGCTTTGCAAAGGGTAAACAATTTGGAATACACAGTCGCTAATCTCGTGACTGGTTCCCGCGTTTGTGATTGGTTTATACCCGAGCATCTGGCTTACTGGCTTGTCGAGAATCGGGCTCGAAGATTAATTGTACATTACAAACTACTTATTAGAGAGATATTCGACTATTAAATCTTGGCTAGCAAACAAGATCCATACATTTCTGCCAACTTTAATAATCGTTTGAAAATCTTCGCCGAGGAACAAACATACAAGCAAGGAACCAACATAAATACGTGGAATAACTGACTTGGGAAACAGTTCATGCAGCTATGAAAGTTAAGTTTCTTTTTTGTTATATAAAAATATAAGATTTACTTGAAAACAAGATTGAGTGTTGACAAATGTGTTTATACTACCACCGATTAACATTTCTACGTTATGCTTTGGATAACTCGATATGAATACCAGTAGTATTTATAATGTAGTATAAAAATTAACAGATTTAAGAGGAAAACCATTTAGGTGGTTAAATAGTACGTTCTTAAGTTGTTTACAGATTTACAGGTTTTTTGACAATAATTAAACGATTAAAACAACCATTTCAAATAAGTTAAATGTAGCTAGTTTGACTATTGTCTGCTGTACCAAAATGAAATAGTTAAATTTAACTTGTAGTGCTAGTCACGCGATAACACTACGCGCATATTATGCTGTTCGTGCGCAATGAACTTATTTACTTTAAGAACATTTACAAACTTTATTTTTAGTTTAATTATCTTAAACCTTTTAGGAAATAGACTCGCCTAGATTTAATCGTACTTAAATAGCATTACCTTTTAATTTCCTTTTGACACGAACACTTGGCACACCTAGCCAGAGTTATGTTAATCGTGTTGACAGTAACTTAATAGCTTTTACGCCTACTCTTTTGCTAGTTAAAACACCATGTCAATAGTAAAAGGGGACAGTCTCCGCTTTGCGCTCTGAAGAGTAACATCTCTACAACTTGTGTATTAATGACGACTTTTCATTTGAAGTAGAATTATATGTATCAAATATTATATTAGCGTTCGGAGCGTTTTTATATGAACTCGCTAATCAGATTCGACCCAAATCAATACTCGCGCTAAAAACTCATTAAAAATTGGCCAAAATAAACTATTTCGAAAATTCGTGTGTTAACCAAATTACAATTGGTTAAAGTTACCAATTTTAATTGGTTTCTGTCGAATAAATTGGTTGTTTTAACCTTCAATTTTTACAGTGTAGTTTCTGCGATGAGTGGAAAAGAGCCTTTACCCCAATTGATGGTTCTAGAAAAGATGGCGGTTGGTACATTTAACCACAATTTTTAACCAAAATTGTGACCTCAAATCAGCTCAAATAACAACTAAACATTGTTTAACATGTTAACATGGATTAAGTAAGCAAGAATAGCATTCCTACCAAAGCTGATCCTTTTAAAGATCTATTTTCCCATAATTGTACAATATACATAATTGTACAAACAATATTTACTATGCGCGAAGGATTGTGGTTAAATGTACAAGTCGCCATCTTTTTCGGTACGGTCAATAAATTGTGATTTCGTCTTGGGAGATTACCTATATTTAACAATTAGACAACACGCCTAAGTTGTGTTAGAGTTGTCTACGAGCTGATAGTCGACGAGGGGCAGTCGAGACAACGAGGACATAAACCAACTAGTCGGACAAACTATTATTTTGAACCTCAGCAAAACGCGAGTTTTCTGACATTATTTATTTATTTTGCATTTAATACTGGACTCTTTCGCTATACTAGTGCTCTGTCGCCGATAAACAGTGAATAGTTCAGCCAATCAGAATGCAGCATCTGTAATTTTGCATTTGTGGGAGACTGAAACCTACCTGCAAACCGCGCAGGGGCCTAGAACTTCGCCTCAATTTTTGCCCCACGAATGACTGGACGTTAGCGTTCCAGTTACCACATTTTAACTTACATCGAGTTCACTGTAGCCCACTTGTTGATTTATACATATTTTATTTAGTATTATATATTAAATGCAAAACAATGGCAGAAAACTCGCATTTTGCTGAGGTTTCAGTTTGTTTCTTTAAAATTCCCCCACTCACAATGGTAGGCCTATGCAAAAGCTTGATAGTTTATTAGTAACTTAGGTTATATATACTGCCGAAACAGAGAACGTAGGAATCTAACGTATCGAGCGAAGGCCCTTCGTCAGAGAGAAACGTGGCGAAGGGCCTTCGCTCGAAACGTTAGATTCCTACGTTCTCTGTTTCGGCAGTATATCTAACCTAAGTTACTATATTTCGATTGTTGTTTCTACACTGCCTACGCAGCACGCTACTTTTATTTCACTATTTTGATAGTTTATTACCCGTATACGTATATGCTATGTTGCCCTGGATGCCAGCGCTTCTTCCACGCTCGGAATGAGGTTTAGGCTAAAGGATGACTCAAAGGGACACGTCCAGTCCTTTCGCGGCTTTTCCAAAATATGTCGTCAAATATGTTTTTCCAAAAAGCTAGGGGTTTTGTTATGGATAGGGTATCGAAAAAATTGCTAAAATTCTCACTTGAGACTCACTGAATGACGACAAATTTGGGGGAAAAAAAATTTGACGATATATTTTGGAAAAGCCGTTAAAGTGCCCCTAACCTCGACATTTTTTATTCTCTTATTTGGAAGAACTTTTAAAATGATAAAGTAACTTCTTTGGAAGATTTTCACTTTTTCGCTTTGTTTTTGAGATATTTCATTTTGTTTGATATGCAAATGTACGGAATTTACGTCACGCATGCATAATGACTTATCGAAGACGTTTGTGTATCTCTTTCATTCTCGAACGAAATCCTTTAAAATTGAGAAGTTTTGTGTTGTGGGAGAAACACGCACACATGTTATTCATACTTTATAGTGTTTTTTATTTGATGAACGCAAAGATACATAACTTTCTCTGATAAGTCATTATGCATGTGTGACGTAAATTCCGGACATTTGCATATCAAACAAAATGAAATATCTCAAAAAGAAAGCGAAAAAGTGAAAATCTTCCAAAGAAGTTACTTATCATTTTAAAAGGTCTTCCAAATAAGACAATAAAAACTGTCGAGGTTAGGGGCACTTTAAAGGACGGGACGAGTCCTTTTGGATCATCCCTTTTAACCTCGAAATGAAACCAAATGCTAATTTGTCAAAACGACAATTTTTTACATAATTTAAAGGTGCCCTCCAGTCCGTTCTGCGCATGTACGAAACTAATGTTTACATCTCTATTTAGAAAAAATATACTGATACCTTATTCAAGATTGTAAGCTTTTCTTGCTTCCTCTTCATTACTTGTACCCAAAACAAAACATTTTCAGAAGAAATAGAAGAAATCCGAAGAGATATCCTCGCCGAATCGCTTGGTTTTCTGCCCTAACGGTTTACACTGAGCTGAGTACTTCATGTAATTATCTACGAATGTCATGTTTGTGGGTCCTCATAAATAAAGATTCGGATCATGCGCAGAACGGACTAGACGGCACCTTTAATATAAGTACTTGCATTTGTAAGTTATACTTAGTTTTATTATTCACTAGGGTTACATGATCCACACTGGAATTTCAGTCGGTAAAAATGTTTCCCATGAAGAAGTGGGTCCAAACTCCAAAGTAGTGCGAGAAAAGATTCAAAAGTAGGCTGCACTTTGTTTTTCACTTTTGACTATTTTTGGTTGCATTGCACTTCCAGTATCAACGTTTAGAATGTAATTGATTAGCATATACCTCGCAGGTGAATATAGACTTGCTCCAAGTCAGGCTCGGTGAATATCCAGCACTATTCACCTCCACTTCGGTGAATAATTGTTAAATATACCGTAAATGCTCGAATTAGCGCCCATCTTGAAATAAGCGCCCAGTCTCGAATTAACGCCCCTCCTAAGCCCAATTTTTGTTAATAAGCGCCCCCTCTCAAATAAGCGCGCGCCCCCTTCCCCACGCAAAACTTTAAAAAAACCCAAAAAAAATACGCACATATTGTATTATCAATTATCAACCCTAGCAAAAATATACCGGTAACTTTTATGTGAAATGTAAGTTATAATGTCTTTAGGGAGAAACAGGTTTTGGTATACACGCCTTAAAAGCAATTGTTGATAACAGTATAAATATGTATATAAATATGTATATTATAATTTTTTTTTGAAAAATTAAATTGAAAAATTAAATTAGCGCCCCCCTACAAATAAGTGCCCCCTCTCGAATTAGCGTCCTTCCTAAAGGTCTTAATTAGTGCCCGGGACGCTAATTCGAGCATTTACGATATATGTTGTTTTTGTTATTGCTTTCGAGATAGTAAAACTGACTTTCAGATTGTTCATCGTCCGATTCATGTAAATACATGATTTAGTGCTTAATTTACTGATTTTGCTAACTGTTGGTTCAAAGTTTCCTTTCATTGTTTGTTTTTGTAAACAAAATGACTAACAAAACCCCGGCGTAATCCGTACTGGTCTATTATTACCGGGAAATAACGGACCGACACATGACGCGTCTCGTCAAAAAATTCTCGTCAAAAATTCCATGTCCCGTCAGATTTACGAAAATAAATTCTACACCCCGTACCTTTTTTGTCCAACCCGATATTTTATCTAAACACGATCTAAATAATGACCTGTCTCTTACTGATTATTTGGGGAAAAATCCCTTAGCCGCGACCCCACCCCCGAACAGCACTGTATACACCTATGCCTGATCATAGTCTAGGTTTAGTCGCGAAAAAGTGATTTTACCAATGTTAAATATTTCTTCAATAGGAAAGCAAAGACAATGGATAATTTGGATAGGTGTTTCGCAATCATGAAAGTTGATATATCCAATGACGATACGAAGTCGCAGTTGACTTCGAAAGAATGTGATCGTAGCTGGATCGCGCGACGAGTTGACCTGATCATAACACCTGCTTCTCAGTATGCCTTTTCTTTACTGGGTTGGATTGGATCCAAGGTATAGCGCCAACTGAACCCGGGGGTACTCCTTGCATGGAATTCAGGATAGGATGCACCGCTGAACCTTTGAAACCCTGACCTGGTCCATGTTTTTGTAACCCTGTTTCACACAACATGGCTACAAATGGTACCTTGTTACAGACTAGAAGAAAGAAAAACCAGTACCCTGTGCAAGACTAAATAACTGGTGTCGTAAAAAACAGACTCTGTTCCAGACTAAAACAGTGATTTATATATAGTACCTTGTTCCAGACTAAAAATAGCAAAACTACACCTTTTGTAGCGGCACGACCGGACCCCGTGTATATAGCCAATATATTGGAGTACTCCCCGTGCAACTGAACGACTGTATATAATATATATATATATATATATATACAATACCCTGGTTGCTATGCGTGTTTGCATTGGTGGTTGGCCATGATGTATTAGAGGACAGACACATGGTCACGTCAGATCACGTCGGCCTTTCTTCATGCCTCAAAATCCGGAAAGAGTTTCGATAAAAACCTTTTAAATTTTTATTGTATAAAACAAATAGATTCCAGTTTTTTTGTTGTCTGTTCAGTTATAGATGCACAGAGGACGTCACAACGTGGTAAGAACATCAGTGACCCACTCGACTGCGTCTCGTGGGCCACTTTTTTGTTCTTACCACGTTGTGACGTCATCTGTGCATCTATAACTGATCAGACAACGGCAAAATGGAATCTATTTGTTAAATATATATATATATATACATACATACAGTATAGTTTAAGTGGGCTTACCTCAAAATGTTGAGTGTCGCAACTGTCAGTTTCACGCGTGAAAAATACTATATTCGCTCTACCTTTATGGTATTGAGCACTTTCCGACATTCCGTGAACAAAATCACACGTGCTCGTTTGTATATATATACTATATTATATGTAATAGATACAGCATGAGCAGCCGATCTGTATTTGATTTACAAGGCGAGCCGTAGTAAATCAGATACAGATCGGCTGCTCATGCTGTATCTTTCTTAAAATACAAATGCATCTAAGTAATCAAGTTCACCAACTATTTTAGCGATATACTCTATTTTAGCCGAGAAAATCGAAGCTAAAGTTTATGTAAATCAGGACGATTCTGTATCCGATTTACAACCTCTGCTACGGTATTGATTTCTTTTGTGCTTTCCTCATGAATTATTAATGAGTTTTTTAAATATATATATATATATATATGCTTAAAATAATGCTTAAATAATGCTTTCTCAGATCTTTCTGTACAAGCTGTCGTAAGTTGTTAATACTCGTGCTGAAAACTGCCCCGTGAACTTTAGACGGGACTCGAACCTGCAACTTTCCGCATGCTATAGCCAGACGCCTAACCATTGAGCCATCCACTTTAGATGGCAGACGAGGTTGTAATACTCTATGGTATTTGTAGGCGAGTAGCACATTCATGCGCAGGCATCATTTTGGCGGGCCACAGGGATAATTTTGGCGGGCTACATGCCTAACAAATGTGGTAAATGAAAGAAATTCGACAATTTCTGAAGATACGCGCGCAACATCGTGCAACTGAAATTTACTGCCACAAAGCGACTTGTATTAGGGGCCTATTACACCTGTATATTGCATGTAGACTTTAGTAGTTTTAGTATTATTTTCTCGTCAAAGGGAGAGCCCTCGGTTGGAAATGAGTTAACACCATGTCTTTAATACTATTGTTTCCCTATCCTCTACCCAACAGCAATTTAATCGATCATTAAGACTTTACGCGTGGAAAGAGCTAAAGATTACAGTCAATAATCATGGAATGTGGGACTACAAACAAACGGTAAATTTTACCTTTTTATTATGAAAACTTCAGGCAATATACTTTATAACTTTAACAGACTGACCTCATTCTTAGCTATATTAAATAAGTAAACTCGCTTTTTGACTATAATAAAAGCTTTTTTCAAAAAAATAATGATGATGATAACAATAATAATAATAATAACAACAAAAATAATAATAATGTCAGACTTTTTTTATTAATTGCTTTACGAATTCGCCGACCGTAAAAATCCAAAAAGTGAAAAAAAAATCAAAAATATATTGCATAAGTACTTCTGGCTCAAGTAATCTCGTGGTTACCAATCTTAAATATGGAAATTTTTCAAGTTGAAGTTGAGTGTTTGGAAGACAAAAACATTTTTATAAAAGAACTAAGACAAGTAAAACATTTTAATGTTTCATATCAATTAACAGCTTATTTAATAAAAGAACAATTTAAAATCCAGTGCTATTACACAAAAGTCAAAGGTATTCCTGAAGGGAAAGATTAAATTTGGTTCTGTCATAATCTCACTGTCGGAGTTTTTTTTGGGTTTTTTCCCGACCTACCGACCATTCTTTTTTTTTGATTAAATCCGTAAATCAGTTAAAAAAGAAAGTCTGGCCCTAAAGTTCTGCTTGAGTTTTCTCAACAAAGGCTAGTTGCGTTTTCTGTGATGTACGTGGAGCGCTGGTCTAATAAGGACATAAGGTTAGGAACTATTGTTTTGGTTGTAAATTCATGTCCTATATTTATAACCTAGGTACTTATGTATAAGCCTGACCCGAACACAAACGCTAATCCCTAACCCAGGTTGATTCGTGTCTATAGGCCATGGACTTATAACTACTGCATGTGATGCCACATACACCAGGATGAAAAATTTGAATCGCCTTGTGTTTCATCACATGTTGTCAGTTGTTTCTTAATAATTTGCTCATTTTTTCAGCCTCCGAAAGCAATCGAAGCCAAATGTGAAAAAGACATTTTCGAAGCAATGAAGCTTGCCTATGTCGAACGAGAAGAGCGGAACTGTTAAAACGTAAAGTATTTTTTGTATTCAGTTGTACACATGTTTAGATATCTTAAAACTTTTATGTTCTAGAAACTAGAAAGTATTTTGAACATTAGAATTACATTAAATTTTATACGCTTTTATACATAAACATTAAAAAATTTAAAATAACGGTTTTATGGTGGTGACAAACTTGCTTTGGAAAACGCGTTTACCCTGTATGGTCATGAATTCATGATGTTGTAAGAGCTATTATTTCCATATAAATTCACGAGGAAAATTCAAAACAAATACATATTTAATTTAAAGATTATGGTCAAATTTAGCAAACTCTGGTTGACCCTGAGTTTGGTACAAACTCACCTGACGCAGGCAAATTTTTTTCAACGCAAGTATCAAACAATTTTTTCTCAAAATACAGTTAAATATGTGATAAAAAAACACATTTATTGTTTTGGTGTATCCGCGGAATTAATGCACTTTGGGGTTCTGAAAGCTCCCTGGATGCATGGCGGTTGTACGTTTTACCACGATCCTTCGCGAGCCCGAATGAATTCTGACAAACCATTGTTTGACGTCTTTCTGGGCGGCACTAAAGTCTTATGTATTTTAGCTGGCTACGATCTTTCTTCGTCCTTCGAGATCTAATTTTTGCTATAAACGCAGAGGATTGTGGTAAAACGTACATGCCCCCATAGTTTTTGCTACAGCGGATTCAGGTTGAGCATTTAACGACAATAATTGTTGCGTTAGTTGCAACCGATTAATTATATGACGTTTCTAGGGGGAAATGTCAGACGTTGCTGGAAGGGGCTTACAAGTTCTTATCAAATTCACACGTAACGCAGATATTTTCGGTGAATATAAAAGGCGGAATGACTTGCGCGGAATGAAAAATAATTTAAACAAATACCGCGTTATGTGATAACGCGGGCTCAATTAGAAAACTCGTGATTTTAAATTCTATGGTTCTTTTTATTCCGATTTCTTATCGAATTTGATTGGGTTATATTATCGTTACCAACTTCGATCTGTATAATTTCGTTTGACAACTTGACTTGACCTATTCACACGTGCTAGTTGGCACAGTACAGTGCTATTTAGGATACAGTAGTTACTAGTTCAAGCATCCTAGAGTCCTTACTCGGTAGAAAACAAAGGTTAGGAGGTTGGGTACAAAAAGGTATAAGTCTTCTTAACTTATCAAGAACATGTTCCTGAAGTATTCTGTAAAGTAATAGTAATTCTAATTTCTAATATCTTCCTGAACATCCAAAGCACTTGAGGGAGGGGGGTTTTGGACAAGGTTTTTATACCATTTGGTATCAACAAGTTTTTTGAATTATTTTTCATTCCGCAAGTCATTCCGCAACCCATTTCGCCTTTTACATTCACCGAGATATTTTTAGACAGAACGTTGTATAAGTCCCGCCCAGCAACGTCTGACATTTTGCCTGGAAACGTCTTAATTAACTGTTGCAACTAACGCGACAATTGTTGTCGTTAAACACTCAACCTGAATCCGCTGTAAGATTTTCTAGTTGTGCAAGATCTTTTCTAGGAACGAGATTTTCCATTTAGAAGTCCGAATGAACTACATCTTCTTCAACTACCCGCAGACATTCACCAAGGACGATAAATGTTAAAATATGTAAACTTTATTCTTCTGCAAATAATATTAATCTAGTTTTCGATATTTCTCTGTATTCGTGTTCCCTTTGATAAAAATTAATTACATATGAATAGTTATATCTGATCGTTTAAATAATACTAAAAATATTTACCGCACAATTAACGTTGCTTTCCCACGCTACTTGGAGTCCTTGGACCTGTAGTATTCCATGAACATGCATAAATCTCGGGAAATACAGCAGCCATAGGCGTAGCAGGGGGGGGGGGGGCAATTGCCCTCGCAAAATATTTGAAAAAGGGAAATTCGGGCACTTTCTGATAGGAATTTCGGGCAATTTTGACATATTGCTGTGAAATGTTCAAGAAAAGTTCATACGTTAAGCTAAGACTGAAAAATACGACTTAAAAATCAGCATTTAACTCTAAATTTTTCGGGCAAAAATCTCTGACCCCCCAAACAGAATTGGGCTGCTACGCCTATGACAGCAGCCAAGGATCGGTTGTTAAAAACTTCTTATTTACCAAAACTAGAATTCGGTGATGGTAATGTGCTAACGGTGCGGTTGGTCAAATCATGGATAGCGCGATTGTTCATCACCTGTATCTCAAAGTCACGTGCCGTAGCAGGTGGTGATGAGGGAGGAGGAGGGTTGCCCCACTTTTCGCATATCAAGTTCTTATAAAAGTTGGTTCATTTTGCTTAAACTGAAATATAAGGCATAATCTTCAAAATGTTGTAAAATCCTCCCCCAAATAAATGCAGGAAATGGCGTTCCATTCCTGATTCCCCGGAGGCTCCTGAACCCCCCTAGACCTTTACACCCCGCTACGGCACTGACTGAACAGCAGCATGATTTTTTACGATTGTTCATCTGACGAATCCCCTAATAAACTAGAGTCACAACGACTTGCATACAAGGGAGGATCACACATTTTCTAGTTACCCACTGGATAATGAACTGTTAATGAACAGTTATAATGAACTGGTAATAAACTAATTTCTTCCGAATAGCTTCAATAGTAACCTCGTACCTATGCATGGTGAAGTTTTTCAGGCTTTGAACAAACTGTCAACTCCACTGCTCCCATGCAGCCATCAAGTATTAAGTTAATACGTTAAACAACTTTCATTCCGCCAACTAAAGGGGCTGTATCATCTGACAAATCTACATGTACTTCACCATGATCAACGAAACCAGAAGATTCACCTTCATCAGATCCTTGACCAGCAGCTTGCTCATCACGTGTGCTCTGAGCATCAACAACATTTCTAGGGGGTTTGTAGAGACGGAGAATCATTAAAAGAAAATGTAAAGCTAAATGCAAACAAGTGGCAAGCTGAAACAAGGGACCAATGTTGAAAAGATCTTTGAGACTTCGAAGATGTTGTGATTCAACATGGTCATGAACGATCTCATGCATCGTTCCGTGAAATTCATCAAGAATACTTCCAACAAAACGGGCAAGAAGTCCACCAAAAAGAACCCACGTTAGACCGTAGTTAATATTACGGTGATTATCGGATGATTCCATTGTCCTGAATGGGACACCAGTATATACGACTAACAATACAAATAAACTGGCCCCTCTAAAGAAGAACACAGCAGCTGACCAAACAACGTAAGAATACTTACTTTTAACTAGAGGATCATCTCTACTTATGATGAGGGTTATACATAAAAGACAAAAAATGAATAAGTAAACGATGCTTGCCGCTCCCATCGAAGTGACCATCAATATTACTGGAGTGACCTTTTCATTGTGGAAAATTTTAACATGAGCTTGGTTCAACAACCAGCATCCAGAAGCCACAAGAATTATATCAACCACAATCGGACTGAGATTAACAATATCAGGAACACTGCACCAAAACTGTACACCATTGACTATTTCTAGTGAAAGACAGAACAATCCGACACAAATGCCACCTATGGTGTACCGCCACCGAGTCCGTTGTGGTTGAAATTCTTGATCAATTTGCACCATTGCCAAGTGCTGGTCATTATCAGGGTCTGTTTCAGAAAGAGCTAGGGCATGTTCTAAAAACAACAAGGTGCAAAGAAGTCGGTAATCTATCACTAAAGCCTTAAACGTACGATCTACAAGCCACATAACATCGCCGTTTGAGACTTCGTCATAAAGTTTGATGTCGGTAAAAGGAATAGCGTTAAGCCACATCGTAAAGTTGAAGAAAGACAAAAAACTGAAATAGAATATAGCCCCATAATTATATCGCGGACATGATTCGCATTTGCGAACTAAAACATACACAACTACTTGAACTATCTTTTCTATCAAAACTACTACAAGAAATACCCCTAATATATTACTTAACGTTCTAGTGCGAAATACAGTAACTATCAATACGATTTCCAAGATTATTAATGGAAAAGAGATAACGGCTAAAACCAGGCCCATGCCTTTGTCGTGCGAACCAATGTTGCCATGTTCGGATTTTTGGAAAAGGAAGGTATATCCCGAAAGAGTGAATATAACTGTTGCCATTGCTAGAATCATATTGTAGTACACTGTTATATCACTGCTGTTATCTTGGATGTACGGTACAGTACATAGCTGTGTCACCAAACTACTTACAATACCCATCATAAAGACAACTTTTCCAACAAAATTTTTCAGGTACGAATGACGACACCTGCAGGATTACAAAACATAAAATCATTAATTGATGACGAACCTCAGATAAGCTTAATCATGCATGATTGCATTTAGGCAGTGAACTCAATTTCCATAACTGGAAGTCTGTTAGTCTGGAACGCTAACTCCAGGGCAAAAAAAATGACGTTTTGCGTATAGCCTTCAGTCCCCCAACGAACTCTTCGGTCTACGTGGTTTACGTGGCGGACAGCGTACTGTATAGTGATTGAATCCGACGTGAATAATGACTGAAGTTAGCGTTCCAGTTATATCAGAAGAACGAAGTTCACTGCATTTAGATTGTAACTAAATACAATCTAGATTAATTAATTGATTGCGGATACACTATGTATAATTGATCATTTTAATTGTTTAGCTTTCGTCCTTGGGACTCAGGACGTCTTCAGAGCTTAATGACAATACATAGTGTATCCGCAATCAATTAATCTAAATTACATTTCGCCATGCAAAACGTCAAATCTTTAATAAATGCAATCTGCTACCATCACGACACCACTCGACAAGGCAACATGAACTAACACATTTCCTATTCTATTTGAGAAAAACAAATTTTGGCAAAATTATGTCAGGGTGCATGAGACACATTTTATAAAATATCAGTACATGTAAATAGATATTTTGTACAAATTGGTCCCACACAATTGCTTATGTGGCTCTTCTTAGATCATAGGGATGTCAGCAACCCGTTTACGCAGGTGATTTTTGCTGCAAGTTTTCTTTTTCCGACCCATGACATGTGACCGAAAAAACTGACTTACGAGTTACGAATGTACTGGACCATTTATTCAGAGCTAGGGTCGATACTTTGGTGAGTCATCCATTCAATCGCATGCGCCAGCGTGAGAAATCGCAGTACAAATCGCATGTGTAAACGGGCGTTTATTAAGCGGCCGCATCACTCGTTGCTGCAAGCAAAATTTTCGCAGCTCAGAAGAGATGCTAACAAATGGTATAAAAAGTTAGAAATTGTTATAAAAAGTGAGTTATTTGACATGTGGGTTGTAATTTCCAAATTTGCATGCATTTAATACGTATTGCATGTACGCAGCACTAATCATTGAATGCATGCATCCTCATTTGCATGCATGCAGTCGTAACGTGCATGCATGAATAAGCATGTACTGTTGCATGCATGCATCCTTAAAAACTTGCATGTGTCATACTGCAAACTCAGCAAAGTTTTGCATGCTTGCACTACCAAAGCAATATTCATGTCAGAGTTGCAAATTGTACAAAGAATTAAAACATGAACATTATTACATGTGTGGGACTGAAGGCGACGTAATAGAGCTTGACTTCAAGTTAGCTTCCAGATATGAGAGGACAGTGGGCTGTAGCCTGGTACCCTGGCTCAATTTCAAAAGAAATATAGGCCTGGTAACCACTAATTACAATCTCACGTCATTCAGGGCTAAATCCACTTGTACGTCTGCGCATGCCTTGAATCCGTGAAAGTTTCAACCAATAGGAAAGCAGAAATCTTTAGTGGTTACCTGGCCCATAGTAAGTGGGATGAAGTATGGAGTTCACTTATGATGACTAGTTACCAGGCCTCATCTTGCGCACTGTGTACATTGTAACTAATGTAACAAAAAATTCCCGCCTTTTTTTACAAGATTCACTTGATCATTGAAAGTTCGACTGAGGGAATTGCTGAGAAAATATTCACAAAAAAACACCATTTTAAGACATTTTATCTGGAGGAGATATACCCAACAAAGTTATAGAACTGAAAAGATTTTCCAATGTACTTAAACTGTAAGTCAGACCGAAAAATAGTGATTTTTTTAGCTTTTCAGAGTCTTAATATTAAACTAAATGTCAGTCTCTAGACTGCTTTTTGCTTTTTAATGTTCAAACACCTATTGTAAAAACAGTTAAAATTGGGTATTGCAGCTATATAAGGGAGGAAGTGTTTTTGTTGGCTGCAGTCTTGTTCGCTTAAAGTGCATATAAACCCTCCACAGTTTTTAGTTCCCTGTTTAGAGAGCGGAAAAACAGTTGTAAAGTTATTTTACAGTTTTTGATTTTGCCCCCACCCCGGAAAATTTATGAAATTTGAGTTGCAGAAATGCTATTTCCTGCATTCTGACAGCACTTTTGAACACAATCTAAACATTTTAAATCGTATTTTCTGTGGCAAATTTTATCGAAAATGACTAGTGGACAATTTGGCAATGTGTTTAATAATAGCTATATGTCACCATGAGAGAATTTATCAGTAAGATATAAAGAGCAAAAGAAAATGTTAAATATGGTAATGATATAAACAACACATACTAACTATTCAACGTATTAAACATGCACAGACATTTGACAGCCATGATATCAAGAGGTGTTATATAATAAGAATCATATTACTGAGTGGTGAAGTTAACTACATTATAATTATTATTAAACGAATCACTTAATTATATTTCAGCATTGATTTATATTGTGAAATTTTCAGGCTTTGGCCAAATACCTCGGGATACAAAACATTACAACGTTGAGTCATGAGTTTTTAATGCCAATGTAATATTTGCAGAAGAACAAATGATAGATGACATCCCAGCTTCAATTTAAATAATTGTGCAGTAAACTAAATCTACTAAAGTTCTGTTGCAGACCAAGGGTCTGAGACAGCTGAATAATTTATCCATGCTACAGACACTAATCACACTATCACTTTGTACAGACTCACCTATGCAGGACTGCTTTTCAACTTTAGTCGGATGTGGAATATAAGCCTCAACATGAAAATCCCTGTACTTTGAAGATAGTGCAAGATTGAAGATTCAATTTTCATTGAGAAATCCTAATATAGATATTATATTGATAGATTTGTCATAATATTCTCATCGTAGTCACTCTAGAAGCTGCATGGTTTATTTATTAACTCTCAAGTTGATTAAAAAACTCATACCACATTCATATCAAGCTGTGGGCTTTCGAGTTTTGCCTCAACCTAGTCTGACTTTGCCTGTTTATTGTTTATATCAAAGTTAATAGTCAAACCATCCTGTATCAGCCAATCAAAACCCAAGTGCGTTTTGTGCACAGGTACAGTACAGTATGTGGATATGCCACTGCTTAATTAAATGCAGTAAATATATGTTTCAGAGCCTTACATTGTAGAAAATCAAACCACCTTGGAACAGCTTTGAGACTGCTACTGACAGTACAATAAAAGTATAGAATACCAGAATACCTGTCCAGAATTACCATTTCCATATGTTAACTAATATTAATAGAATCGAGTTCTGAGATTGATGAAAATTCAATATACAATTGCCTCATTCTTTGAGAGTAGGCTTTACAGAGTTTTTAGGGAATCCTGGCTTGTATTTCTCTCTTGAAAGACACATTCAAAAGTGGATGAGTAGTCTATAATTCTCCATTTTTTTCATTTGTAAAAAGAGAAACTGCAAAAAATTGTTGATTCACTCTACTTTTGTGCCAGTCAAAATCTAGAGCCAAGTGACATTTCTCCACTTTGGCCCATAGGTAACCACCTCTGCACTGGAAAATATTGTGTGGCCTGACCAATATGTCATTTTATTCTCATATTGATGTACATAGATTGTCCATCCTTGCTTTAAATTCATCCTGGCCATGGCTACACCACTCACCTCTGATCACTCACAATAACGCCCTGCTCACAATACTCGCATGCGGCCTGGGCGCGCACTTTCACTTTTGAGGTCCGACAAAGGAACGCAGTGCCTGTGGCACAAATATACATGTCAATAACTAAATTTTGCATTTTATCATTTTAACCCATTCGAAAACATACACGGTATTCAGGAGTTTATAAGAGAATACGAGGTTTGCTATTCAATCTCGTTATGTCTGAAATATTGAGTCAAGTTCAACGAGGCAGTGGCCAGGGTGAAAGCTAGTCGCCGGCATATATAAAAAAAAATTGGTTACGTATTTCACTTACCAAATAGCCAGCAACTCGAAAAGTAAGACTATCATGATCGCGGCGGAAAAGGACCACAAAACAATTGGTATCTTTGGGTCAGAATAGTCTTTACAGGTAATATTGGTCGGCTTTGAAAAACAGGAACAATTGTGTGTCGACACACTTGACAATAATATGTCATTGCATTCTTTAGGAATGCACATTGAAGAATTATTGATGCCAATGCTGTGTTGAAGCTGCTGTTGATCCAAGAATTTCGCGTTAAGATTGCGAATAATTATATGCGTTTGTGGTAACTCCATATTTCAGTTTCTGATGTTCTTGACACAGTAGGATTTCTGCGGAGAACTGGAGAAGCGACATATATGTTAGTACCTCTGAGATACTATATTTTCATCGCATGTGTTGCACTAAAAACGTGAATGCCTTGAATATTAATACTGTGAAACGATTAACTTTTTTAACTTACCTAACTCAGCACAGCGGAGCAACTGGGCTGCTCGATATAGTTGCTGCTGGATATAAATGAAGTAAATTACAGTAATGCCTTTGGCTTACGGCGTAGCGGTAGCGCAGATCACTTGTTCTTGCATGTTCTTGCCTTCCTGGAATATCGGATGTTGATGAGTGGTGCCGACCAGCCTGTGCCGACGTCGTACAGATCATGTACGCGATCATGCACAGCCTGCGAGCAGGTATGCATAAGCGTCACATGGCGAGTTTCGCGCCTCCCGGGAAGGGAAAAGTTCAGGTTTACCACGAAAATATTTTTGTTACGCTATTGTCTATACACTTATTGGTACTATAAACTCAAAAATATATATTAAAAGTGAAGACGTACCAAACCCTTAGTGTCCTAAAACATGCAGGCGAAACAGGGTATGAAAATTGATTTCACTGGTAAGCTGATTACTTGTTCGGTTTTATTAATTTCCATACTTCAAAAGGCGAGATCCCTTCGTATATTTAATTACTAGCTAGTAAAAGTGTAAATGCGGCAACCTAGATGGCGGCCAAGAACAAATATGCCTGGCACCATCACCACATCTGATTGGTGATATGAAAATGTGAGGAAAGCTGGCGAAACACCCGTAAAAACGTCGGAAGAATATGTAATGATGGGTCGTGTCGTCTCTGCCCTGGCTGCCATACAACATACTACAAAATTCTTTTGAGGAACTTTTTCTTTCGGTGAAAAACGTTTCCTATATTAAATAAATGAAAATTCGATGAAACGGGATTTCGGTCAAACACATTTTCCAGGAAACATATGTTCGCTAAAATTCAAAAGAAATCCTCGGCGAAAAGTATTTTCAATGAACTACAATTCGAGGAAAAACTTTCTCCCCAGGGGCTCATTTTATATTTAAGAAATAGAAAATGGCCGCCCGTATTTATATAGCCTGATGCAAACACGAGAGTGAGTTGGGAGAATTCGAAAGTACTTATGTAAACCCTACGGCTCGGGTTCACATAAACTTTCGAATTCTCCCAACTCACTCGAGTGTTTGCATCAGGTTATATAAACACAGGGCATCCATTTTCTATTTCTTTTATGAAATAAGGCTAAAAAATGTGCCGTGACATCACAACCGTGTTTACATAGCCTGATATAAACACGGTAATTGACCAATCACAGCGTGCGTAAGTGTATCAAAAAAATTTGAACCCTTAGAAAATGAATTAGCATTCTTTTCAAACAACCTTTGTAGTAGTTTGAAAGCCCTAAGCACTTCGCTGAACCCACAGATGCGTAAAACACACGGTCTTATACACCTGGGAAATTAAGATAACTTGAAGTGTATGCATGGTGAAATTATTTAAAAGCTTTTTCGCTTCGTTTAACTTATGTGCTGATTAATTTATATTAATATTAAACGCAGCGCAGCCGCTTTTAGGGCTTTCAAACTACTACAATAGGTTGTTTGAAAAGAATGCTAATTCATTTTCTAAGGGTTCGAATTTTTTTGATACACACTGTATATATATACGGATTCACATTGTTTTTCATCCTCATGGGAATAAAAAACAATGTGAATTCGAGTCGGACTTCTGTTGCTTTATTCTGTGAATTCTGTGACCTCTGCAGTCTGCAGTGACCTCTGCGCCCAACGGAAGTATCAAAGTTCTATAAAATCTGAGTCCTCAGCCCCGTGCTCAGCCTCATGACGTCCAGTTGCCAAATAGCTGCGAACATAGCCGACACCGTAGCACGATGAAACGTGTTATTGGTATGTTATTTGCATCTGTTATTGTGTTCTTTATTCTCGGTTCGGTGGTTTCTGGTTTTCAAGGCGCAAGTAACACAATCAAAGTTATTGTGAACGGCTCAGATGATTTCATGAAGTGTCCTTCGACAGGCGACTGTTCCCTCACGGCAGCTTTCCGTGCGGTTATACGAAGGAAAGAGTTCAAATCATCCACCAACATTAATATTGCTGCAGGAAATTATAAGATGAGTCAAAATTTTGCCTTCATTGGTATTGATAGTTTAAACATTACTGCCTTATCTGATAACAGAAATGGTCTACCAATGAGTAATATACAATGTCAAGGAAACAGTTCAGGTTTGTCGTTCTACGAATGTCGTAACATCGTAATCCAAGGCATCTCGCTGGTCTCCTGTGGTGCACTATACAACAGTTCATCGTACAAGCAACCACAATTTTACTCTGCTATGTTTCTTCAGCACAATAAAGATTTTCAACTGAGAAATGTGGCGATTCGAGAAAGTCTTGGTATCGGTTTAACGATTTACGATACTACAGGGAACGTAACCATTGAGAATTCTGTTTTTGAGAAGAATGGACCTAACAGGAATAATAATAACTGCCTAAAGTCTGGTTTAAAGAATGGTGTTCAAAAGCACATTGCTAAAGCTGGAGGAGGACTAAACATTGAGTTTACGTATAGTGATACAGAAAGCAACATGATTAATAGTTACTATCATATATTGCAATCCAAATTTATTGGAAACATTGCCCCATTTCCAAATCTAGTGAATGCGACCTTCAAACGTCCTGGTGAAAGAAAACATGTTGGGTTTGGCCGTGGAGGAGGATTATCTATGTACTTACGAGGTTCTGCACAGAAGAATACATTTTGTATTGATTCCTGTGTATTCCAAGATAATCTTGCAGTATGGGGTGGAGGGTATTTTATACAGTTCTTAGACAATGTTCAAGATAACAAAGTCACCATTGTCAACACCAATGTCACAGGAAACAATGCTTGCTTTGGTGGTGGTGCTTTCCAGATGAGTGCCATTTCAAATATCAACGAATCTGAGCAATTTGTACCAAACAATCTTCAGAGCACACTTTGTTTATTTTCTAATAATTCTGCAGTGTCAGGAGGAGGTGGAACAATTTTTGGTAGGACAAGCATGGGATATAAAGATAACAGTTATTATTTTAACAATTGCACATGGGAAAGAAATAGCGCTGCTGTTGGTTCTGCCATTACATTAAAGTTATGGGACTATGATCAAGGCTTGTTTGGACCAAACTCACCCTTCAAGGTCAAACTAAAAGACTGTAATATAATACAAAATACTATGACAAGTGCTAGTAGTCAGGATCCTGCAGGATTAGGAGCTGTTTATGATTTTCTTGTGCCATTGTTCCTGACAAATGTGAATTTTACAGAAAACACTAACACATCCCTTGTGCTAGACACGTCATCAGTAACCATAATGGGTTATGTAGTGTTCAGTAAGAATACTGGTTTTAAAGGAGGAGCTGTGGCAATGTATGGAGAGGCATCATTTAATTTGACAAAAGGCTCGATGTTGATCTTTGAAGGCAATGTTGCAAAAGAAAAAGGTGGAGCCATATTTGTTGAAAGTCCTGGGCCAGATACTATGCCTGCTGTTGCAAACAACTATTTACAGACCCATGAGTGTTTTTTTAAATATGAAGATAGGAATGTCAATCCAAATGACTGGCAGACAGAAGTAATTTTCATTGAAAATTATGCACCTCTTGCAACAGGTTACTCAGTGTTTGCAAATTCTTTGCGAGACTGTATGTATCCTGATGATAGCAATATAAGTACAGTCCTGCAATGGAAGAGTTTTCACTATCATGCTGGCAATTCCTCCAATAGTACATTAAAACGTAGGTTTGAGATTACCACTGATGCTGTCAGGATACAGACCAAGGAATCAGATTGGAATGTACCACCAGATACAATATTCTCACCCCAAATAACACTTCTTGATGAGAAAAACAATTCTGTTTATGGCATGGTTCACATTGGAATAAACACCCCCAAAAAGTTGTCTGTGACATTAGGAACACCATCATCCTTATTTCTTGTAAAAGATAACATTTCTTTTCTTGATTTAAAAGGGGATTCTGGAACAAACTTTTCAGTGGCAATTAGAACTGTTGGTGGTCAATTAGCTCGAGCAAATTTGGAAAATCTCAAATTAAGAAAATGCAACCCAGGTTTTGTGCAAAAAGGGAAGAACTGTGTTTGTTTATCTGTTGAAGGGTATTCAGGTATTTCAGATTGCAGTGAGGATGGAACTCTTGTTTACCTAGAAAAAGGTTACTGGGCTGGAGAAGTGGAAAGTGAGAATGGAGAAATGGAATTTGTCACAGCACAGTGTCCAACTGGTTACTGTAACTGCATTCGACCTAATAATATTTCATTGAGAAAAGATGAATGTGTTTATGACTCAACTCAGACTTGCAGAGGAAACAGAATAGGTGTGCTGTGTGGGTCATGTAAAAGTGGATATGATGTTCAGGTTGGGGTTCAAGAGTGCTCGGGTCATTGTGATAACTCTGATCTGTGGAAACTAGCTCCTTTGTTGATTTGCCTTACTCTTTTTGTGTTTTTCATCTTTATGGTTAATCTAGACATCTTTACATGCTACATGAATGCTTGGTTATATTTTTATCAAGTTGTGAATCTTATAATAGGAGTACGAGAAGAGATTTCTTTAGATCCTTTTCTGGAATTTGTCATTGGCTTGGCCAATATCACAATCTATGGATTTGGAAGTTGCATGTGGAAAGGTATGGATAACCTGTTAAAGCTTGGTTTCAGTTATCTCTTACCAGTCTATGTATTCATTGTTATCTTAATAATTGGTTTAATTGCTCGAACATTTCCAAATTCCTATTTTGCAAGGAACTCAACTTTCCGAGCATCTTGTACTCTTTTTGTTCTGTCCTACTCCACATTAACTAGTGTTTCTATGGACATTCTTCGCCCTTCTAAGATTGGAGACACCATTGTTGTGTTTCATCAGGGGACTGTAAAATACTTTAGTACCTACCACAGTTACTTTGCAGTCCCAGCCATTTTAATTCTACTTTTTGTTGTCATTCCCTTTCCATTCATTCTCATGTTCACACCATTTTTTATCAAGCATGTGAAGTGGGTTAACTATGCAACACCATTATTTAATACATTTCAAGCTTGCTTTAGGAATGGTTATAGGTGGTTTGCAGCATTTTACTTCTTTTCCAGGTTTTTCTTTCTTCTTTTTGCCGCATTTATTCCTTACGGTGAAGTGAAAGCAGTATTCATGCAAATTTCATGTGTAGTCGTTCTTACTATTCATGTCCATCTTTGCCCTTATTTGCCTGAATATAACTGGATTAACAAACTGGATAGTTTACTTCTCATTGTTTTGACAACCATCAGTATTATTGCAGGGCAAATGACAAAGTCCATTTCAAAAACTGCCAGGAATAATATGGTAATTTTTATTGATATTCTAGCTTACATACCTTTAATATATGCTGTGATATTTGCCTTGTACCTCCTGTACAAATGGGTGAAGACTAGATTTTCTCCACCCCGTCCCGAACAAATTCAAGAACAAGGCTTTCAGAATTTTAGTAATGTGGAAAACACAAACTATTCAGCTTCTATAAAATTTATCTAACTAAATATTTCTTTTTGTACATGTACCAACTTGGGAGTATTCAGTGGTGCTACCAATGTGTAGCAATTGTCACTCTAATAGTTGGAGGGGGGGAAATCTCTCCCCACAGCAAAAAAATAAGTAGCACTGTGGCAAGAATACTAGTAATAGTTATCTATTTTTGAATGATTTATGACAGGAAAGGTTACAGTCCTCTGTCAAAGAAACTTTACACTTGTTCAAGTATTTTTCTTTGTTTCTTTGATATACTGTATGTGCAGTACATGCTCCCAGCATCAGAGACTAGAAAGCAGGCCATGTATATGTGATGGCTACAATATCATGAGAAAACAATGATATTGTGAAACAACAGTTAGTCATTGTTAGATGACAATAATATTGTTTGATGGTAAATAGAGAAAGATTTGAACAAGTGTAGGGCCATCTAGGGAAAATTTACAATTTGAAAGCATTTAACAATTGGAAATGTGAAAAGCAAATTTTCCAGTATATAAAGCACTGCTTTAATAATTGATTTAACCAGGCAAGTTCTGTCTCCATGTACATTATCCATGTACTGTATAATTATTATACAAGCAAAGTATTGGTAGCAACTGTAACTGACAAAGCAGTTACTGTGATCTTTTAATTTTAAATTTTAGACTAGTGTAAATTAGACATAATTGATTACGAATTTTATAAGCTTTTAAATGGAGCTTTTAAATATAAGCATTTAGTTTTAGCTTTGCAGACAATTGTTTGTTTGTTTTGTAATGACTTTACAATATAGAACAATGATATAATGATATATTAAACATTTAGATTATACTGTATTTAGATAAATTTGTGGAAGAAAATTATAGTTTTTCTATTTTTTTACAAATGAAAATTAAATTAATATGAAGTTATCTGGCTCTATTTCAGAATTCATATCTTTATATTGTTTTAATAGAGAAATATGAAGAACAAATTTTATGATCACGGAAAAATCTTCAAATGGTCTCCAATAATTAATTTTATTACAAGAAAAGTGGTGTAACTGGGATTTTTTTCTTGGGATTTTTGGAAATTCCCCTCACTTCCTGTACGTCTTGTGTCTGCTGCCACCAACGACAAGTTCACTCTGCAGTGTTGCCATCAAGTATGAACTTTGAACTTTGGAACTCCTCTATTAAGCTCAGTGAGCTCATTTTGACAGGCAAAATCAAATTTCTATAATAAATAAACTAGAAGTTACTATCGCAAGTGAAGTGCTGCCTCAAATTGGATGAAAATTAACCTTTACCCTCTGTGCAGTTTGTGGCCAATGCACCCTCCCCCCTTGCCCACTCCACCCAAGTTTGCCCACTCCACCCGAGTTTGGTAATGCCTACTCCATCCGAGTTTGCCCACTCCATCCAAGTTTGCCAACTCCATCCAAGTTTGCCAACTCCAGCCACCCAAGTTTGCCCACTCCACCCGAGTTCACCCACTCCAGCGAAGGAAACTGGAAAGTCGAGAAATGTACTATTAATTACAATATACACAGAGTATTTACACATGTATTTTTTAATTATAAGATTGAAAACTACAAATTACTATATTAAGCTTAACTTATCCCATGACATGATTGACAAGGGTTTTGGCAGACAGGATATACTGTACATACAATTAATATACAAATAGTAAATAATCATGCCTCTTGCTCTAATTTGCTGTGGCAAAACTGTCAATGCAAGTGTCTCATGTTAATTTAGAGCTTAAAAATGATACAGCAATGCACCATGCATATTTGAGTTCTTAAGAATATTTTGCAGAATTTATATCAGTAAAATATGCGTAGCCGACAAATGTCAATGCCTAGAACAGCACTTGGTATAAATGGTTCAGCAAGAGAAATTCCTCACACGTAATATTATTCTCAAAAGCATTTATGTACATATTGTCTCCTTGCAATTAAATATACTAGTAAGACCATAGGTAGCCCAAGCACTATCACGTACTGTCTGTCGTATTATATAATATACTTAAAGGTTGGCAAGTAAATTCACTAGTTCAACTCATCACTTGAATGAATGTCAATACTATTCGCAAATACGAACGTAAATCAATAAAAAAACAATACTTCTATAAACACAAATAATCGTACTAACTTGTCACGAACGTTTTGTTGCTTAAAACTGTTGTGAAACACCAGAAATAAGTGAAAACAAACGGGGTTTTGTCGAAAAAATTGCCGTACCTATGCGTGGTGCAAACATCCTGTTTGACGCCATCATTCGTGAGCAAATATAAGGCATGTCATTGGTCAATCGGCAAAACAAAAAAATTATGTCTACGTGATAAATTTGACCAACCGGGGGGGTATTGCAACAGTGCAGTAAAAAAGATTTGTGTAATAAATACAAACTTTTTGTACGTAAAAGTTTATATAACCGTGTATAGAAATGGAGCGGCAAGAACGGAAAGGATTCTGTCCCAATGTTCGTTGTCTTATATGGTAAGTGGCTAAAAATTCTCAATCTTTTTTGCTTAAAATAGAAGGAAGCCAGTTAGTGGCTTTAATACTGGCTTTGACAGACATTTGGCGGAGTTCATTGTTATTTATGCAAGACGACTCATTGTTGTTCGCCGGTATTAAACTATTAGTGGACATTGAAGATCTCTGACTACTCCGTAGGATATATTGGTTGCCGAATATATACTGTTCTATTTCATCTATTATAAAAGACTTCAGCTAGAGTGATTTCGAAAAAAAAGCAATCAAACGATCAACTGCATGTGTATAGGACATGCAAGCTAGAGTCAATGTTGGTTTTTGTGCTTTCTATATCAAACTAGTGCCGTGGTCCGTGGATTAGTGGATGTGCAATTACAGTTAAGCTCTAATACGTCGTTCCAACCAAGATATCTTGGGTTTTTGTCATTTCATCGAGGACATGAGCAGGTAACGGAATTGCTTTTTCACCTCTTTCCTCTGTGCAATCTTATGTTTTCTGTTTTACTGGTTTTTTTTGGTTTGCGGCATATTTCATACGTTTTTTGGGACTCGTGCATATAAATGATATGGAACTAATGGAAGTGGATAAAACCGGGCGAAAACTCAGGCACCATACTGGAAAGTTCGTTATTCGTCCGCCGGATATTTACGCCAGTAATTTCTCCTCAAATTTTTGTACGCCAGTCGGCGGGGGGGCGTTCACCTTCGGTGCGCCATGGAAATTCATGCCTACAACCACATAACGTGGTGCGACATAACGCAATGCAAATGCTGCGCAATAAAAGTAATATCAAATGTAATGTCATTTTAATCTGATTTCACATCAACAATCCGTTTCCTCTATTTTGGCAGTTGAATACAACTCTTCTTACTTCTGTGGCGATATTCTTTTACTGCGGTATTCACATGAGTAAACCGTGGAACGATTTTCGTATTGGGGGGTCTGTTCACAAAAGGGATTCTTCTTGGGGGGTCCGGGGGCATGCCCCCCCGGAAATTTTTGAAATCTAGAGTCTCGGAAATGCCATTTCCTGCATTTTGGGGGAAGAATTTACAGAACTCTGAAGGTCAGAAAATTCTTTGTTTGTTTGTTGCCATTAATAGATTAAGATTTATATATAAAGCAAACCAGAACAAACGCCCAACACAACATATTGTCAACAGTAACAGTACTAATTTCTGGTATGCTCCCTTGCTTTGTATTGCTGATATAATGTTCAAGTACAGACCGCTGCGTGTGCTAGAGTGACTGATTGAACATTTTTCTGTCTATCTCAATGTTGTATTTGCGAGTGTTATTAATACCTCTGTGGGTGGACCTAAATGTAAAATGCTGCAATAAAAACTACTAAAAACAAGCTTCATTTTGCTAGTAGAGAATGACTTTCTCAAAAAAGGTTTGGAGAGTTCAATTTCTGACGTGTCTAGGGTCATCAGGGTTTATTTATGATCAAACGTTAGTTCCTCATTGTCCCGCATAATCCTCGATGTCCTATGTTTTTGTCAAATAATGTAACATTTAGTTACAACAAATTAAGGTATGATCATTTTGTTTATTTCAAAGTTTTCATGCCATATTTAGCACACCGAACTGACAGAAAGTACACCACACTGATACGCTTCACGCCATTTACGCCACGCCAACAGTTTATACCGAAAATTAGATTACTCTTACGCCAAATTTGGCGTAATCCACGAAACTCCACGCCGGATATATCCGGCGTAACATACGAACTTTCCAGTATGGCTCAGGCATTTATATTTAATATATAAAGTGTCTTTGACACGTTTTGTGTCCTTGTATTAAAAGTGAAAGTGTATTGTTTTTAATAGAAAAGTATGTCCGTGGTGTAGATAAACATTTGATTTATTCAGAATATTTGCTGATTTCTAAGCTTAAATGTGGAAAATTTGAAACGAAAAATCGCTATGTTTTATACTTTTATCAGTATCTTTTGAGAAGCAATTGCTCGACGACAACAAATCAGAGGTTTTTCTGTACGAACTAAAAATTAATTTCGCATTCAGTTGAATATATGATGAGCTGCAAAAAATTGCTGCAAGCCTGCATGCAAAGGTAAATGCAGCTTAATGTAAGATCTGTTTCGACGTGCCTTATTTTTCTATCGTCTAATTATATATGCATGTCATATTTATTGAACTTTGGGTTTGAATGTTTATTTAATACCGGCGAACATGCAACAATGAGTCGTCTTGCATAAATAACAATGAACTCCGCCAAATGTCTGTCAAAGCCAGTATTAAAGCTACTAACTGGCTTCCTTCTATTTTAAGCAAAAAAGATTGAGAATTTTTAGCCACTTACCATATAAGACAACGAACATTGGGACAGAATCCTTTCCGTTCTTGCCGCTCCATTTCTATACACGGTTATATAAACTTTTACGTACAAAAAGTTTGTATTTATTACACAAATCTTTTTTACTGCACTGTTGCAATACCCCCCCGGTTGGTCAAATTTATCACGTAGACATAATTTTTTTGTTTTGCCGATTGACCAATGACATGCCTTATATTTGCTCACGAATGATGGCGTCAAACAGGATGTTTGCACCACGCATAGGTACGGCAATTTTTTCGACAAAACCCCGTTTGTTTTCACTTATTTCTGGTGTTTCACAACAGTTTTAAGCAACAAAACGTTCGTGACAAGTTAGTACGATTATTTGTGTTTATAGAAGTATTGTTTTTTTATTGATTTACGTTCGTATTTGCGAATAGTATTGACATTCATTCAAGTGATGAGTTGAACTAGTGAATTTACTTGCCAACCTTTAAGTATATTATATAATACGACAGACAGTACGTGATAGTGCTTGGCCTACCTATCGTAAGACACTGTCAACTGTTGTCGTGTTCCACTTGAATATACTGGAATGGCTGTGGGGTTTATAATAGCGTCGGTTCACTCATGAAAGTTAAGAGCAATATTGCTTTCCTCAAGACTGACTACTGAATCAGTGGTCTGAAAACTACAAGTTACTATAACTTATCGCTTGACATGATATGGCAAGGGTTTTGACAAGATACACACACAATTACAATGTAATACTGTATACAAATATTAAACAATCATTGCTCTTGCTCTAATGCTGTGGCAAAACTGTCAATGCAATTCCAAGTGCTTAATAACTTATGTTTTGCCAAATCTAGAGCTTAATAATATCATAAGCTTACAGCAAGGCACCATGAGGCATGAGCCTATGAGATTATTTTGAAGACACTGTATAAGTAAAAATACACACACGCAGATACATGTAGTAGCGTCTGATCAGAATGCTGATCAGTGCAAACACAATGAACTCACACCAATATACACCTAAAAATAGAAGAAAACAACTGTGAAATCTCCTAGATATATTATGCACCGATCAATGTAAACCCTGCAGTCCCCACGGGGTGGGGGTGCAGGCAAAGGGTGGGGTTGCAGGCAAAGGGTGGTGATTTGACAAAAAATTGAAAATTTGAGTAAAATGCGCAAGGGTGGGGAATTGTACAGTATATCAATCAAATGCTTCAAAAAGAACGCACCTGGGGACAGATTCAAACAAGAGATTGTACACTGCACCAAGTCAAATGATGAGAGACACAAGTCACATCATACATAAGTTTAAAGGTGCTGTCCAGTCCGTTCTGCGCATGATGTGAATCTTAATTGTTTATGAGGATCCTCAAACACGACATTCGTAGATAATTACATGAAGTACTCAGCTCAGTGTAAACCGTTAGGAACAACATGGCAGAAAACCAAGCGATTCAGCGAGGATATCTCTTCGGATTTCTTCTATTTCTTCTGAAAATGTTTTGTTTTGGGTACAAGTAATGAAGAGGAAGCAAGAAAACCTTACAATCTTGAATAAGGTATCAGTATATTTTTTCTAAATAGAGACGTAAACATTAGTTTCGTACATGCGCAGAACGGACTGGAGGGCACCTTTAATATTCCTGTGGATGATCGCCTTTAATTGATTATCCAATAAGCAATCGAAAAAATTTCCTTTCCAAAGGCTGAACGTTTTTGACCAGATGGATAGTTGAAAGCAAAGATATATTTCGATTGTACTCACCTTTCTTAATCTCCTCTTGAAGGACAATGAAGGCAAGGTCAAGGAGACCACGAACTGATTGCATCATTGATTCCAAAGATGCAAAAACCATAGTTTGTGGGGATATTCAGCCAGTCCAATACCCACGAAAAAGTTGGAAACCTATTGTTTACGAAGACCATACCTTTGACCAGAGCCGAACTAACGCCGTTTATCCAATGACACATTTGTTTATGGACACATCTTTCGAGAACTCGCCACGAACTGACCAATCTCGTCCCCAGAGCCAAATATGCCCGGCGGGTCTGGGTACGAGATTGATTAGATATTAGATCGGCAGCAATAATTAATTAATTAAAGCAATTAATTTGTCATTAGATGTGCTCACTGAGTAAGCACTGCATTTATATCATACGCAACAGTAGCCAAATCAGGTAAAACTGTTATAAGAGTCGAGAACGTACATGTTATAAACTAAAAGGATGAATGACCAAAGTAAGTACACTGCCCATCGATCACAGCCCAGCGTTTAATACAATTTCGAATATTTCCATTGTTGCTAGCTCAAGACAGGAATGTTTGTTGGTACTTTATAATCTTATACTTTTATACTAACCTTTTTAATAGTTTAGAAAGTAGTACAGACTATTTATAAATGCACATTGACAAAGCCAAACAGGTAACATCTTTTTGTCAACACACTCTGTTGTCAACAGTTCCATTGCAGAGACATCAACGAGCAAACTGTTGTTTAGTTGGTCATCGTACTAACAACAATAATACATACATGATTTCCACGTACAGAAAGGAATTTACTGGCGAAAATGGACCTCCTGCAGGTGGAAGAAGGTGAGTGATCTGTGATCGCGACGACCAAATCAGAATATAGTTTATATTCTGTGACCAAATTATGGCAAAGGCGTCGCTTAGCAACGTTTTTATATGAGTTTTTACTCAGTCATGTAATGAAAACAATTTGAAGAAATTTTAGTTCAGCTGTAAAGATTTTTATTATATAAAATAGAGTGTTTTATTGATTTTTCCGCCACTAATAAAAGTGATAATCTCGCATGTGCGATTATTTATGATAATCGCAACATGTGACGATTATCGCTGAATCAGCATTATAGTTTAATGCAATTTTTGCAAGGCAATAGGACAATTTTTTTATATAATAAACAGAACAATACATGGATGCTTGGAAATATAAAATTTATTTCTCGTGTTGAACAGGATATGTCACTCGTTCGCTTCGCTCACTCGTGAGATATCCTGGCCAACACTCGAAATAAATTTCATATTTCCGCACATCCATGTATTATTCTCTATTTATAGACCTCGATCATCAGCTATTTATCCAAAAGGTGTGAACACGACTAGTTCTATGTATGATAACGAATTTCGAGCAAAACCAGCTGGAAAGACCGAACCAATAAGAACTGGATCTTCCTCAGGCAGTCGCAGAAACAATCCGCATCCTTTACAAGTAAGAAAGCTTTATCCACGATCTTCGTAGCCTGCGAGCAGACGTTCTGGGAGTTTAGATTACCTGTAGAGCATCTGTTGTCTGAAATTGCAACATATCCCCTCACTTGAGTATATCATGATAATCATCATTTCTTCACACAGACGAATATGATGATTACGGCGTGATACTCAAGTGAGATTCTGTCCCACATGCGGGATGTTAAACTGTCCAATGGGGGGGGGGGGGGGGGGGGGTCGATAATCGTTCTGGCGTTCTCGTTCAGAATTTACTCAGAATATGGAATTTTATAACATCAACAGCCAAGTGTGTGTTATTACTTATAATTATGCTGATGGTACGTACCAAAATCTATAGAGAAATTACAGTGTCTGACATTCACCTACAGGCTACACCGCTACGCAGCAGTCAGCACCAGTGCAGCAGTGCTGCAGAGTCAAGACAAAGAGCCTTTTCAACATGCACTAAAGCAAAAACATGGAATCAGGATTCATGTTGTATGAAGATTGCATAGATGTAGGGTGCGGCCCGTGCGGGTATATTTACCTATTGCATATCTAGTGCATCTATACCTGGCCTACACACGTTATGTTTGGGCACCTCAGAAAAAATTCTTGTCTCCGCATGTGGGACAGAGAAGTCAACTTCCTCGGCCCACTCCCACCTCATTGACCTGTCAGGAAAATTCAACGAATATTTACAACTAATAACACCCGAATTTTCGGTGAGCTGTGATGGCCGAGTGGTTAAGGCGTTGGACTTGAAATCCAATGGGATCTTCCCGCGCAGGTTCGAACCCTGCTCGCAGCGATAAAAACATTTTTTCCTCTTAACATTCATTTTGGTTAGCGGTTGTCTTTTAGATTTTCTTCTCTACATTTTTTTAAGAATAGGATTACTATCTTTTCTAAAATAATAAAAAAAATTGATGACAGCGGTGCAAATCTACTGCAATTTCAGACAAATTTTCGACATTCAGACTCGTTTCCAGGACTTTCTTGTTCGCGCGCTTTCAAAGCTTCTCGTACCAAGACCCTCGCGCTCCCCCATATCCTCTCACTTGAGTATCATGATAATCATCATTTCTTCACACAAACGAATATGATGATTATCATGATACTCAAGTGAGATTCTGTCCCACATGCGGGATGTTAAACTAAATTGCAAGTCTGACTAGTTCCTAGTCCTCTTTTCTTGGTGACGTCACAGAATAGGGATCGAGCGAGAGGACTAGCGGAAAATGTTCATATTTATCCATCATGAATCCTGGTGGAGCTCGGATTCTTAAACAAACTTCTTCTTGAGAGCAGACAGCAAACATTTATACAAATGCTAATTTTTATAATTTTACGTTTCGGCAGTAGACCAACCTTGCTATATGATGTTATAAAGAATTGTGCAGACCAAGGTGAGTGTTATCTGCCTTGGTTTTCCGCCAAACGGCCGTCTAGTGGTGGGGCCAGGCCTCTCACAATTTCGGTCTGCCGCTCGACGTTAAAACGAGAGGCCTGGGAACCAGGCTGGGAGCAACGGCATTTTTTCCAATGCATTTTTCGCGGGCCGTCACTGTCAAACAGTTGGCACCGGCAAGGGGGGGGGGGCCTCCACTTTAATGGAAATTTCCATATCTTATGAATTTCAAAAGCGAAAATGAATTTTTTATGGAAAGGAATATAAAAATAGAAATTCTATGAAATAAGAATATTTCACTGATTAGTATGGGACGGGGACAGTGACGGAGAGTTGGGGATTGCGTGGGTTTTGGGGATTCGGGGATTCTTCGGGATATGCACTTAGCAATTTGGCGCGAAACAATCATAAACATGGCTGCCATGGCAGGTAAGGTTTCATGGAGCGTGAAAGTGAAAGCTTGTGCTTTTGAGCTTTTTTGACAGTTTTGTAATCTGTTTTTTAAATTTTGTCCGCATTTTTATTGTTGATTATTATATACAGTGATACAGTTGACTATATGATATAAATTTACAAATAAGATATAAACTTATCCAGTTAATCCTATTTTTGAGGGAAATCTGAGGAAATTTCAGTAGACATTAGGAAATTTTATTCTATTTATGGAAATTTACACTTCCATATAAGGAAATTGAGAATCTGAAATTGAAGGACAGTCAAAAGTCAGACCAGGACCGTTTTTGAGTTAGTGCGTAATTCGATGAGAAACATGTGGTGTGTGTGCATGTGATGTGTGTGTGTGTGTGGGGGGAGGGCGGTGATTAGTATGTTGGTGGAGTTGAAGATATTTTTCCGTGTTTAATTAATCAACATCGCCGTGTTTCGTTCTGCAAAACTTAGGTCATTCGTATGACGATAGCTAATTGAATATTCCTAAAGAATGTTTCTAGTTAAGGAAATAGCATTGTAGAAAGTTGAGATTTCAAAATTTTTCCAGGGGACTCAGCATGCCCCCGGACCCTCTAAATTTGCCACTGTCAGGGAGCATCTGAGAAAGTGAAGCATCTGAATGAACTGAGTCATGTATGGGTTAGACGAAGTTTTGTTTTAATAAAATACTACTTACACATGCATAACCATCACAGCCTCATTTCTTCTAGTCAAACTAGCACCCCTAGGAAAATTAAGTATTTACGAAATATAATAAGGGAGTGAATCGTAAAGGTTTCTCGATAACAGGCGAAAATGAATTTGGCTACGGTTATGCATGTTACATACGAACTACAGTTACTACGCGGATCACGCACCAGAAACCAGAATATTCGATGTATAACGTAGTATTATTTGCATTATTCATTAGGGCACAATATATGGGTGTCCTAACAGACGGAAAGTGGTTCATTGCACGTTTCCTAATGTAGCCACTATAGGGGGCCCCTATAGTAACCCTCAAGTGCCTGGCGGGTGGACAAAACCTAATTGATGGAAGCGGACGATCCAACATGGAGGTGCGTACTGCGTAGCCTCTGCGGTGCCTCTTTTGCTGAGTAGTGGGGAGGGAGAAAAGCGTATAGGCTATAGAAAGTGCGGGGCAACAGATCGGTCTAAGGATTACGAAGACTTTTTCCCCGAGGTTTTCTGGCTCCTAACATAAAAATATGTTATCTTTATTGGTGAAATAATTCTGAAGTAGTTTTCCACAATTGACGCTATCAGAATATTTACCATCAACTCCCGATTGACAATAGCATAAAAATTTAACTCGATTTTTTCACTGGGTAATTATAAACTTCTGTGTTAAAATTGACTGAAATATTATTAGTGGGATAACACTTTATGTTGGGAAAAATGTTCAAAATGCCACCAGGGCAGGCCCGTTTACACAGGCGATTTTTGCTGCAATTTTTCTCACCCTGGCGCATGCATTGAGTATTGAATCATATAGTTTGGTACAAAAGGTTTAGTACATTTGTAAGTCAATCCATTCGATTGCATGTGTCAGGGGCAGATAAATCGCAGCAAATATTGCCTGTGTAAACCAGCCTTTATTGGCTTTATATATTAATTCGTACCAAACAACTGTATTGCCTGACACTATCCATGCAGATAATGCATGGTATAAATTGACGGTACCGAAAAAGATGGCGGCGGTACATCTAACCACAATGCTTTGCAACCTTAAATCAGCTCAAATAACAACTAAACATTATTTATAGAACTTCATTCCTACCAAAGTTGATCGTTTAAAACCATATCTTCCAATAATTCTACAAGAAGCAATATTCACTGCACGCAAATGATTGCGGTTAAATGTACAAGTCTGCATCATTTTCGGTATGGTCAATTGGATTTTAGTATCAATTTTTCATTATCTTTCCCCCTTTTTTTCTTACAAACAGCCCTTTCTGGTTTGGAGGTTTACTTCAGATGGCTTTGATAAACTGAAGCAACAAAACAGACGTCCTGTAGACAGACAAATGCTCGGAAATGTTCTTTCCAATCAAATGAAAACAACGTATCAAATGGATTATACAGGATTACAAAAAGGTAAGATGTTTCGATATCAGACGTAATGATAAAAAAATAAATACAGGAAGATATCTGAAGTGTAAAACAAAATGTAAAACTGAGATATACCTACATGCATAACAAACGCAATAGTATTTGATAACCGCACAGTTAAAATGTTTTCTAACTCTAGATCAGTGATCTAGACAGATCAGTCGCAAAGAACAATAGCGACGCGTACCTTGTCTATCACAGTATAGACGCACAGGAAAATGGTTCTCGGTATTACTATTAGTTATGTAATCTTAGATGATACGATATCTAGGAAATTGGCTGTGAAACTTTCTAAATTGGTATTGTGTTAATAAATCATACTCAGTGTTTTGCCATTCTGCATGTGGTATTAAAAGTTAATTTTTTTATCCATCCATCCATCTATGCATGCACGCACGCATTCATTCGTTCGTTCGTTCGTTCGTTCGTTCGTTCGTTCGTTCGTTCGTTCGTTCGTTCGTTCGTTCGTTCGTTCGTTCGTTCGTTTGTTCGTTCGCTCGTTCATTCATTCCTTCCTGCACCGTTTATATATATACATCATGAACAAGTGAAAGTGAGAACAAGTATGTCAGTAATCTAGTCTTAAATCTACTACATGGTTGCTCAATTTGTCAGTTGATATTTTGCGGTGCGTATTCTTTTGTGAAACGTGAACCTAGAATGCAGAGCAGAACAACACCACCACTAATGAAAACATGAATAGAACTGCAAATTCATTTGGAAAAGTCGTCAGTGAAAGTTTTGCGCCACGATTGTATAGGCTGATATTTCTTTGAGCTCAAGTTAATCGTACAACTGAACAAAAAAATTCAATGCCCAAACCAAAAGGTTTTGTCGTTTTTTTCTGCTCTATTTTTAACAAGGTATTCAGAAAAAGTCTTGTCATGGCGTTGATTGGAAATTTCGGGAACACCACACTCCTCACTATTCGTTTACATCAACACGACACGCTTACCAGCCTCTGGCACTGTGGCCTCCGATATCCCAGAAAAGGCGATAACACGCTTTTCTACGCCCAGCATAGGTAATTATACCTCCGGAATGTAGGGGGTTATATTTTTACTTGTTTGTTTGCTTGCTTGCTTGTTTGCTTGTTTGTTTGTTTGTTTGTTTGTTTGTTTGTTTGTTTGCTTGTTTGTTTGTTTGTTTGTTTGTTTGCTTGCTTGCTTGTTTGCTTGCTTGCTTGCTTGCTTGTTTGCTTGTTTGTTTGTTTGTTTGCTTGCGTGCTTGTTTGCTTGTTGGCTTGCTTGCTTGTTTGTTTGCTTGTTTGTTTGTTTGTTTGTTTGTTTGTTTGCTTGTTTGCTTGTTTGTTTGTTTGTTTGTTTGTTTGTTTGTTTGTTTGTTTGTTTGTTTGTTTGTTTGTTTGTTTGTTTGCCTGTTAGTCTGCATGTTGGTTTCTCGGTCACCAAGATACCTCAAAAAGTTGTGGAAACATCCTTGGCGACAGGCCAAGGATCAACCATTAAACTTTAATTGGTTGAATTGGACGAGAAGTTCATATATATATATATATATATATATTATTACTCAGTCCGCAGTCCGCAGTCCGCGGGTTACTGTGGTTTGCCGAGTCTAGGTTTCGCCTCCATTTCTTCCCCCCCCCCCTTTTTTTCCCCTTTTTGGATGTCACGATTTTGCACTTTTTACTTCCGCTACGTTCTGGCTGCCAGAGTTCCGGTGAGTTGTTAGCCGTGTGATGGAATGAGACCGCGAGGCATGTTGTAAGTTCTTTGCTCCTTTCGCTTTCGGAGTGGGACAAAAAGTTGAACAGCTTTTCCTTTTGATCAAGGTGATCTTGCACGTTGGAAGATTTCCAAATAGACTGACTGACGGACGGACGGACGGACGGACGGACGGACGGACGGACGGACGGACGGACGGACGGACGGACGGACGGACGGACGGACGGACGGACTGACTGACTGACTGACTGACTGACTGACTGACTGACTGACTGACTGACTGACTGACTGACTGACTGACTGACTGACTGACTGACTGACTGACTGACTGACTGACTGACTGACTGACTGACTGACTGACTGACTGACTGACTGACTGACTGACTGATTTAAAGGTGCTGTCAAGTCCGTTCTGCGCATGTGCGTTATTGCCATTTGTGAGGGCCCTCTCGCGTAAACATTTCCCAAGCTGCACTTGGTCTTCTGATCTTGCCACGAGTGTTCCGTGTTCGCGAGATGAATTATAAACTTTTACCGTTGGCGCCGGCTCTTCAAGGGAAAAAGATTTATTTGAGCGTCTTGCGTCGCTTTCCAAAACGCTTCGCTTGTTTATGCTAACGATCGATTAACGAACAGTATACTTGGTTAATACTTTTCCACGGGCATGCGTTTCGTCCACTGCACTCTCTCAAGCAAAACCCTCGTGGCAAGAACACACAGTGATATTGTCTGTATTTGGGAGATGCGCAGCCTGTTCAATTTCGCATCTTCTCAAACTGAAACACTCATCCATATTTATAAATAGTGACGAATGGGCACTACTTCAGTACGTTATGTATAAATATAGATACAGGGCTTTGAAGCCGAAAATGTAAACAAGAATTCGCACATGTGCAGAACGGACTCGACGGCACCTTTAACAGTGATCAGATGTGTCTGACAACTGTCTTGATCTTTCTTGATCGTAAATATGTTCACCAGTGTGAAGTATGCACCACATTCAGCCTTCGATTTTGTGATTGCTGCAATAACTTCAATCTGTTTTACCCAAGCATGTGCACTTCCGCACTTTGCAGTAGCCCAAGTGAACGCCTGACCATGCAGGCGTCTTGCTATAGCTTAAATTATGCAAACTTTAACTGAGTAATTAGCAGGACCAAGGAACATGAAATCTATTATTATTATTTTTGCAAAATTATGAGTGCAATCAAGCATTTTATTCATAAATACATGTGCAGGTCTGGTGAGCTAGCCTGGTTTCCATATAATCGCCACGATCGCTCAAAAATTAGCTCGGCGATCGCAACGATCAACAATCGTGTCGTCGCTGTTTCCATATGATCGCCAAGGCGGCCATGGCTGACCGCGGTCATTGTTTTAATGGTCCGCTGGGATACATACTGATCGCCAAGATCGCTGAGCAACAATCGCCGAGATGTTCTATCTCGGCGATCACAGCGATCATTGCGTCAGTGCATCGTTTCCATATGATCGCTACGATCGCCGAGTTCATTTTTGAGCGATCGTGGCCATCGTAGCGATTATATGGAAACCAGGCTTAAGTGGGATGGTTCGTTTTTGCCGTTTCCCATTTACGTGAATCTTAGCTTAATCTCTGTATTAGAGAGATTGAAATTCACGTAAACAGGATTATACACAAATGGCAAAACGTGAGATAACCGTTTGACGTTCGCGTGATTGAAACTAGAGAGCGGATTAAACTAGCCAAGATGGCGACTAAAAAGAGGAATTTGAAGTTGTCGACGAAAAGGTTGCTTTTTAAAAGTATTTTAATTGGCAGTAGCCCAACCTTTTCATATTTTTTTTTTCATTTGTATTTCTGCACCGTCTACGCAGCACAATGAATCATAACAAAAAGATTTACATCGGAATGAAATTGTAGAAAATAAATATCAATGATTTTGGTATCATTAATATGTTTTTATTATTTTTGAACAGAAATTTAACGGACTATAATTTTGGTGAAATGCGTACATTCGTTCTTGGATTTGTCAGGATGAGAAAAACAAGAGGCTTCATCAACTTAGTATAGTGTGAATATGAAATGGTTAACTTAACTCAATCTGAATAAAGTTTTCTTTTTCTTGATATTGGCTGATTATGCTAATATAATATCACTGACACATCACATTACATTAAAACTATCATTTCGTAGTTTCGCTCCTGTGGAATGCATTTGTTTTCACGATATATGTTTTCGGAATTTCTGATTATCGACGACATATGAACCTGCATGGTCACTCTGATTGTATTCACTAACAGGGTATTAGTCTGTCCATAGTTGCGAGCAACAAAAAACAACATTGGCATCGGGAGAGGAATGTCTGGGTGTAGGGCGCGGGTTAATTAAACGGGAATAGTATGCGTATAGCGACTTAAAGTCTATTTATTCATGTTTATATATTTATTTATTTATTTGTTTATTTATTTGTTTATGGACCGACTTCACTATAATATCGTATAAAACGGAAAATGCCTGAGATATCTTTTTAATGCTGAAAAATACCCCCAGATGTGACAACTCGAGTAGAAAATAAATAACTTTCAATAACACATCATGAAATTAATACGTATAGCGTTCAATGCAACGTCACTACACTGTGTCACGAAACAGGAAAACGATTGCCCAAGTACTTTACACGAACAATATTTTGATTATTCCTTAAAGGGTAAGTGCCCCGGGTTTTTAGACACATTGTAGTTCCGTTATAGCATTGCTTTATATTCTGCCTGTGAACTCACTCACTCGTTCGTTCGTTCGTTACTTCGTGCGGAATCAGTAGGCACGGCATCACCCTATAGGACTGGGTCTTGTTTTCAACACTCGTTTGAGTGCCCTAGTGGTTCATGGCATTATTTTCTCCCCAAAACTCAAGTGAGCAATAATCAGGTTTCAAACAAATAAACTTTATTCTTGCATGACCTTACAAACTAATACTAATATTCTTCCAGCTTTGTAATTTTATCTCAGCACTTGTCATACCAAGCAGCGGTGCATTCTTTACACGAGTAACCACGAATATTGATATAATTGACCTTCATGCATATATTTACTCTATTAAGTGTCAGTGGATCGAATACGGAACACTCGTCAACGGATTTCTTGGTTAACTTAAAAACTTGTAAATACACACAAAATGGCCACATATTTTAATATTTTATTAATGAGATCAGTTATGAACGCGTTCGAGACTATTTCATGTCAATTCCAAAGTCTTCTAAATTACATGAACAAAAGTAAAAAAACCCGAACGGGATCACATTCCCATTCGTGTTTATGTCTGCTTTCTTTCTCTTATTTTTAGCAGCAGGCGCATAGAAAAAAATCCACACACAGACGTCTGTAGCATCCATTTCACATTGACCATTGCGTCAAAATTCAGTTTGCTATAAATATTCGGAACAAAAAAAGTTGGTAAAGTTTTTTTCGTTTGTTTTTGCTGTACAAGCTGTCGTAAGTTAAACTCAGAGAAAAACTCTGAGATCCAGACGGGACTCGAACCCACAAGCTTCCGAATGCCAGCCAGACGCTCTCGCTATTGAGCCATTGGAACTCAGACGGTAGACCGAGGTTAACGGAGACTCCATCTGGAGCTCAGAGTTTTTCTCTGAGTTTAACTTACGACAGCTTGTAAAGCAAAAAACGAAAAAACTAAACGAGAAAATATAAACATATGAGGCATATACCAGCGACATGCAGAGCGTCAGTTTAACCATCTACGCGCATGCGTGGTATAGGCATATGTTCTCCCAGTGTTCACATCTCGGGTGCATGTACTGGGTGGTGCATGTAAATTATTCTGTGAAGTGTTTATAGAAAAGATATTAGAGAGCTTAAGCAAATACAGCGCGAACGTCAAGGGCAACGTCCTTAATACAATAGAATTTTCCTCACACAACGACGATGAATAATTTTTAGTCCCAAGAGTAACTTAACGCCGTTCCCGTTCTACATACATTACAACCTTATTCAGATCATTTTCACGTCTTTTATAGGACAACGTTAATTCATCACATGGAAAGGCGAAACCTGTTTGTAGTATGCAACGAAATCCTTTCAGAACTCTAAGCTTTTGCATGTCGAAAAACATACGTTACGTATTCAATGCTACGTAAATGATTCGTGGTTTCTGCATGCTTGATACTGAGACCCCGTTTACACGATGCCGGTACAATTTGAAAACGGAACAAAATCATGCCGGTGTGTAAATACAGGCCATAAAGTCTTGCGTTTACACGGTGTAATATAATGACGGATTAGCATGTGACTATTCTCTTCCAATGAGAATGAGAGACTATGTGAATACTGCTGACCCGAATACTGTGGTCGTATATATCGTGATTACCGTCATCAAATTGTTACGGCACGGGCGTTTACACGATACCGGTTAGTGTTCCGTTTTCATTTCATGCCGTCAATGAACCCGTCTTCATTTTGTGCCGTTTTCATGTCATTTTTGTGCCGTTATCGTGTAAACGCAAGGCCTAAACAGCATGATTTTGTTCCGTTTTCAAATTGTACCGGCATCGTGTAAACGGGGTCTGCATGTATATGCCGTCGTCGCCCTAGTTTGCTTAAGCTCCCTATTGAATCACGTTTAAATAAAAGTAGTTATGTCCAACAAATTGGGCATTAAACATCTTAATGTTGTCTTCCGCAAAATCGAATATCAAATGCCCAGTCCATCAATGTTGCTTGTTCTATTGACCTATTTGCTGTTTGTAACGTTTATTAATCAGAGCACATACAACTGAAAAGTTATCTGTACCACTAAAAGATGAGAATTTGGAATAAACGTTTATCCAGTGGTGGGGTAGAAGCCTTCCTTTTTTAAAGATGGTGGGGTTGGGCATTTTCTCTTCAGCACCCACCTGGCCGTAAATATAATGACTGGTTCCTTATTAAAAATAAGTTGGAAATGCAAGCTCTTTGATGGTAGGTGTTTTTGAATTATCAATTTCATGCATTTGGAACGCTTTATCTGGGAAGGGCTAAATAGAGAGAGAAGTTTGACGACATATTTGGAATCAAAAAACATATTTGACGACCTATTTAAGAATAGCTCCGGGAAGACTGAGTGGGTGCTTTTCAGTAATCCCTTTTCGGTGTCGATCGCTGGGGGTCAAGGTTGGCTTTTGGAAAGTTTATCAGCTATGGGCTCATAAATGTATGGAGCGCAGCCGCCAATGAAATCGTAAGTTATTTAATAAAATAGCTTAAAATAACTTTGTATGGAAATGTTTTTAACTAAAATAAATAAATTCTCAAAGCAGTCACTGGTGAAGAATCCGAATACTTTAAAGCCCTAATCAAACGAGAATGCAAGTCATCGCAAGTTAGCTTACGATGACTTGCGATGCCACCAGTCAAACGTCGGCACAAGTCGTCGCAAGTTCTGCACTACCGCTAGTTCCCACGCCTTTTCGCTAGTTCTCATGGTAGTTTCTATGGCGACGGAGCACGAAAGACTTGCATCGACTTATGTTTTGTGTTTAAACGTTTCGCAAGCTCTCGCAAGTTGAAGAAAACTTGCGATGAAATTTGAACAAGATCAAATTAGTCTCACCGCAAGTCATCGCAAACTGGCGGTCAAACGAGACACAAGCAAGCACAAGCTAAAACTTGCGTTCTCGTTTGATCAGGGCTTAACGCTACTCTGGCTAAAAAGTTTGTTAAACGCAACTTAAAAACTTTCGACACTCTGAAAACACTAGATCGGAGTGTCAAACGTTGGGTCATGAACCGTAACTTATAAGTTGCGTTCAACAAACTTTTAAGCCCTACTCTAGCTATTCAACTATTTGTCTGCGTCATTAGGTTTGAAATCAGAAGAACATTTTATATAAGGGCGCCGTGTGAACTATTGCACAAAGAATAAAGCCTGAATATGAATAATTTTAATTGAGTACCAGCTTACGCTAAAACATGCAAAATAACTTAACAGTATTTAACAAACCTGGAAACGTAATAGGCATAAAATCCTTCCACTATATGAATTGAAACGGCAACCCAAAACCTACATATAAGTAATTATAAATACTGTATATAGTTATCATGACTAAATAGTTCAAAGTTTGAAAATAAGATGCTTTTTTTTTGTCTTTTGCGGCTAGACCATAATTATTCACCACAGAAAAATGTCTTGGGCTATAAAGGGTTAGGCCCAAAGTACTGAGATAAAACAAATTAAATGCACTTTTAGATCAAGAGTTGCTGCCATATAGAGATCAGTGGTTGCTGCCCTCCATCTTACGTACGCCATTTTTTACATGCACGTGAAAATAAACTGATACTTGATTTTAACCGCCACAACACTTTTAAAAGTGTAACGTTAACGTTGAAGAGCCGGATTGGCCGACTCAAGAGACTCATGCACTGTAGTAACCAACGGTCCCTTGGTGATGGTCATAAAAATTGTACTTTACTGCACGACGACTCGACAGCAACTGCTGTAACACATACTATTTATACAAACATATCTCAAAAAGTATTGAACCGATTTTTGCGGATACTGGTTGCTAAACCAGATCCGCTATGTCATGAGCTGAGTTGCACTGGACTGGGTTTCGTCAATCACGTGATCTGCTAAATACACATCATCAGAGGCCTTATTCGTAGATATACGAATGCTGTACGAGCGTTCACGAGAGCAAGCGGCAGGAAGCCGAATTTCGCTTCAGCGAATGGGATTTAATAAAAACCAAAGTTAGTGAAATTGCTGCCGTCCTTAGTGGATCGTTCGCCACCGCACGCTTGCGACACTCGCGGTTTGTGATGCAATGCTGATAAACACATGAAGGCACATTGTCGACCTCTCGATACTTCACAAAAAATTGTGTCGCCTTGATGGATGCTACCAAAAACGGGAAATAGAACAACAGACATATAATCTTAATATCCAAACTCACCTGTACTAAGAAAATCCGTACTTGTCAGACTATATGGTCAGACAGAAGACAATCGAAATGGTGGTCGGTCGTTGCCTGGGAGATGAAGTGTCTTGCGGCTTACACGTATAAATGAAGCATTATGATTGGGCAAACAATTACCTGCATGTGATTGGAGCGGCCGCATCAAAGCATTCCATGCGGTCGAAATCACCCGGACAACAAATCGACTATATGTTCCGAATAGTAAGCTGCCTAGCGGCAGCAATAAAAAGGCACAGGCGCAAAGCGAAGGAGTTTCAAGTATCAAGACGCAAGTGGATGTCAAACGATTATAGGGAAATTATGAACAAAGAGAAGAAGGTAGCTAAGAGAACATGAATATAGATTTTAAATATTTACGTTGTTAATACGTTTACTAGCCTGCGTCAGACGCATGTAGGCGCAGAAATATTATTTTCTAGTTTCTTCGCTGTTTGCTGTTGAATTATGTAAATTTATATTTAGAAATATTACGATAGACAGTTTATAATCTGGCTAAACTCTTCAAGTATAGACAGTCTAGTCATTTCCGAGCATTAACGTGTTTTTTTCTTCTTGTTTTTAGGTGTTAATTTGCGAATTCATTATTAAACTTGTTTTAACAAAGCCAGCATACATACATTACATGTTTGTCAGTATCTATTTATAATCAACAATTTGATCAGATTTTTTCAGTGCTTATAGTCTATGAGGATACATGCATCTCAAAGCAAAGTCAAGTCAAACTTAATAGTATTAAGTTAATACTCAAACACTCGTGTATTACCTGTATTAAACTGAAAAGTAAACATGCAATTATTGACTAAGATGTGACTTGTGTTTGCAACAAGTCAATAATGCATAATAATTTACAATTAACTACCACCTAGGTCAACTGTGAAAATGTGGACATGAAAGTGAGCCAGTTTACATGAGATCGAGTTATCTCAGGGTAGGGCCAACTTGGGAAACCAGATTAATATTGGCCTAGTTTCACATAATAATTGTTTCATGCTCAAAGCGACAATCGGACTAAAAGTGTATAGGAAGCTAACTTTATGTAAAGCCTCAGAGTTGGCATGTGTAATTATTTCAGAATTCTACCCTGTCTTCTGAGCTATCTTGGGTAGAAGTAATCAAAATAAAGCCAGGACTAGAAAAGTCTATCCCTGGGGTTACTGTATTGTATTACTTGGACTGATTTATCTCTATGTACCCTAATTTATCTTATTTACATGTGAACAATTTACTTTTCAAACATGAAAATTAGCTCTTGTCAAGATATCTTGGAGATAGGAGGAGCAACTGTTTCCCCCTAGCTGAGGTCACTCGTGAAATTATTATAAACCAGGTTCAAGTCATAAGTAAACGCGGCTCAAGTCTTAATTCCATGTGAGTGTTGGTTATCTGAGGGCACTAGAGTTTTTTCATTTCTTCAGTGCTCTCAAACTCAGTGCAGAATACTGTCATGCAGAAATTATCACCTATTCTTTCCTATTATCACCTATTCTTTCCTAGATCAATTACCTTTACTTGACTTCACAAAATATACTTATAAATTTATAAGACTGCTGTAATTTACTAAGCCCAGTCTCCAATAACTCACCTCCTATCCGGCTTTCCAATTTTTGTCACAATCATATATCTATATACGTTGCAATATTATAGCCTTTTCAGTATCTTTACAATTTTTGCAAAACACAATTTACATTGTTCAATCATCTGTGAGGCACATGGCAAATACAGTACAGTACCAGTACCCGCATGTACGCAGTGCGTACCTATTTTTATGATTTATTATATGACAAGCAATTGCTTGATTTCTGCTATTTTAATCTTATTTATTTTATTAAATCAGAATAGAACTTACCCGAATGTCAAACCTGTATGATATTCTTTGGCGAAGTAGCACAAATAATCTCCAAATTTACCAAGTGAATCACATGGTAGTAAATTTGGCTGATAACAAATAATCTTCAGAAAAAAACAAAATATTATCAGTTGCAATGCCAAAGATTTTGTTAAAAATATTAAAGCTCAGACAATTATTTTGAATAAGCCAATAACGTAGACGAAATGAAGAAAATAAATTTAATAGAACTAGCGTTTCATTGCTAGATCCAACAAAATCTTCAGAGTGTCACGTTTGAAATTATTACAAATACACAGACATATATATGTTGTATAAGTATTTATACAATACCCTTCATTGGTTGTTGCCCATGATCTATTAGAGGACAGACACATGGATCACGTCAGATCACGTCAGCTGACTAATTACTTTTTTCTTTCTTCATGCCCCAAAATCCGGCAAGAAGTATTGTGTAATTTTTATATTGTATAAAACAAATAGATTCCATTTTTTTGTTGTCTGTTCAGTTATAGATGCACAGAAGACGTCACAACGTGGTAAGAACATCAGTGACCCACTCGACTGCGTCTCGTGGGCCACTTTTTTGTTCTTACCACGTTGTGACGTCATCTGTGCATCTATAACTGAACAGACAACGGCTAAATGGAATCTATTTGTTAAATATACAACAGGATTAGACCTTATATTTATATCGTATACATCTATTTGGCAAATTTAAATTTTCAAATTTTCAACCGACGTTTTTTTGTAACATGTAGTGTTTGTCAAGCTTAGATATTCATAAAATGTTTCTGAGCTCTGATAAGAATCGAAACTGCAACCTTCTAAGCTAAAAATACGTGTCGGCGATTTGTGAAATTAAATTTTGTTCAATTATTTTTAATGATCGTTTTATAGTCACAAAATAATTCCGACAATATTTTTCTAAATTCAAAACGTCAAATAACTAATCAATAAAAAATCACCGACACGCTTTTGTAAGGGGCGTATATGCAGTTAGCAAACCCACGAAAATTTCAGCGAAAAACTGTTAAAACGTTGTAAAGTTGAAAGTTTTCAAAAACATAATTTTAGTGGGAAAAAACGACCTGGAAGATCTTCATGTGCATGATGATGCATTTAAGTAATTGTTCCGTAAAATAATGTATTAAAAAATAAAAATAAAAATTATTTCTTCATATTTTGTCGACTGAAAGCCAGCCGCCGATCTCATCTCGTTCTCACTCGCACGAGATGAGATCGGCGGCTGGCTTTCAATCTAACTTTAAGAGTGATATACATGTAGTATATGTGAAAGCTAGGAGTATATACGTTTGAGAGTGTTTGCATATGAGATGTAGTTAACCTATTGCTATCCATAGGCTGTCTGAGAGTTGTCTGTTCTCCCCTTGCACGACAAGTAAAATTGTCTGGCATTAGACAGGGTAAAATAATCTGGCGTTAGACAGGGTAAAATAATCTGGCGTTAGATAGCGTAAAATAATCTGGCGTTAGACAGGGTAAAATAATCTGGCGTTAGACATGCGTAAAATAATCTGGCGTTACATAGTGTAAAATAATCTGGCGTTAGGCATACAACAATAGCTTGATGACGTATATCAAAATTAAAATTTCTACTTTGAAGACATCTAGGACATTGTAATTTAAGTATCGTAGGCTGTTTTTGTTTTGTCTAGGCCAAATTTTCAGACATTATATTATAAAACCTTAGTACATTGTGAGAGCTCGCATTACGCTGTAAGACCTTGCGCTACATTGTAAGACTTTACGTTACATTGTGAGGTCTACGTTGTGATCACCTTGCGTTACATTGTGAGACCTTACGTTACATTGTGAGATGACCTTACGTTACATTGTGAGATGACCTTACGTTACATTGTGAGACCGTATACGTTACATTATTTGTAAGACCTTGCGTTACATTGTGAGACCTTACGTTACATTGTCGGAGACCTTATACGTTACATTGTAAGACCTTATACGTTACATTGTGAGACCTTACGTTACATTGTGAGACCTTACGTTACATTGTGAGACCTTACGTTACATTGTGAGACCTTGTACGTTACATTGTAAGACCTTACGTTACATTGTGAGACCTTACGTTACATTGTGAGACCTTGTACGTTACATTGTGAGACCTTACGTTACATTGTGAGACCTTACGTTACATTGTGAGACCTTGCGTTACATTGTGAGACCTTGTACGTTACATTGTGAGACCTTACGTTACATTGTGAGATCTTTCATTAGGTTGTGAGACCTTACCTTACATTGTGAGATCTTACGTTCACCGGTTGTGAGATCTTACATTACGCGTTGTGAGATCTCACGTTACATTGTGAGACGTTACGTTGGGAGACCTTAGTTACTGTACGTACGTTACATTATGAAGCCATGCATGTCCGCAATACAATTTGATTGTTCCCTATAGTATGGCAAGTAAAATCGTATGCATGGCATTTATAGACAGATTTAAAATACTTAAGCCGGTTTTCCACTAAGCGACTTTTTTCGCGCGAAGCGACTTTTTCTTTTGTTTCATGAGCTCTGAGCTGGAACTAATCAGAAATCTATTGAATTCGAACAAAAGAAAGTCGCTTCGCGCGAAAAAAATCGCCTAGTGGAAAACCGGCTTTAGGCAGCCTAATGTAAAGTAATAAAAAGACCGTTTTTGGCCAGCTCAGGCAGCACTGGCGTAGTTAATTAAGGGCGGGCCAAGCCGGGCTTGAGCCCGATCAACCCGCGTCAATAACGTCATTTATTATTCCACGAATATCTTATGCTAGGCTGTGCCCACGCGTTTTCTAGACGTGATGCGCGTAGTGACTAAAGAAACGCTGGCGCACGCAATTTTCACTAACACACTTGTACGCACAATGCATACATCATCAAACTGACTGGAAATTTTTTCGCAATCCTACCAAAAATAGTGTAAATATTTAATTTTGGTATTTTATATGGCGTTTAATAAACTTCAGAATTCTATAAATTCTTATCCCTAAATAATGGCATTTGAGAGACCCGAAGGCCGAAGTCTCAAAATTTTCCAGGTGACATGCCCCTCATCCCTTTAGAAATGTCACTTTGGTACACTTGGTGCCCGCCCAATTGGTCAACCCTGGCTACAGGTGGCCAAAATTGGCTTTTTATTATTTTAGGCTGCCTGAGGCAGGAACAGGTAAATCTGTTAATGACTAATAAAATTCTTGCAAACAAATTTTATAAAAATATTCCTGGAAGCAATATTGTCTAGTCTTGGCCGACTTGGCCCATCGCCAGGGAGAGTTGTGAGCTAAGTGCGCTGGGGGTGCGTGGGGAGGTATGTCCTCGTCCTCCCCACACACCCACATGCGCTTAGCTCGCAACTTTCTCTAGCGCTCCTGGGTACAAGCTGACACATTGCTTGCAACCCCTGCCCTTTTTGTGACACCAGCTGACACCTTTTTTGCGTAATCAAGATACAGTCGTTGGCACCTAAGCATGTACACCACCCATATCAAAACATCTTCTAAATTTAAGCCAAAGTTAACCATTTTGAAATTGACACCAATTGGCTAAGGGAGTAAGGGAACATTCATGTGACAATTAGCCTGCATAGCAGGCGTTCTGTTCATGGGGGAGAGGGTTGAGAGGGGCAGGGGAGAGGGTTGAGAGGGGCAGCGGAAAGAGGCTTGAGAGGTGCCGGTGGAGTGCGCGCTCCACTGGCGCCTCTCAAGCCTCTTTCCGCTTGCCGCTCTCAACCCACCTCCCTTAATCCCTGCCCCTCTCAACTCTCTCCCCCAGAACAGAACACCTGCTACACAGGCTATGTGACAATAATTTATTGCATGGTTTGAATGTATGGAATGAAAATCTAATACTTTCCCAAAGTAAACAGACATTTAACTTTGACGTTGATAAAAAACCATGCATGTTTTTCTGATAGGTGGTGTTAATATAGAATTCTAAAAGATTTTGCCCTTTTAGTGCACCACCCCTGCACAATCTTGATTTTCTAGTGTGACCTAGCAATATCTTTTTAGAGACTATCAATTTGCTAATTATGACAGTATAAATGTGTGTACCTGATGTGACATGATATTCCCTATTACAGTATTAAAATTAACAAAATTTAATTAAGACAGTATTTTTCTTGTTATTTATTCTTAACTGCCATTAAATATTTATTTAATAGTAATATATATGGTGTTATAACATAGATGTAATATAATATGGCATTTCTGATTAGCTACCAACTGTGTGTGCTCCATAACTCGATGGAGCACAGCAATTTCAAACATAATGAGAAACTCATTTTTAATCAGTGAAATAAATATTGTTTTCTGTTGTTTTGTGTCTGATTCTCTGTTATAAAAGAAATGTAGCTACATGCCTACATGCCTGCACGGTTTGGTGTGCTCCATTGGGTATGGATGCACTTGGGAAGTTGTAGAGTGCTCAAATGCCTCAACCACTCTTATGCTTTTTTCATGCTCCCCAACTTCCCACGTGCATCCATAACTTGATGGAGCATGCCAAACCAATGAAACCATTTCTTACTACCATTTGCAAGCCACTGTTAGGCTTTTTTTCATGTTCATTTACATTTGAAAGTTGCACCTTTCACCAGAAAATGTTGAATGTTTAAAAACTGAAAAAAACAAATCAATCAACTTGCAAGGTCATTTTGACAGGTTAATTTCTTTGAATTGAGCCTGCAAGTTGATTGATTTGTTTTCAAACATTCAATGTTTTTTGGTGAAACGTGCAACTTTCAAATGTAAATAAACATGAAAAAAATAGCAAGCCTTTAAATGGTGGCTTGCAAATGGCAGTAATTAGACAGTCAGTGAAAATTTATAATAAAAAAGCTATCTTTGGCTGGTTCAAACAGGAATACATTTATACATGTATATGTTAATGACTTGTTAACCTATGTCAATAAACTCGCAATCAAAACTGTCATCTCCACTTTTGATATAAAACACATGTATACTGTATAGCCCTGCATGCTTGACATTGATCACATGCTGTGTGCTATAGCTTAGCAGATTAATTAAGTTGTTTTTCCTCGTATTAAAATATAGACAACACACAACATATAGTAACTTGATCATGATAATAAGAGAGTTGATAAAACATAGGTAACAAAAAAGAATAACAAGGTGGTTGGTCTAAACAAGCAACAATTAAAGTAAACAATGAATGTAAAACAAAAATCAGGTGACAAATATCAGGTACCGGGTATATCAAACAAGCACATTTTAATGACAAATTTGTTTTGAAAACGAAGCATGTGTATGGCAACTCAAGATTGCTTTAAAAAGACTAAAAAAACATAGAAACATGTTAATAAGGTGTTTTCACAAATTACAGTAATGACCTTGGATGCTTCGGATATCAGGGGCAAAACACAATACTCAAGAGCTTCCACAGCATCCAAGGTATAAACAATGAGCACTTTGTCCTTAAAGTTAAAGGTTTATATGACAGGGATGTAGCCAAAGGGGGAGCTGCGGCCGTGGCTCCTCCCCTTTTAATATAAAACAACAGACATGTAACTACAAAACTGATGCAATGTGAATTATATCAGGAAATAAACTGCAAACAGTGTATTCAATCTACTGAGTGTATGCATTTTGAGTATCTATGTGACGTTTGCGTGTTTTAAGTATTTTATAGAGTCTGTAAAATCTTCCTCCAAAAGCCAGGAAATGGTATTTCAGTGACTTGTGATTTCAAAATTTCCCGGGGGAGCATGCCCCCGGACCCCCCTAAAAATTTATTTTGATTTCAGCTCCCCTCCTTTCAAAATCATGGCTAGGTCCCTGTTATATGACAGTAATACAAGTACATATAAATTGTCTTCGCCTGTAGGCAATGTAAGCATAATATGGTTCACAAATCACAAATATTACTGTTTATTATATAGATGCGAGTGTTTTACTAGAGAATATGCAGTGTCGTATTTTCCATATCCTCACCAGTGAAGATATCGATGACGTCATTAAGTCTATTTTATATTTTCGTGAACGACTGACATGGACGTCACAACATGAACCAAATCAGATCAAATGAACAAATATACAGTATAATGATTGATAATCATACCTCAAATAGCACGAAAAAAGCCACTAACACCACCAATGTCAAGACTGGTACAGACTGGAACGATTCACCCTTGGTTACAGTTTTGGACTCTTTCGCCATTTTTGCTCAGTCAAATATGCACCCCACAAAAATTGTATTAATTGGCAATGATAATATTTCCAAGACAATAAGACATACACTTCCAATACACTTCCTCTGACCACGCTCAGATTACATCTTCCATAAAATTAAAAGATAAAATTACAGTAACTGCTTTGACTGTTTGACATCAGTGATCTATAATAACTTTCTCAGTTGGGTACGTAGACAAAATAAATTACTAGGCAAAATTCATCGGAGGAGTGGAGCTTCGGAGGACTGGTCTCTAATTTTGCAAATGAAAATGGCGGTGGATGGTCGGCAATGATTGAAAAAGAGGAAAATACTATTTGATATATTTGAGATGGGTCTTTTGGGCAAAGTATTAGTGCTACTTGGTTTAATAACAATAATTCATGCTGGATACTCCTCTGAGCAATGTTAGTTACTATATAGTGTATGGCTAAACTTCTATCAATTGCTGCAAAATATATAAATAAGTTTGTGAACACATGTTGAAATACAACATATGACTATGTGTATAAACTTTAAAAGAATTATTACATCATAGACCTACTAGTTATAAATTTTTGTGCGTGAATGTTTGTCTATTTCATATTTTATTGTTTTTTCAGATAGAACTTATTTAAAACTCATAGAAGAAGATTTTACTTCCCTTCCAAAAGATGTAAGTAAATATTTCATAGCAAACTCAATGTCAGTGACAATTATCAATCCATCATTATTTATTTCCAAGTTGATTTATTCACTTAGAGTCACTCAGGATGAAATGTTGTGACCCATCATACACTTGACTATTAACTAGAGCATTCTGGGAGTTATCAAACGAACAGTAGGCACCTCGAACCATAGAGTTTTTTCGTTATTATACTTATCCCTGGTTAGACCAATTTTAGAATACGCAGTGCCCGTCTGGTGTCCACATCTTGTTAAGGACGTTCATGCACTGGAAAAAGTTCAGAGAAGAGCATCTCGAATGGCTCTAAACCAACGCAGAGGCGATATGTATTATGAAGACCGCTGTAAGATACTGCAATGGCCAACTTTGTCAGTGCGACGAGATTACTTCACTCTCATTGAGTGTTATAAAATAGTATTTGGATTAAGTCATTTACGTTTTGAGGATTTCTTCGAGTTCACAAAACTATCCACCACACGATCAAACCATAAATATAAACTATACACTAAGCTTGCTAGAGTAAACTGTTACAAATTTTCATTTTTTGTTAGGGTTATACTTAAATGGAACAATTTACCATCGTCTGTTGTAGAGGCGGAAAGCTTCAACATTTTTAAAAGTAGGCTTAAATTTCATTTAGGCATCTAGATAATTTATTTATTTTTTCTCGATTTTTTGTTTCTATTCTATTTATCTTACTTATTTATTTAGGGAGTTTTCTATAGGGCTAACCTCTTTACTTCCTGTCGTGATGTATTTTTGTATTTTTTCTTTTCTGCATCATGATTAAACAATGTTATGTTATGTTATGTTATGTTATATTTCCAAACCATAATTGTGAAACATGATGTTTGTTGAAAAGTTTCAGAAATAGTTTATTGATTGTTAAGAGAAGAGGGTGATAAAGTTCCTGAAATAATGTCACACAGACTGTCAATGGTACTAAAAAAGCAATATTGACATAGTTATGGTCAGGGGTGGATTTATAAGGCGTCTTGGGGCCCTGGGGAAAATTCAAGTGTGGGGCCCCAAACACCTGAAGAAGTTGGCAGGTTGCACTCAGTGGTGGACACTTCATAAAATATTGGGTGGAGGGGGGGGGGGGGGGGTCAATTTTCCCCCACCATTTCGTCAAAGAAAATTTCAGGAAGAGTTGTGTGAAAATTATTTGAAGGCTCTAATCACGTAGAAACAGCTTATCCAAGCTAGAACACGAATTACAGTACAGTATTATTCTGTCTACTCTATTCTGTCTATTCTGATTATAATGATTTCACTCTGGTAGGACAAATGTCTGACCCACTATAAAGTTGCTCAGACATTAGACGAGAGATTGGTTGGCCAATTTTCTAAGTTGTTTTATAATATTTAAGTGTAGTTAATGAGAACCACATTGGAGTTTTAGTCATATAAAGTAATGAACGAGGGAGATGTTAGAAGGGAATTTGAATAAAAAGCGATTAGCCTCCAGCTATGTTGCATATGAAAGGCGACGCGGGCCACGCTGTTGGACATGCAGTGTAAAAATGTTGCTTAAGAACCATGTAAAAACATCGGAAGAAAGATTAAAGAATAAAAGATTTGTAATGTACTGTATAGTATATAGTGCAATCAGGATCTTAGGATACAACCCTGGATGCACGTTTCAACCTTCTATGATGGTCTCATCAGCAGGGATTTGGGGTTGGGAGTCGATGTAACTTAGAGAATAATAAACGCTATAACCAGAATTATATAATAGGGAGAGATAACGTGAGCTGGTGCTTAGCGAACTTGTTGTTTGATTTCCGCCTTCTTAAACCCAACCCGTCTAGTACCGTAAGCATCTTTGATTGGGTAGCAGGATGGTGGATTCATTGTTTGTTTGTAGTGTTTAGTAGCTAGAAAATCGCGCTCTTCTATTGTCGGTCTTCATTCTAGTTCATAGCTGTTAATACATAATTATACTAATATATATTTTTCAGATAGGCAGAGAATATGTGATTTATTTTTGTTTTTAATTCATATTTCTTGGTCAGTCAAAATGTCTGACCAGAACAGAAATGGTCGGCCATTTCGTATTTTTGGTCGGCAAATAGTCGATTGCCAACTGTTATAATCCACACTGTACACTGGTCTTTGCTGTTTGAATACAGGGACATGTACAAGAATATTTGAAGTTGAGTTTGCAGACTTAGTTGACTATGCATTTTAATTTACTCGCATTTCATCAGTGTGATTAACTTTGAATTTTGAGCTTTTGATGCTTTGATAAGCTCTGCCATGTACTGTAAGGCTCATGTAAGCACATCATTAATGCTGTGTAAGCATGCCATTAACTAAAAATATGGATCATGAAAAGCTGAAAATGCATTGGTTAAACTGGTTTGTTCTTATTCTTGATTTGAAACAGTTACAGGGGTAATATTTTGACTGCCTCATCCCCAGACAGTCGCTTTTCAAGAATGAGATCTGGTGTCGAACATTGAGGAAATTTGATAGGGGGCCCAAATTTAACTTAAACAAATATTTTCCTAAAAATTATAAGAAGAGCCTGTGGAGGAGGCAGATATTTTGATATTTGAAACCAGTCTCACTCTATTGCGGTTGTAAAAAATTGTTACTATTTAGTTGGTACTAAGCTAATGAGCTATCTTTGAAATCTTAAAGTCCCTCACTCACCTAGTGCCCACCATTGTATAGTTGTAAAGATTCTGTAAGATATTTCAAGATTTCTAATTTTTTGCCATTCCTGAATATTTTATTTTATTGCATTTGTGGTCTTTTTAGGCTTTCTAAATTTGAGCAGAGCCCTGGCTAGGCACACACCCCAGTTGGCCCCTGGTTTTAAAATCTGCTACTGGTAACTTATAGTTAGGGTTATGGTGGGTTGGCATTATGATTGGGTTAGGGTTATAGGAATTTTAGGATACTCATACAATAGAAAGATATTTGAGTTCCCAAGCAGGACTCAAACCCACAATTTTCTGACCACTGAGATGCTGGGGCTCAGATGATTTGAACATAAGTTTGATGTATAACATTACACAGTACATGTACATTGCACCCAAAGTTCATTGATTACTACAGTCACTTGCACCTACCGGTAAGTGGAATCACTGTCCATCAAAACATGTTCAACCATAAACCTCTGAATATAAACCCTGGGCTTATATTTGTTCGTAAGTTTGGTGGGCTTATACATGGGGGGGGGGGGGCTTATATACAGACAAGATTTTGTGTTAGTAAACATTTATTGACTTTATTTCAATATAACACAAGGTTAACATATAAACAAGCATAAGATACTATATATACGGGTGGGCTTATATACGGAATAGTGGGAGTGTTAGTAAATTGGTGGGCTTATACATGGGGGGCTTATATTCAGGGGGGGGGGGTTATATTCAGAGGTTTACAGTATTTCAAAGTCAAACATAAAAGTTTTCCTTGGAAACATATGTTTCCCTTCGATACGTACATGTTTGTGCTCTTAGCCAATCACGTCTTTCCTATCCCACAGTGTCAATTTCTAAACGGTTAACTTTTGAACATATTTTGACGGGCGGTGTTTCCACTTAGGTGCAAACGACAGTAAACTATTCTGTGAAAAAATATCTAAAAAGAGAAGAGAGAGTTTGGGAGAATTTGAAAGTTGATGTAAATTGAATGCATAGCCAAGGGTAGAGTTCATGTTAAGTACTTTCAAATTCTCCTGAACTCACTTGTCACCTGAGTGCATGTTTGTATCAGGCTGGATACAGTAAACACAATAGAGCCATTTAAATGGGAGAACTTAATTAAGATGCGTCATATTTAAGTCACGAACACACTGGTATAAGCCCGTATAAATGTTTTGTTCAGGACCAAAGTAAGTCGCGACTAAAAAGAACAGAGTTGAAAGCTCGTCCAAAATAATACTCGAAATTGACCGTTTATACGGGTGTGTTTGCGACTTAAATAGGACGTGTCTTAATTAAGTCACGACTTATTTTCTCCGTTTAAATGGCCCTAATCTGTCCATTTGTTTAATAAAATAGGACTAAGAACTGTGATGTGACGTCATTAACTGTGTTTGCAAAGTCTGATGTAGACAGATAGTAACTGCCCAGTCACAGCAACATAGCATGCGTAAGACAACATTTATTTTATAAACATTTATTAACTAATACAAGATACAGTAATCACAATTGTGACAATGTAATGTTTCATAGATTGTCTTGCAATGTATTTTTGGCTTGGTATTGGGAGCAGTTGGTGCAGTTCAAATGGCAGGAGATTTTAAGGAAATAAAAGCTTCTGCAGATTTAGCCAACAAGTAAGTTAAATATTATAACACATGCCTTATCACATTGTAAATTTTAATACTACACTGTCTGTAATATTTAACCACAAACCACACCCTAGTCTATTATGACAATAAGCACGTCAAATGTACTTTTATAAGAGTACATATGCACAGGAGCGGTATGTTTTATAAAATATGAAGAAAAAAATCAATTGAAACTAAAAGTGGGATAGTTTTGAAAGTTCGCTAGCTTTTCCCGCCAGGTGACGCCATTCTACGTCATTTTACGTCATTCATGATCTTCGTACTCTTATAAATGCACAAGACCCAGCCAATCAGAGCGTGCGTAGAGGACACCTTATTTTATAATAGACATTAACTTTATTTGCACATACGTAACTATACAATACATTTAGTAAGGGTTCGATAGACTTATTACAAATAGAAATGAAAAAAATTAGTAAATATGAATTATTACAGAAAGAAGAGGTAGATGATGTACACAGTGGTTAAAGTAGCTCAGGTTTTCGAGTTAACCACTACGTGAGACTATCAATATGAAAATATAGCATGGGTCATTGCGTGACAAATGGTTCGTACAGTGTTCATACTATATTATTAAGCTATATATAATATTGAACAACACAAATCATGCTGTACAGCAATCAAACTGCAGAAGAATTTCAATATACTACACTGTATTACAACAATTTCAATATACTACCCCCCCTGTTCAGACCAGTGTCTACGTGTGCACTAGTGTGAACACGACTTTCGCGGTGCCCAACTCAAACTAATGAAAACCGGGCACCGTGCGTTGAGGTAGTACCCGGGCACCGTGCCCAGGTATGGGTGCCCGGGTACGGGCACTAATGTGAACACGTTTTCATAGTGCCGGAGGGCCAAAGTGGTGCCCACGCTTTTTACTCAATATTCCTTGTAATTCGAAGGCTTAAAGCCACAAAATAGCTACAAAAGTTTTCTGTGTGAACGCTTATCAGATCCAGGGCGCCGTGAATGTGAACAAGTGGCCCGTGCCCGAGCACCGTACCCAGGCACCTAGTCTGAACAGGCCCTAATACTGTATACTGATCGACTGAAAAACGGAATTCAACAGCCGTCCCCGCTGCACCTTGATTGCCACTGTAGTCTGTCATGTGGAAAATATCATAAATCCATACTATTAAAGTTTTCCTTTCTTTGCAGAAGTTGGGAAACCATGAGCAATAGACCATCGTTTTACTCCTTCCACCATAGAGGCAAAGTTATGTTTGCAAATGTGATGCCTGAATGACCTATGTCTTGTTTATAATAGAGACCTTAAGCAAGCACAATAAGAACGTCGCAATAATTATTATAGTCAAACCGGATGTTCTTTTGCGTGCGACTTTGCAATATTGATACGCAACAAATTTGCAATTTTGATTGATGGATTCAATCAGCAACCTGCAAACGCTTTATCACGATTCCTCGACGGGTTGCCCTAAAAATCGTTTTAAATGCCAAACTTTGGATAATGCGAAATTCTGCATAAAGTTAGTTCCATTACTTTCAAGAATAACATCACATTTATGTGTTCTTCGATGTTTTAAAAAAAAAACAATATTTTAAGCAACCCGTCGAGGAATCGTGGTAAAGCGTTTGCATGAAGTTGCTGATTGAATCCACAATCAAAATTGCAATGTTGCGCATCAATATTGCAAAGTCGTACGCAAGAGAACATCCGGTTTGACTATAAGTAAAATCATTCATAGCATTTTTCAAGCAAAACAAAAACCTTGAGTAATTTGCAGTTTCTGGAGTAATAACTTCAATTCAATTTATTCCCACTTCAATAATAATAATAATAATTTACAATGTTAATTGAGGAAATAATGTAGATACAACGTCAACTTTAGACATTTATAGAGACTATAGCTATTTATACAATGCTGTGCGTGTTTTCATTGGTTGTTGGCCATGATCTATTACAGGACAGCCGCATGGACACGTCAGATCACGTCAGCTGACTTGCTTTTTTCCTTCTTCATGCCCCAAAATCCGGCAAGAGTTTCGACAAAAACCTTTTAAATTTTTATTGTATAAAACAAATAGATTCCATTTTTTTGTCGTCTGTTCAGTTATAGATGCACAGAAGACGTCACAACGTGGTAAGAACATCAGTGACCCGCCACTTTTTTGTTCTTACCACGTTATGACGTCATCTGTGCATCTATAACTGAACAGACAACGGCAAAATGGAATCTCTTTGTTAAATGGATGCTTCATAATGATCTAAAAATACATATTGTATACAGGTAATGGTATACACAGCACGCATACAATATCATAATCTAGTTTCTTTTAGATGTGGTAATTTTGATTGCTGTCGTCGTCCTAGCTTGCTTAAAGTTCCAAGTTGTAACTTACAGTACATTGTAACTTGCAATTATCTGTGTTAGAGGCAATTCACGAACTACTTACTATTTAACAGACTGTTACTGTAACTGATGATGTAATGACTGAAGTAATAAAAAACAATTTCAGTATCCATTATTAGTCAAACCATTCAGTGTTAACCATCTATCTAGACTTTGTCTGGGGTTGTTTTTCGGGATTATTTCTGCAGGCTGTCTTTTTTACATGGAGAACTTATTGCTTACTTTTATTGTTACTATATCTTAATGACATGAAATATTCTACTGTAATGTCAGAACTGTAATGGTTGCTAAGATACAATAAATTTGGTAATTGGTAAGCAACAGTCAATTCACGCAACTTCGGTTCAATTACCGGTTAGGGCAGTCAGAAAACTTTTCTTTACAGTAGTGATTCGATCTCATTTAGTATGTATATATTTTTTTAATATATAAGTTTGAGAAATATTGATGTCTTTACATTTTGTTTTGACTGCTTGGTTTTCTATCTGATGGTCTTCAAAACATTGATCGAATTCCGTGAAGTTTCCAAAGTAGCGGCCCTCGCCTACGGCCGTCGTTACTTTCAAAATGTTGTACTTTGCCAATAAACTCACGATGGTTTCGTTTTTGAAGATATTCAAAAAACTTTCAGCAGGTGTTTTATTAGATTTATTTGTTTCATGAAACATTATAGACAAAGGCCGTTTTTTGCTGGCTCAGGCAGAAATTGGGTTAAGACCACTGATATATCTATATAACTGGATTGCTCATCCGGCTCTAAAAATGAAGCCAGCGAAGATGACGAATTCAGTGGAGTACCAAGATGGCCGCCACAGAAAATTTTATGTTTTCCTAGCACGAAAAGAGACGGAAAAAAGCCACATTAAAAATATTTCTGCCATTAGTATTAAACAAAGAAAGAACACTGTAAAAGGTTTAGAAGCTTAGTTTTTGTATTTGTTGGTATTATTTAGCAGTAAAACGTGTTATTTTGTAGTTTTTTATTCCGCCCGGTAATCGATTAACTTATATATATATCACAAAACTCGTAAAACCAAAAAATCAGTTATACCTTTGGTATTAAAGCATAAGTCTCTACAAAGCCTTGAAGTATGTAGTTGACAATTTTGGACGGTATTTGTTTGTATTTCCTGGCTTCTGTTTTTTGGTACGAACAGTAAACTGCCATTTGAGAATTATTTTACGGCTTTTCTGACTCCCCCGGTAAACTCTTCACTGGACCTGGAGTACCAATATGGCCGCCAGTGGCTTCAAAATGTTTACTGCTGGCCATAAAGGACGAGCAATCCAGTTGTATAGAGATCAGTGGTTACGACTATATGTATTTATCGTTCTGTTGAAGGTTTTAATAATACTCTTAAGTCTTTATTTGATTCTGTAGTGTAGTCCACAGGAAGCTTCCCCCATTTATCTTTTGATGATGAAAGTTGCGGTTGATGCTTTAATAATAGCTTGATAACCTCTGGATGAGACTGTTTTGTTGCCTGTTTCAATTTAATAAGAAAACAAATGACATGCCATAAACTGTGTATCTATATTTTTATACACTACATAATGTATATATTATTAATTTATTATCGAGTCGGTTTTCTTTGTTCTTCCGAGGTCTTTATATCGCATAAAGACCTTGAATACTAATTAGATACGAAATGAAGAAAAAAACAAGGAAAATCTTTGTCCAAGGTGGGAAAAAAAGACAAAACTTTGTTGGAAAACTTCCTCGATAATAAATTAAGTCAGATAAATCCCTCGAACGTCGGGATGTATGCGATATAAAGCCCTCGGACGCTGCGCGTCCTCGGGTCTTTATATAGCATACATCCCGACGTTCGAGGGATTTATCTATTACTTATACTATGTATAAATATATACGGTGTACTAACGTAAACCTAATGCTTTTAACTCCTAGCCTCCTAGGATTAACTTATCCCCTGTGTGAGTTGGAATTTTTTCCAGAGGTACCTGTAGTTTACAGTTTGGGAAACTGACGACTTTTTAGAAATTTTCTAGCGTACTGTAAGGCGTAAGTCGCTATGAGCCAATCAAGTTGTCAGGTTTAAAGAGCTGGTTAGTCACGACACGCAATTAGTTAGGACTTTATAGCAAACATTTAGTGTAGTACATCAGGGGGAAATTACTATATAGTACTGCATGGATATACTTTTAGAGGAAAAATAATACCTTTTTATCAGAGGGAACGAACTAACGTTCAAAAACTCATTAATAATTCATGAGGAAAATTCAAAAGAAATTAAAGTTTAATCAGTGTCTTTATATGTGATAAAGATACCTCCTGATTTACATAAACTTTAGCTTTGATTTTCTCGGCTTAGACAAGGTTATTTTTCAAACTTACTACGCCAATGAACTTACCAAGTGGTTCGTTTTTGAAGCCGTTCAATAAACTCGCAGTCCGTGTTTTATCAGATATAAAAACACTCGGCTTCCCCTCGTGTCTTTCTATCTGATAAAACACTCCTGCTCGTTTATTACACAGTACGTAAAACATTTTCAACACATGGCTCACAAAGTTGCTGGCTCAAATACAAAATAAAGTGTGATAATTTTTGCCAGCAACAGCTTGCTACCTTTAACTACCCGAACGCAAAATTTCCTCTCTCATCCCCTGATCACCCCACGCACCACGTCTGAATTCGCCGCGAGTCTCGTGAAACCAGCAAATACATTGGTCAAGGGGTCGGGCGGGGCGGGGCTGTCCACCAGTTTGTGGTAAACTGGTCAGTAAACGAGTAAAATGGAGAGTTTCCAGGGAAAACTAGTCGAACTAGCTTGTCAATAAATCAATTGGTAAAATTCACTTGGTCAGTAGAACGAAGAGGCTAAAAAGCTACACCTCCTCACTTATAATGCTCACGGTACATGCATCATTGAGAAAATCCTTCAACATAAGCTTTCTAACCTTATGCAAAGCTGTTTGTCCATCACTGTCATGCAATTCCAGTTTTGCACCGTGTTCAATTAATACATTTACTATACCAATGTGCCCACAATGAGCTGCTCTATGAAGAGGACTGGCTTTTCCTGCACGAGTCAAAATATTAGGGTTTGCTCCTGATTTGAGAAGCAACTTGCAGACATTCAGATGTCCATGGCGACAGGCGTAATGCTATAATGATTTAAACAAAATTTTGCTGAAAAACAATTATTAATAACTTTACAGATAAGTTTTTTTAACGTGCATGCAATAAAATTGAGGTGCATGTGTTCACGGGTAACGCTACAGTAAGTACTGTAGGGTATGAAGAATTATACAGACCAAGGTTGTTTACATCTGCCAAAAGCTGAGTAGACGTTCCGCTATGTTGAAGGATTAGGCGTTCCGCTATGACCTTTCGCTATGTTGTAAGAGTAGACGTTCCGCTATGTTGTAAGAGTAGACGTTGCCCTAAGTTGAAAGAGTAGACGTTGCACTAAGTTGTAAGAGTAGACGTTGCACTAAGTTGTAAGAGTAGACGTTGCACTAAGTTGTAAGAGTAGACGTTGTACTAAGTTGTAAGAGTAGACGTTGTACTAAGTTGTAAGAGTAGACGTTGTACTAAGTTGTAAGAGTAGATGTTGCACTAAGTTGAAAGAGTAGACGTTCCGCTATGTTGTAAGAGTAGACGTTGCCCTAAGTTGAAAGAGTAGACGTTGTACTAAGTTGTAAGAGTAGACGTTGCACTAAGTTGTAAGAGTAGATGTTGCACTAAGTTGTAAGAGTAGACGTTGTACTAAGTTGTAAGAGTAGACGTTGCACTAAGTTGTAAGAGTAGACGTTGTACTAAGTTGTAAGAGTAGACGTTGCACTAAGTTGTAAGAGTAGACGTTGTACTAAGTTGTAAGAGTAGACGTTGCACTAAGTTGTAAGAGTAGACGTTGCACTAAGTTGTAAGAGTAGACGTTGTACTAAGTTGTAAGAGTAGACGTTGTACTAAGTTGTAAGAGTAGACGTTGCACTAAGTTGTAAGAGTAGATGTTGCACTAAGTTGTAAGAGTAGACGTTGTACTAAGTTGTAAGAGTAGACGTTGCACTAAGTTGTAAGAGTAGATGTTGCACTAAGTTGTAAGAGTAGACGTTGCACTAAGTTGTAAGAGTAGACGTTCCGCTATGTTGTAAGAGTAGACGTTGCACTAAGTTGAAAGAGTAGACGTTGCACTAAGTTGAAAGAGTAGACGTTGCACTAAGTTGAAAGAGTAGACGTTGCACTAAGTTGTAAGAGTAGACGTTGCACTAAGTTGTAAAGAGTAGACATGGCACTAAGTTGTAAGAGTAGACGTTGCACTAAGTTGTAAGAGTAGACGTTGCACTAAGTTGTAAGAGTAGACGTTGCACTAAGTTGTAAAGAGTAGACATGGCACTAAGTTGTAAGAGTAGACGTTGTACTAAGTTGTAAGAGTAGACGTTGCACTAAGTTGTAAGAGTAGACGTTGTACTAAGTTGTAAGAGTAGACGTTGCACTAAGTTGTAAGAGTAGACGTTGTACTAAGTTGTAAGAGTAGACGTTGCACTAAGTTGTAAGAGTAGACGTTGCACTAAGTTGTAAGAGTAGATGTTGCACTAAGTTGTAAGAGTAGACGTTGTACTAAGTTGTAAGAGTAGACGTTGCACTAAGTTGTAAGAGTAGATGTTGCACTAAGTTGTAAGAGTAGACGTTGCACTAAGTTGTAAGAGTAGACGTTCCGCTATGTTGTAAGAGTAGACGTTGCACTAAGTTGAAAGAGTAGACGTTGCACTAAGTTGAAAGAGTAGACGTTGCACTAAGTTGAAAGAGTAGACGTTGCACTAAGTTGTAAGAGTAGACGTTGCACTAAGTTGAAAGAGTAGACGTTGCACTAAGTTGTAGAGTAGACGTTGCACTAAGTTGTAAGAGTAGACGTTGCACTAAGTTGTAAGAGTAGACGTTGTACTAAGTTGTAAGAGTAGACGTTGTACTAAGTTGTAAGAGTAGACGTTGTACTAAGTTGTAAGAGTAGACCTTGCACTAAGTTGTAAGAGTAGACGTTGCACTAAGTTGTAAGAGTAGACGTTGCACTAAGTTGTAAGAGTAGACGTTCCGCTATGTTGTAAGAGTAGACGTTGCACTAAGTTGTAAGAGTAGACGTTGCACTAAGTTGTAAGAGTAGACGTTCCGCTATGTTGTAAGAGTAGACGTTGCACTAAGTTGTAAGAGTAGACGTTGTACTAAGTTGTAAGAGTAGACGTTGCACTAAGTTGTAGAGTAGACGTTGTACTAAGTTGTAAGAGTAGACGTTGTACTAAGTTGTAAGAGTAGACGTTGCACTAAGTTGTAAGAGTAGACGTTGCACTAAGTTGTAAGAGTAGACGTTGCACTAAGTTGTAGAGTAGACGTTGCACTAAGTTGTAAGAGTAGACATGGCACTAAGTTGTAAGAGTAGACGTTGCACTAAGTTGTAAGAGTAGACGTTGCACTAAGTTGTAAAGAGTAGACATGGCACTAAGTTGTAAGAGTAGACGTTGTACTAAGTTGTAAAGAGTAGACATGGCACTAAGTTGTAAGAGTAGACGTTGCACTAAGTTGTAAGAGTAGACGTTGTACTAAGTTGTAAGAGTAGACGTTGTACTAAGTTGTAAGAGTAGACGTTGCACAAAGTTGTAAGAGTAGATGTTCCACTAAGTTGTAAGAGTAGATGTTGCACTTCTACTCTACAACTTAGTGCAACGTCTACTCTTACAACTTAGTGCAACGTCTACTCTTACAACTTAGTGCCATGTCTACTCTTACAACTTAGTGCCATATCTACTCTTTACAACTTAGTGCAACGTCTACTCTTACAACTTAGTGCCATGTCTACTCTTTACAACTTAGTGCAACGTCTACTCTTACAACTTAGTGCCATGTCTACTCTTTACAACTTAGTGCAACGTCTACTCTTACAACTTAGTGCAACGTCTACTCTTACAACTTAGTGCCATGTCTACTCTTACAACTTAGTGCAACGTCTACTCTTACAACTTAATAGTGCAACGTCTACTCTTACAACTTAGTGCCATGTCTACTCTTACAACTTAGTGCAACGTCTACTCTTACAACTTAGTACAACGTCTACTCTTACAACTTAGTGCAACGTCTACTCTACAACTTAGTGCAACGTCTACTCTTACAACTTAATAGTGCAACGTCTACTCTTACAACTTAGTGCAACGTCTACTCTTACAACTTAGTACAACGTCTACTCTTACAACTTAGTACAACGTCTACTCTACAACTTAGTGCAACGTCTACTCTTAAAACTTAGTACAACGTCTACTCTTACAACTTAGTGCAACGTCTACTCTTACAACTTAGTGCAACGTCTACTCTTACAACTTAGTACAACGTCTACTCTTACAACTTAGTGCAACGTCTACTCTTACAACTTAGTGCAACGTCTACTCTTACAACTTAGTGCAACGTCTACTCTTACAACTTAGTGCAACGTCTACTCTTACAACTTAGTGCAACGTCTACTCTTACAACTTAGTACAACGTCTACTCTTACAACTTGGTGCAACGACTCCTTTTACAACTTAGTGCAACGTCTACTCTTACAACTTAATAGTGCAAGGTCTACTCTTACAACTTAGTACAACGTCTACTCTTACAACTTAATAGTGCAAGGTCTACTCTTACAACTTAGTACAACGTCTACTCTACAACTTAGTGCAACGTCTACTCTTACAACTTAATAGTGCAAGGTCTACTCTTACAACTTAGTACAACGTCTACTCTTACAACTTAATAGTGCAACGTCTACTCTTACAACTTAGTGCAAGGTCTACTCTTACAACTTAGTACAACATCTACTCTTACAACTTGGTGCAACGACTCCTTTTACAACTTAGTGCTACGTCTACTCTCACAGCACAGCATAGCGTAACGTCTAGGTACTGTACTCTTACAACATAACGTGACGCTAGGGCTATGATCCTGTTGACCAGAATCCTTGAAAGAGCATGGCCTTATTAAAAATTCCTCAAGAATCCTATAAGGTTTGTCACCAGGGAATCTTACAACATAATCTAACATCTACTCTTACAACATATACCGTAACGTCTACTTTAATAACATAGCCTAACAGTATGGCTGACTGCCTGATATGTTTTTATACTGTATGTGTTAATATTAATTACCAAAGCAGTATAACCAGCAGCATCTAAAGCATCTGGAGCAGAGTTCTTATCGAGGTATTTTTGAACTTTTTCTGCTTCTCCATTCATTGCAGCAAACCAAATTCCTCTTTCAAAATCCATTTCATCAAGTGTCTGAGAATATGGCGTAGATTTAACCGTACAACTGCAGTCATGATGGTTAATGTGGGCTGTCATTTCGGGCAGAAACTTCCAATAATTTAGCTTCTATGAGATTTTCACAAGATATCTATATGTTTACTGACAAGCCTTGAGCTTTCACAACCTTTAATATATTGACAATACATTGACAACATATACTGTATTTTCCTGTTCTGGTTTGTTAGAATTGAACTTTTTTTAAAATTTTTTATTCATCGTGTCTCAGCGGTTTACTCCTTAGTAAAGAAGTACTTCATGCTGGCCGATATTTATGACTTTATGTCCCGAGATTTCTTTCACAATGGCCACGAACGTATGAACGTTTATGGACTTTATGGTTTTCGTGGATCATCGTGTGCGTTGATAATTTAAATGAGTGTTGTACGAGAGAGGAGTCGTAGTCGATCACCAAGAGAATATAACAGTTCTCGACGAAGGTCTCGATCAAGAAGCAATGAACGAAAAGGAAGCTGGAGCCGTGGACGAAGTCGTAGTCCAAGGAATGAATTTTCGTATGTATATAAACTTACCTAGATTGTTGATTTGTTACTGTTTGAGTGTTTTATTAATACTGGACGTAGTTTGGGATAATTATCTAGTCGATATCTGCCGTTAAATTCATACGTCCGTGGTATTTAATAACTTCATAATTTTATTAAATATCAAGAACATGAACTGTATAAGTACAATTATTATAATAATTTTAGTGGGCATTTGTGAAGAAAATCAAAGACATTACAGTAAACAGTATCTTGAACAGTGCCCCCATCCCCCAGCATGTATTTCATGCAATAAGTATAAATTTACATAAACTCATAACTTACATGTAAAACTACTAAACTAGGCAGAAAAATGCAACAGTTGCCAAACTGTTGTCAAAACAATCTTTGCTCCAAAGTATTGACAAGAAAAGTATACACTTCTAGAAACAACAAACCAATAGTGATTTAACAGCTCAAATCAGTGGGCTAAAATATATTTTATCTAAAATATATTTTAGCCCGCTCCAGGGTGCATTCCATGTCAACCCCACGCCGAAGATAAGTCACTGGTGTTCAGGTGCTGCGCCAAGGGAGGTCAAGATGAACGCCGGCGCCGGCACCACTCACTGACTTGTATAGTTGTATGGCTGTATATGTGCGCCGACCGCAGTGTGATTGTGCACCAGCACGCCGAGCACTTTTGAAACTCACGCCGAAGATCTTCGGCGTGACGTACATGGAATGCACCCTGGAGCCCGCTGAATTCCTCATTTTAGCCTGCAAAATACACCACAATGCCCGATAAAATTATTATTTATAATACAAAATTAATTTAAAATAGGCTGTTGCGATATTGAAAAAATGCCAATTACAGTGAAACCTGAGTTTTGCGACCCCCATGTTTTACGACCACCTGTCATATACGACCACTTTTTCTGGCACGGACGATTTGTAGTTGAAATATACCTGCAATGAGCGACCACCTGCCTTACGCGACCAGCGACTGGTTTTTTGTGTCCCAAGCAAGATATTTACCTGTTATGAGTGACCAACTCAACGTAAAACTGCCGAAATACATTAAAGAAATACCCGTTTTTTCATAGTATGCGAATGCGACCACATGTGAAAACAAGAAACCGGAAGTGTTGCTCAATTGCAGTGTTACCGCATTTTAGTCTTGTTTTGCTTCTCTTTTGAGCATTATTTGATGAAAATCTGTGTGAATTTCTCCTGCCAAAGCCAAATACTTTTTAGTTGATGTTTGAGAGTTAATACAATGACTGAACAATCCAAAACCATGAGTAATATTTGTTAACTTTAGACAAGTTGATCTTGACGATCGTTTACCGCGACAAGTTTGTATATTTTACAATGGCTTTTCAACTTGGAAAGGAAAGTGACAAAACTGAGTGTTCACATCTAAAAAATACTACTGGAAGATCGTAAATAAAGCCAAGAGCTTTTAACAAGACCAAACCAGCGCAAAAATTGAATCTGAAATGTAACAAAAACACAGCGCTGAAGTGAACGACAGTACGAGTCGCGGCGCTGCCAAAATGGCTGCTATGACGTCACATCACTACCTGTCTGAACGACCACTTGTCCTTAACAACCACTTTTACGTGGCACCTGGGGTGGTCGCAAAACTCAGGTTTCACTGTACCAATATCGAAAAATAAATACTGATGGTATTGATATATCGATATTTTCCCACGATGGAAATTAACTAAATTTTAAGCCTAATTTTCACCAGACACCAGGATGGCAGGATATCATTAGAAAAACGTTTTACAAAAGAAAAAGCACTTTTTTCGAAGTGTGAATCGAGCTTTAATTTAACACATGCAGTAGCAATTGATATTCTGCTCTTTCTCTCAGTGGCATTGTTTGGTAGACAGAAACAGTGATAATCAGTTTTAGCATACGCGCAATACCGATAATACCATAGATTTCGATATTATTGGTATATCGATGTTTTTAAATTAAAATACTGAATAACCAATATTTAAAAAAACCCTGATAATTATCGATATACTGCAACCAGGGATGTAGCCAGGATTTTGAAAGGGGAGGAGCAAAGCGCCGAAGGCATGATAATTCTTGGATGGTCTGGGGGAGCATGCCCCATGGAATCTAGAGTCTCTAAAATGGCATTTCCTGCATTTTGGGAGAAGATTTTACACAATTCTGAAAGTTTGAAAATTCATAAAATACTAAAAAGAAACAACTGTTGAGTTAAGTTACATGCATGCGATACATCAATAAATATAAACAAGCATGGAGATTGGATTAGGAGCCAAGGAAGGTACCATTTCATATTATTAGTCACTAGTGTCAGAAGAGCAACTGAGATCCAGTCAATAACCGCTGGGTAAATCACCTGTGCATCTGAGTACGAGTGTTCAAAACAAAATTTCATCATGCAAAGGGAGTGACCACAGTCCCCCTCTGGCTACATCCCTCACTGCAACAGCCTAATTAAAAACATTAAACGACTGGTGTAAATTGCTTCTTAGGCTTCTGATTGTCTAAAGGGCTTCCCTAGAGGTGAATAAAATCATCTGGCATTGGAGAGAATAAAAAGCAATCTTTATCAATCTTTATTTATTTTGTCACAATCAATCTTAGTTTTATACTCAATTTATATTATTATTCAGAAGTAAAGTCAGGTATCAAATAAATATTAATTTTGTAAGGCATTTTTTTCAATTGTTTTTCAGGAGCCATAGAAAAGACAAAAAATCTTCACTAGAAATACAATCTGAGAGGTTAGGTTTTATTTACCAGTATATATATATTTTTTATTTATATATATTTATTTATTATAATATTAGATTTTCTTAATTTTAAAATTTATTTTTTATTAAAAGGTACTGTATTTACTTACACTGTAATTTGTAAAAATGTAGACGAAGAATGGAGAGAGAAAGAATTTGTTCCATGGGAGTTCCAGAGGCATGGGGACTTTCACCAAAAGCTGCAATGGATGAGTAAGTCTGCTAATAATACCACATTACTGGTAGATTTTGCAATGTATTTTTATTATCAAAGCATAGTTTAATGACTTGTCACAATTTCACAACATAATCAGTAACTTTCATGTTACACTACAGTATGTCAATGATGAATTGATAATGAATTGCAACTCGAGTTAAGGTGGCTCCCTACTGTTTTTTGAAAACTGGTCATTTTGCTCACCAGTATTAAAGGGTGGGAGGGCAAAAAAAAAAGAAAGAATTGTCCAATATCTATACATAGACTATACTGTAAATACCACAGTGATATGTACATCCAAAGTCAAAAAGTATATGATTATAAAATAAATTCAACAGGTATAATATTGCATGCAGCATTAAAACGAATTTGAAACTCCATCAATGTATTAAAATCTACTATACTGTCTTTTCATAATACTGGTCTTTAATACTGTATGTCAACAGCGAAGTAAACATCACCTCCTTTGGCCATGTTTCCACTGCATATTTCACGCGCATGGTCACGTGGTGTGGCCATGTGTGACAATTGCGTGTTGAAGGCTTAGCCTGCACATCAGCCTGACTTTATTCCCGCCCGTTGTTCTTCATTTTATATTTTTTGGGCGTTTTGCTCGGGAAAAAATACTAATATTTTCTAAAATATTTCTAAAAAAACAACACACGAAAACTGATGGGTGGCATTTTTATTTTTTTTCTGGTTTTTAAAAATAAGTCGGGAAATCCGTAATCCAACAAAAAAAATGTGTGGCCTAATGGATATTTTGGAAAAGAACGAAACTAATGTTATGCACAGAATAACGTCCAATGCATCAAATACTGTTAACAGATAAAGTGTTTTAGTCATTGCTATGACAACAGTGATGTTTCAAAATGGCTGTAAATTTACATTTAATTCAATATATCTCAAAAACGAGTTCAGTGACCCCCAAATTTTTTTGCATTAAACATGTCACTGTTTAACAGTATTTGATGCCCTGAACGTTATTCTATGCATAATGTCAGTTTCATTCTTTTCCAATACATGTATATTCATGAACACTTTCTGAGGTTTAAACTTGCACTTTTCAGGAAACAGTAGGGAGCCACCATAAAATACTTATGAATGTTTCTTTATTAATTTCAAGTTCAGAAGATGATGTTGAGGAAACAGAAAATCAAAAGGAAAATCATACTGGAAATAAACACAAAATTGCAAAAAATAGTATGTGCTGTATATATACTGTATACTTAGTCAAAAGCTGTTTAATTTACTATGCATTGTGATAGGAACTTGATAATTCTATTGACTTCTATTATATACCGTAAATGCTCGATTTAGCGCCACGGCGCTTATTAAATTATCCTACTTCTGGATGCGGCGCTTAATCGAGAGCGGCGCTTATTAAATATAAGTTGACAAAATGCTCACAACACAACTTTAATTATTCATAGAAAAACCCAATAAATTTAAAAAGAACGTTTTTTCATAGAAAAACCCAATACTCAATAGCCCAATAAATTCAAAAAAGAACGTCAACGTCCTGGTCATCGCCTTCTTGATCGTCGTCTATCATCGCCTTCTTGATCGTCGTCTATCATCGCCTTCTTGATCTGTCAACAAATTCCCTGAAACGTCTAAGAGCACCTAATCCTGATGTGATTTTCTTGCAGCTGATTCATCTTTTTCGAATAAGCACCGCACCGAGGATGTGAAGGTGCGGCGCTTAATCGAGAGCGGCGCTTATTAAATTATCCTACTTCTGGATGCGGCGCTTAATCGAGAGCGGCGCTTATTAAATTATCCTACTTCTGGATGCGGCGCTTAATCGAGAGCAGCGCTAAATCGAGCATTTACGGTACTCAACTTTTTGCTTCACTTGCCACTATTTATTTATTTAGTTAATTGTTCAAATTTCTACTGTGGCCTAAGGAAAGAAATTCAAAGTGCCTAGTTAGCTGAGTTAGCCCGGTGTCACAGGAAATGTGTCCCCTGTCGAAAATTTGTCCCCCCTTGGCTTGTCTCCTCAGGGACATATTTTCTGGGAAATCCCCCTCCCCTTTGGAAATTTGTCCCCCCTCAAGAACACGCTTTACTTTATCTTATAACGTACACCATACGCTCAGAAACCGAGAAGCTAGTACTTCTGTTTCTAAAACTTTCCGTCAGTATTTAGGACTTGAAATTGAATAAAAAGTTCAGTTATCTTTGGGAGAGAAGCATAATAAAGAAAATCGATTTTGCTTTGTTAACATTTTGGTGTGCCTTTAATAATGCATTCCGTACTATATAATATCTATAATTAAAAGAGAAGAAAATTCTCTTAGAAACCGAGAAGCCATTTTTGAAACCAAGCTTCTAAAGCTTTCTGAGAGGGGACAAATTTTCGAAGAGGGGGACAAATTATCTAGGAAATATTTCCCCCTGGCCCAGGGAGAACAAATTGTTTTGGGGCGGACAAATTTCCTGTGACACCTGTTCATGTAAGAGGTTACCCAATAGCGTATACTGTGACAGATAAAATATTAATAAAGATAAAATAGGGTAAGATATTGGGCAGATTAAAATTGCAAAATAGCGTGCAAAATACTATCGGAGAGGCGTTAGCATTAAGGTGAGGTAATACCGGCAACATTTTTCTTCAACTTGCAACGCAACTTTGTAGCGTGACAATTTTTAAGGTGGGTAGTAATACGTACAACAACGCTTATTCAACTTGCAACGCAACAATATTGTTGCTCGTATATTACTTCACCTTTAAAGTAATTATTACTCTCATATTTAATCACATAGGAGATAAAAGTGATGATGATGATAAAAAAGAGAAAATGCAAAAAAAGTCCAGCAAGAAAAAGAAACGAAAACATAAAAAGAAGAGGTTTGTAGACAGAAACAACGTTTAGGGGAGTAAAGTCGTCTGGAGCATTTAACTACAGTAAAATGCATAAAGTAAATTGCGTATGACGTAATGGCTATACTGATGCCGCATGCCGCCGAAATGGCTACCGAGAAAGACGGTACATGTGTTCAGTGTGTACTGCTGAGACCTCGATAGAAAACAGAGTACTGACGTTTCGAGCTACAGTATAAAAGTGGTGTATAAAAAAAATAAAGTAGAAGTTACTACGTTTCGAGGCTAGAGTTTCATATAGATATCCCGAAATTTTAAGATAACCTAATCCCTTATTTTAGCCCTAATTATAACCCCAACTCAATCCTTCCTATAAGTATTTCAATATAGCTTTCTGTTAAGAATGAAACTTGATTTTAAGTTCGTGTTTTAGTACGAATAGTCTGTGTGACGTCATTTCGAAACCTTATACAGTATGAAACTTCATTCCGTTTCGAGCTAATATACACTTCATCAGAAAAATAAAGTATATACTCTAAACAAAAACGTAAAGATTGGTCTACTGCTGGAATACTGATTCATTGTACATGAAGTCTAACGTTTTGAGCGAAGGCTAAAATGTTTTCTCCCCTAGCGCATGAGCAGCCTGTTATTTGTAGGCAGTTATTTGCAGGTGACGTAGCGGTCCCTCAACCAATTAAAAGGAAGATAAAAATAAAACAATTGTTGGACGAGGTTGAGCAAAATATCGTGATTTGTCAGTGGCGAGCAGATCAATTATTTGCCGATGCCGAAGGCAAAGGCAAATAACTGAACTGCGAGACACTGACAAATCACGATATTTTGTGAAAACCGAGTTCAATAATTGTTTTATTATTCGATTTGATTTTCACTTGACGTTGTTTTATATTGACCTGTAATATGCCCACTCATTTCTTGGCAGCTTGGCTGAACGAGCGATTTACGTTTGCCGAAGTTCAGCGTAACGCGCATGAGCAAAATATTATTTGCTGCAAAACAACATTTCCTGATGCGCAATGAGCAGACTGTTATTTGTAGGCAGTTATTTGCAGGTGACGTAGCGGTCCCTCAACCAATTAAAAGGAAGATAAAAATTATTCGAATAATAATAACAGATCTTTGCAGAAAAATTACAGACCGAGATGCTTGTGAAGCATGAAGCATTAATATTACTAAAGACCAGAGACACGATAATTCGACATATATGTAGAAGAAGGAGTATGCATGCAAGATAAGATTATACGTGTCAATGCTGTGAAGCATTGTATTTTGGCCAAACACATACGCGAATTTCAGAACACATGCATTGGTGTTTCGCTTTTGACAGGAAAGAAGCGGACACTTTATTCACTTTCGAGTGTTCTCTCGAGACGATTGTAGTATAATCTTTTCTTGTCACGCCAATTCTACATAATTTTGAACTTCTCCGTCGAGAGAGTTTATTTATCTCCAAACTTAAATTATATAAAAAAATATTTCTTTTGTTTCGCTTTTATTGATTTAGCCTCTCACACTTTCCAGCATCTCCTTATCCATTTTTTTTTGCTTTCTCACTTTTTCCTCACCATTATTTTGTTACCTTGCCTGGTCTAGTGTCAATTATTCTCGCATGTAATTATTACTTACATGTTCATATGAGGCGGACTTATAGCCGACTAGCCCGATTACAGGGCCTGTCAAGCTTAGCAAAGTGAAAATGTGGTTTTTGCCAAATGTACCAAGGTTTTTTGTAACGGAAAACTGACGTTTCGAGCAGCGTTCTTCATCAGAACGATCACAGTTTATTTATATTAATTAAAAATGTTTTGATTCGTCTCCTGTTGTTATGGTTCTTCGCCTTACAATTTTTACCTGGGCTTTTATGTTTTTTCTATATTGGTTGCTCAATAACTAGAAACCAATCATATTCAAAACAGGAGGTTTCTAACTAATTTCATCAAATGGATTGGTCAGATTGAGGAACTCAATTGACGGTACCGAAAGAGATAGCGGCGGTACATTTAACCACAATGCTTTGCGACCTCAAATCAGCTCAAATAACAACTAATCATTGTTTATATAAGATGGATTAAGTAAGCAAGAACTTCATTCAATCATTCCTACCAAAGTTGGTCGTTTTAAAACCATATTTTCAAATAATTCTGCAAGAAACAATATTTATTGCACGCAAAGGATTGTGGTTAAATGTACAAGTCGCCATCTTTTTCGGTACGGTCAATTGCAACAATATTTTAGAAACACTTCTATTGCCACAAAAGTAATACTTTTTTAACGTATGATCTAGCTTTTTTAAATTTTTCTTCAGCGGCATTTTGCTTTTAAGTCTTATGTATATTTTACCCTGGCCAAATACCAAACGAGTTTACTCGCCATCAAAGAAGAGAATCGACCTTCGGGAATAGGTTAATCCATTCCTGCCTGCACGCGAGCCGGCCTGATTATTATACTTTACTCCGTCTAACACCATATTATTTCATCTTATCTAACGCCAGAATGGTTTTAAAATTTTGCTCCTCAAACAATTTTATAATAAACACTGTGTACTGTATACTGATTCTTGAATTATTTTTACCTGTTATTCTTTTACAGCAAGAAGAGAAAAAAGAAAGAAAGTTCTAGCGAAGATAGTGAAGAAGCGTTGGAAGGTTTGTAGATTTTGCATGCACACTAGCCGAAACTACCAGCTATATACAGTATAGCGAGCTGAGGCAATATAGATTTGAAACACTGTGTATATACTATAGTTGGCGTTATAGGCTGGCTTCCGTGTCTTCCTGGGATTATATTTCTCATATATATTTCTCAAATCATTAATTCATGAGGAAAATTCAAAATAAATAAATAATTATTTAATCAGTACTTAGAAATCGGGGGAAGATTACTGTCAAATTTAGCAAACTTTGCGGTCGATTTTCTCTTAAAATATAGATTTGGTTAAGAAGCTATAGATCCATGCGACACTCGTTAGTTTTCTGCGGGCAGGCCTTCATATGCAGCGTCGCATTGAGAAAGCCTGCTCGCAAGCCAAGAAGATAGCAGTCAAACGTGTATTAAATGGACATTGTTGGGTGATCTCGCCCCCAGGGTGTGCGTGAGAAGATGCGGCGAGGCGTGAGAGAACATCCTGACAAAGACTGGAGATGACGTGACAATATATTCCAATATATTTGGAAAAATTTCCCGGCAGTTGAAAACATTTAGTCTGTGCAAGCGAACTGTGAAAAGGAGACAAAGTATTTTACTCTTTAATACTGAGTCTTTGGTCCTTCCAGCGTGCTGAACTCGCCAGAAAATCTTCTAAGAGCCTGTTTATATGATCCTGGTATACCAGGATGCCCCAGTGTACCGGGATCTCGGCCTGTAGATAATTTACTGTTATTTTCGGGGTTTTTAAGTTAGACCGGGATCTCGGTTGAAGCAACCGGGATGGAGTTTACTGAACTGCAATGCTTGTAACTTTGAATATTACGGTCAGAATCTCGTCCAAACGGTCAGGTCTAGAGACAAAACACTGAATAAAAGTGAACTAACTTCTAACATAGTAGAATTAGGGTGAGTTTTTGCTTTTTTGCTCCATCTCCTTAAATTCCCGCGCTTTTTGACCCGGGATGAAATTTATCCCGTGCAACCGGGACATCCCAGTATACCAGGATCATATAAACAGGACCTAAATGTATTGAAATATTTCTTAAGTGCTCTCGTCAAAATCCAGCCTTCAAAAATCAGCTTCAATATGTTGTTCAGTGAATAACGGGTTCAGACGTTTACACATTTTGTGCACCAATCATGTGTTCCAAGGGTAATAATAACGGAACTGAATAGCCAGATTTCCATATAGTGAAAAAAACAAGACAACATTATTTTAAGCTCTCAAGTGTAAGTAATAAGAAAGCGATACAATTTTTACAAAAGAAATATTGTTTCCGGGACTGTTATCGCTTGATGTTGGCATAAAACCCGGCTTGATTCTTTACAATAGTGTTTATGCAACTCTGAACTTTTTATTTACATTCTGTTTTTGGAACATATTTAGAGAGTGATGATGGAAATGAGTGGCTTGAGAAACGGAAAGGTAAAGTACTTGGGATTGTTGCTTTACATTACAAACTAACAGCTCAGGAACACTACCACAGCATGAGCATATTATGTTAGCAACCTATTAAAATACTTAATAAACTAAGTAGTTATATGAAAACCTCGTCAAATTCTCCTATCTCGAGTCCCATGCACCCCAGTCTGAACTCCGACCGACCGACATGCAAACATGGAGACTCTACCTCAGGCCTCCGCTGGGGCTCACAAATTGGCAAATACCCAGCTAGAAACACTATCAGACCTCTTGCAAAGTTTCTAACCTTTGGCCCTGAACAAAAGGCTAGCATGCACTCCCTGTTGAAAACAGCCAGGAAGCGAGGAGAAAATCCCTATAGGGAAATTCCCAATTCAGTTTCTAGGAAAACCGCAGACGCAGCGAAACCCTCTGCAGCTTGCAAGGTGGGAAATTAAGGTCCCAAATGCAGGTCAGGAACCCAAAAGAAAAACATGTTGTATAGCAAGCACAATATAATATAATATATACAAATAAGCATATATGGAGCCCTACTGAGTATCTGCTCAGGAAATTTGTTTGAAGCCAAACAGCCAGAAAATACGGAAACAAAACAACGGATTAAATTTTAATCCAGGATTAGTGCTAATCAACTTTTGAACACTTTATTTAGCCCAGGTGTCATAGTAACAATAGACGAGTTCAAGGTTACGGGCGCCATATTGAAAAGGGGACAAAGAGTCTGGGGCGAGCGCGGTCAAAGGGGGCAAACACCATATATTTTCATATGTAAACTTCACGATTTTTGGTCAGTGGGTGAATGGTTTACGCTTGTTTTGAACGATTTCGGGTCCGTATCGTTTTGTAATTTCTGTAATACTTCAAGGAAACATGGGAAAAGCTTTGTATGTTATTTTGGAAGGCTTGGAGGATTCTAAAAGAAATCGCGATGGTTTGTTGAGGAATATTCTCTAGGTTCAGTTCACGTCCTTAAAAGTGCAATCTATCACTAACATTTAGAATACCTGCTCGTAAATTGGCTTGTTCATCGCTCATCGCTCTGTATCAATAGGCGCGTGTACATACAAATCCTCAACAAACCATCGCGATTTCTTTTAGAATCCCCCAAGCCTTCCAAAATAACATACAAAGCTTTTCCCATGTTTCCTTGAAGTATTACAGAAATTTATGAAGTTTATGCACCAGTCAATGTAAACCCCCTGGATTTCGAAAATGGAAAAAAGCCTTGCAGACTTCGCCCCCCGGGGACTTTCTGCAAGGAAAATCCCCCGCTCATGTTGTTGAAAAGAGTTTTATGCCACATTCGATTACGAAGTTCTCCCAGAACTCTATGCTCTATTTGTTTAGTTTTAAAGAAAGAATCCGGCAATTTTGTGAATATTTAATTCTACCAAAGAAACAAATTTCTCTTGAAGTCGGTGTTTACATATTTACATAACTTGACAACCAGTTGAAACCGCCATTTTGGTAGAGCGCAGTGACTTTAGTTTCCAGTCTTCTTTCTTCTGGGAGTGCCCCGGTCCATCCGGTGGAGGCTCATACCCCTCACGTCAGTGACGTTTTATTTGTCGAAAACCAGAAAATGTCTTTGCTATGCCCCGCTTATCCGCCGCCTGGGGTGGGCGGGGGTTTACATTGACTGGTGCATTACATATGAAAATATATGGCGTTTGCCCCCTTTGACCGAGCTCGCCCCAGACTCTTTGTCCCCTTTTCAATATGGCGCCCGTAACCTTGAACTCGTCTATTGTAAAATTTGATCTATTTTGTATGTAATTTACAGATGAAAAAACTGGTAATATTGTGGTAGGTCCTATACCTGTCGCGTCACTACAGAATGGAAATGCGGATGACAGAATGGAGTAAGTAATGGTGATGCATCTTTTATTTGTTTTAGTGTGTTGTATCAAGTATCCTGTTGGGTGAAAACGTTCTTATTATTAAGCCTGGTTTTCATTTGTCGCATTTTATCGCCCATCATCGCTGATGCTCACAATTGCGACGATCGGAGATTGTCTGGCGATCCCAGATAATCGCGAAAAATATTCGAGAGAAGGCAATTTCACACGTTGTTTGAAGTGCTCAGTTGTCCTATAAATTTGTCTTATTCCATCGGATTCGGTTTTCATTATAGTTTTGCTTGTCATCGGCGACAGTTGTTCTTGCGATGATCGCCGATAATCGGGGATTGTCCCCGATTGCCGGTTTTCGTAATCCTATTTCGTCGCAATTCATCGCAAAGCTGTATCGGCGATAAAAGGCGACATATGAAAACCAGGCTTTAATACACTAGGATCTTAATGAGACATAAAACTAGTACGTTTCAAATTTTCGAGGCTGTCGTTGGCCATACGATATTTCGTCACTAGTGAAAAAGTATCGTATCGCTTTTTTAGTGAAAAATATCGTATGAGCGTTCATTGCTTGGCGATTATCCGTCCTAATGTTGTCTTCTATCCGTCCTAATGTTAACGTTTTGTTACCTGTATAAACTCTTGAAGACCTAGAGAAGGAAAATGTAATGAACAAGATTTTCATTATGAATAATTCTAGCAAGAACTACATATAGTAAGTTAGAAACACTATTTTATTGTAAACAATGTACCCTTTTGCAAAGGAAATTGCATGTGCTGCATGTGAAGTGGTTATGTCAGCGACAGTGTTGATATTCAGACATCGCCATATCGGTTCTCATCAACCTCAAATGCTTAATACTCATATATAATAAACAAATTACGTTATGGTAATGTACCATAATACTCACTCGCGTGCAGTATGTATTATACAACTCATTATCAAATAAGGCGCCCTCTACGAACGCTCTGATTGGCTGGGCTCCATGCATTTATAAGAGAACATAGATCATGAATGACGTAAAATGGCGTAGGGTGGCGTAGAATATGGCGTCAGCTGGCCGGAAAAGCCAGCCAAGTTCCAAAACCACCTAACTTTTAGCTTGATTTTTCTTATTATTTTATAAAACAAATAATAAATACCGCTCCTGTGCATATACTGTATATGCAAGGCTTGAATTAACTATTGAAAACTGGTTCATGAATTTTTTTTAAATTTCATCAATATAATGCCTGATTTTTACCCCCATTTTAAAGTAGCCATCAATGCCTTAAATACTAATACTCTCAAGAAACAAAAAGGTTTATTTTTTTGTAAAATAAAACTGAACAATAATCATCTGTTAAAATGTTTTGCAAAACCTGAATATTATAAACGTTTTGTGTATATTTAAAACTAATAAAGTTTTGTAAAATTGTATACATGCATGAACAATATTTAGCGTCAGCAAACGTCAGCATCGATTCAATCAGTTCCCAGAGCCTGCCGTGCGTTCTCTGTGACTTGCGGACTTTAGTCAGTTCCAGTCGACCCCGTCGTCGTCATTCTCGTCTTCCAAGTCCGACATTGTCAGAAGAGAAATGTCAACAACGTCGGAACTTTTCTCCAATTTCCTGCGCTTTTCAGGATACTTGTGTGATGAGGAAGTTAGGCGACGAACAGCTGATTGAAACCACAAATCAATACTGGGCAGTGGATCAAACTGTTCGCATGTTGGATCATCTTCTCCGATTCGAAGTACAGTGGTGCGTCTAAACGGTCCCTGCTTAACTTGTTGCGCCAATCACTCTTGACGCGAGCCATACTGGAGAACATGCGTTCCAACTTTGCATTAGTGAATGGAGTGATGAGCAAAATGCTTCCGCAGTACCGCTGACCACTTAACGTAAACTACTTCATGTATGCTATGTGAGACCAGCTCAGTGTTAGTACCTAGGCCTCTAACTCCGAATATGCGATCATATAAAGTTTCAAAAGTCACTCGTTTTTTTCGATTCGTGATTTTTATTGAAATCTTTGCTTTTGCGTTCGTTAAGTTCGTAATTTGGTTCGTGAATCACGAATCACGAACCGTTAATTCGAACCTTGATATGTACTCTTATATAAAGGTACATTTGACGTCATTTGAACACGAAAGAAGTGTATCTCGTACTCAACTTCTTTCGTGTTCAAATGACGTCAAACGTGCCTTTATAAGAAGAGTACATACGCACGGAGCTTTATGTTTTATTTGTTAACTTGCTCATACGGCTTTGCTCGTTCGTTTTATAATACATCAAAACTTGTGAATAAACACCGTACGCAGCATTTAATATAATAATAATAATACAACCATGCACGAAGCAAGCTATAGTATATATTCCTATTCCTAATTCTGATTTTTTTTTAAACCTGTTATGTAGTTTTGGAGGTGCTTTGCTACCTGGGGAGGGTGCAGCCATGGCGAACTATGTGAAAGCTGGAAAACGAATACCTCGTCGTGGTGAAATTGGTTTAACTAGCAACGAAATCTCGTGTTTTGAAGACGAAGGTTACGTCATGAGTGGTAGTCGACATCGACGTATGGAAGCTGTCCGTATACGTAAAGAAAATCAAATCTACAGTGCCGATGAGAAGTATGCTCTTATTTTACTTACGTGCATTGTTTGCAACCATATAAATGTAATATGAAACAAAATGGGGGGAATGATACACCCTGCATACGTCCCAGAGTAGGAAAAAATATAACATATCCTGTTCCAGACAAGATTGGTAATCGCCAATACCATGTATACCCTGACCAGAGCACGTCTTCATATACTTGAGATATTGGAGTACCACCCAGGCCTAAGTCCACGTATAATTCACGTCTGAATCTTAGTATCTGGGGCACCTTTGATCCAGTGACAAAATATATCCGGGGAATGTTTGGCATTTACAATATATTTCATGGGTTGATAGGAAATGTCTCCCTAAAACGGTTTTCGTAATTCTGTTGCTCGGACTGTTGGGCTAGATTCCGAAGATCGTGGCTTAAGCTAGAAGGCTTTGACTAGTGACGAGTAAAGCCGCTGTTACACGATGCAACGATTTGTGAAACCTGTGTCGCAACGCTATTGCGAGACAGGTTTCAAGACAGATTGCAACGTGTAACACCCTTCGTTTTATGAATTTGTGTCGCTTTCCATTGCGAGAGGTTTCACAAACCGTTAGAGGTTTCACAAACCGTTGCGTGAAGTTGAAGTGCATCCTACTTTTGTGAAACGTGTCTCAAAACGACACAGGTTCATGAACAAGGGGGTGTTACACATTGCAATTTGTCTTGAAACCTGTCTCACACAGGTTTCACGAAAAATTGCATCGTGTAGCAGCGGCGTAATGGAAGCATGTGTTACTTGAAGGAATTAAGTTATATATAAACTATAGTATCCATTTCTATTTGTTCTTGATCTATTTGTCTTTGATATATGTTCTTGATTTGATCTTGTTCTTTACAGACGAGCATTGGCCATGTTTAACTATGAAGAGAGATCGAAGAGAGAAACCAAGATTCTTTCAGATTTCAGAGAATTAGTTCACAAGAAAATCAACAAACCCAAGTCATGAACTCGACAAGAGGACATGTGTATAAAGAACGCGTACTAAAAGAGAATATGGTTCTCTTTTCGCGAACTGAAGGTGAAACCAAGAGAAACCATTGGTAATTTATTAGAAGAAATGCAGCCTCATGCAAACACACAAAAACCTAAACGTTACTTCAGTTTTCTCGACAGTCTTAAGAAATCTACAGAACGTTTTTCAGTTTTAACTTAAAGGGTGTTTATATGGAGAGGGTCAGTCCTCCTAGGGTCAGTCCTCCTAGGGTCAGTCCTCCTAGGGTCAGTCCTCCTAGGGTCAGTCCTCCTAGGGTCAGTCCTCCTAGGGTCAGTCCTCCTAGGGTTAACCCAAGTAAGAGGGCTGGATTTCACCTTGCAATATACACTGCATGCAAAACCTCCAAATCTTGTCGAGATAATTTTTCTTATTTTAAGATTCCATTTCTTGTTTTAATCTTGTTTTAAGACAAAATATCTTGTCGAGAAAACCAACAAGATTATTATCTTGCAGACGGGACAAGAAAATCTTAAAACAAGATTTTTTTCTTAAAACAAGTTTTTAGGGATTTGCATATATGGGAATTTTCTAGCCCTTCGTGCATGCGTGGATTTCCACTGGGCGTAAAATGTCGCGCGCTCGACTTTTTTCTTTTGTTTTGTCAGTTTCCATGTGGAGCGAAGTAGAAAACTATTCAATTTGTAGAGGGCTTAACTCTTTCCTGTCCGAATTGGTCTTTAGTATTTTATTCTGGCTAACGCCAGACGATTTTATTCACCTCTGGGGAAGCCCTAGGACAGGAATGAGTTATAAACTATCTCTCTAAGAGGGCCAGTCCTCTTGAGAGTTGTTTACTTGGAAAATTTCCAGCCCGAAATTTCTGGTGGTCAATAGCGAGATCTCGCCTACGAGAGTTGGCCCTCCTTTCATATAAACCGACACGAAATTTTACAATGGATTTGACTCACACACGGGATCTCGGCAAAAAGGGTCAACCCTCTTCCATATAAACACCCTCTTAGTCTCAGCTGGCATATTCTTCATCTTCTTACGGATCTCGCCGATCTGCAGAAAGGGAGAGAATCGGATCGCTGCCACGTCCTGGACCGAAGCTCAACCAAATGATGAATGATTGTTACCCTGCAGAAATTTTGAAATGCACTTTTGTAAGTAAAAGACGATAGATACGTAATGACAAAAAGGAAAGATAAACCGTAAGAAATTGAAATAAGTTATTTGCAGTTGATTTTTTGGGCTGTTGGTTTTGAGCCTCCTAGAAACTGCTTGACGTTTTGTGAATGCGTCGGGTTATTTTGTGTGCGTGAGCAATTTGACTTCCTCCCTATATCTGGTGTTCTGTGGAATTGGTAATAAGAAACAATTCTCTTTAATAGTAAGCATGCATTAGAATGCAAACTTAGAATTTTGTAATGTAACATTTAAGGAAATTAGAACAGAATTTGTTAGTGTATATATAAGAGCAACTGTTTTAGCACTCAAAATCGTATTGTATATATTTATTGTAGTCGAAAAAAGTTGTATTGTGAATTAAGGCGAAAATGGTTGGTTGACTACAACTTTAACCATACCTACACATGGCACCTATCTGAAAATCATAAAATATAGTACGCTGTATTTAGAAATTTCCCAATACAGTTTTCTGTCGCTATATAGAAACTAGTTCCAAATACAACAGATTATTTTACCTAACAGCGCTTCACAATATAAGCGACTACATGCGATACATATATGACAAGTAAAATAGACTAACAAGAAACCAAACTTACGTTGTTGCAATTTAAGTTATTCGACGACAGACAGAAACCTACGAAAAGCGCTAAAACATGCAGTGATGTTGCTTGCAGACTGATTGAAGTAATGAAGTTTAAACGTCCATCTATCTTTCATAATATTATATAGATATAAAAGTATAAAAGACAGTCACCTCACGCTTTGTTTTCTCCGGTATCGACCATTAACATATCTTCTGTCTTCTTTAGTTTGTAAAGTTCTACATTATTCCAATTGTCATCTATATTTTCTCTGCTCAATATCAGTCCTGGCTAAATTGATCCTGCTTTTCAACATAATCTAATGTATGTTATCCAATAAATCCAACGTCTTACGAACCAAAACTCCTGCCTGTTTTAAAACAAAAAATTTCCCTGTCTCTGCAAGCGCTTGACGACCAGTCTGTTGTGATTGCTCAGCCAATTCTACCACTCAGCCAATCATGAGCCAGGCTGATTTTATGTCACGAAAATCTTTCTAAAAATAATTAGACTTACCCTGTGAGTGTGTACTATACTTACAGAAAAATGAAGGCAATTCTGCTTTGTTATATTCTGCATTTCTCAAATAGTTGTAATAAGATTTTCGTGACATAAAATCAGCCCGGTAACTGGGCTAGCCCGCCTCCTATAAACTGCCCCTAAGTTAAAGAATGAATGGTCTCTTGTGCTCTGTCATGTGACTATGTGCTTATATACATATGTCATATATGGGTCTTCAAATTAGATGAAATGCAACACGGGGGGGGGGGGGGATTAGACTTCTAAATCTCACCCAACGCATTATACACAAGCATAGTCTCGACTTCATTCTATTGAATTCTATTGAAAACAGACAAAAGCTCGAAACAATGGGGCAAACTTAACTGAATAGAATTCAAGAGAATGAAGTTGAGGTTATGCGTGTATAACGATGCATTGTGGGATTTACCCAATTGGTCTATATCCGATAGAGCACACGTGATCATTCTTTGTAATCCCTTACATATACTATTGTGTATAGGAGTTTAATTAGATCATTGATAATTGATTATCTCTTGATTTCTCTGGTTATATAGGTTAAATAGAATCTGTTTCAATTCAGTTTCTGTCGAAGGAGTTTAATGGTCTCTTATACAATATCAATACATTTCATTTGTTATTATATTACTCAAAGTTAACTTATTAAATATATGAACTTATATTAACTGATATATATGATTTATAATATGAATTTATAACATGATAATAATATAAATATATGCCGAATATGAATTACTTCTATTATGAATGCACATCAACCCAACACCTGATGTGTTTGCCGCGAAAGTCATTTGTTTTGCGTTTCAAGTCTTTTTAAAAAAGTTCAACTTCCGACGACTGACCGTCTTCTTTCTTCATTTCACGTCTGTTGAATTCATCAAGTTCTTCTTGGAGCCACTGAGTAAACGGAAATGTATCAGTTGTTGTTGCATGTAATTGCGATGTAGAAGAAGTATCATTATAATGTATAGAAGCCGCATCACCCTCATCTGGAGAATCTTGTTGGCTCTTCCGCGATGAATAAGTGTCGTATGGCTCGGGAGAAAGCGCTAATTCTTTAGCCAACTCTAATTCTTTCTTCGTTTCAGTTTCACGGAGTCTGCGAACTTCATCAACCTTTTCTTGGAACCACTGAGTAAACGGACCTAAAGCGTAAAAGAAGCAAAGTGACTGCATTTATTGAGAGTAACATGTACACACTCGATCGCAAGCGCTGTTGGCACTTCTTTGTAGGTTAACTCCTTATGGCTTTGTACTTGGGAAGCACAAACAGTTCAGGTAACCATGAAGTACTAACTGCGCTTGTGTATGTCATTAATTGTGAATCAGAATCCATGTCAAGAAATAATGGACACACATGCGCCTAACGCGTATCGACTTTTACCGGAAAATTTTAACCAGATTAAGTCCGTGAGATTCATAAGGCTTACATCGGGAGGTGAATATAGCACTTTCAATTTTGAAGTAACCTAACGTATCATTGCGGTATTTTATATGAAATTTCGACCTAAAGCCCAACAGGTTAATATATGGCGAGGTCTAAATATATGACTAGTAACCTGGGCCAGTTGTCAAAATATAACTGTACTCTTATCAATCTGACTCGACTAGCGCAAGGAACTCTCTTCTGAATCGTATTTGTCATCTTCTATATTTGTTTGTCGTTGTTGCGGTTTTCAACCTCAAAGTTTGATATTTTCCGATCATCGTATCGAAATTAGTTGTTCTCTTTTCTTCTGACGGAACCGCATATATACAGAACCGGAGTGTAACGACCGCGCGACACTTGAAGTATGTCCACCATTTCTCTTTTATTTAGTGCCACAGATATACCTCTTTTTACGGTAAAGGCAACGACTGGAACTTCTGAAGAGGTTGTAACAGAATTGCACTGTTTTCTACTTCCAAAAAAATCGCTCATTTTACTTTGTTTCATATTATGGCATAATTTGTCTTGGATGATAGGAGTGACTGCTGGTCCTGTGTTGCATGGTGACGCAGTAACAGAAATCTGCTTTTTAGGATTTGTTATTCCTCTTGTGGTCAACCATTTACCACAACCTTCTTGGGATTTTAAAGATGACATACTGTATATGGTGGTAATTAGATTTTACACTTGATCCTATAATAAAAACACGGTGACTGAATATATTTCAACAAGACTTGTGGTTAGACGTTTAAAGGGAATTGGCAAAATAAATAGGTTTGTATAATTTGAAAGAACTTGTGAAATTTTACTAGAAGATACAACTTTTCTGTATCATCCTTCGTTTATTTTTCAATTTGTTTGATATGTAAATGAGATGATATCTGACGTCAATCATAACCAGAGTACAGCAGTTTCGTGCATTACAAAATCGCTTATCCATAGACCACTTTCATAATAGCGACTAATTTGAATATTCTTTTATGTGCATTTTAATAAGCCTTTCTGGCCTCGTTTGTGTGTCTGCAATTCAAAAGAATCTTTGCTTCATAACGAGGCCAAAAAGGCTCATTTAGATGCACATAAAAGAATATTTAGGGTGAAGGCCTTTATGAAAGTGGTCTATGACTGCTCATAATGCTCTACATGACATGTTCAAAATGAAAAGTGTAAAATTATTTACCCTATATATATGGTAATGATTTCAGAGACCATCTCATTTACATGAACAAATTGATCAATGGGTTTTTGCTAGTTGAAACCGCTCAGACTGCTATTGGTTCATTTGTTGTCACGTGGGATTAGACATGTGATCAAATGTTTCCCGCGCGGGCAATATTTCAATAATAGGTGAGTTCAAGGTGTTGCGCGCGCATCATTTTCCAAAAAGACTGGCAAGCTCCCCTCAAAGTAAACGTACTATTTAAAATAAACAAAGTATAGATACAGTTTCTGGATATTTACCATGGCCACTGTTATTCTGCTGTTGTTGGCTCGCTAGCAAGTCTGTTTGCCATTGCTTACTTTGTAGAGAGCCCGCCAAGAGCCTGCCAATTCCTTTCCAAAACGATGCGCGCGCACCACCCTGAAACTCGCCTATTGTTGCCCGCTTGGGCAACAACTGCTTAGTAGTGAAAGTCTATAGCTAAACGGCCTAAACCAAGTAAAAATCCAACGAAAACCCAGCTATATATAACAAAGCACTTAATGTCTGATCCCTTGGGAAACATTTAGTCTCGAGTATCGATGTTTCCCTCGACTTCGTCTCGGGAAAACAAAACTAAATTTTCCCTCGTGACATTAGGTGTATAATATACACTTTTATTAATGTCTGCTCCCGAGGGAAAACAAAACTAAATTTTCCCGAGGGATCAGACATTAAGTGCTTTGCCTTTGTTATATAGCTTGAGTTTTGCTGAAGAATTTCGACGTTTATCAAGGGAAGTACACAAAAGACAGGCTTCGTAATTTCACTTCAACTAAACATGCAAATATAAGTCTCAGAACAAAAGAACAGCAATACATTTCTCCAGTTAATCTTCACGCATGCTTTGAAGACCTATAAATAATTTTTTTTGTACCAAACAAGCTTTTGTTTATATAGGATACCGTGAAGAGTTCAAAGTTCTGGTGGGCAACAATTGCAATATTATCAATTGTTGCCCGCTCGGTCTACATTCAGTGAAAATTAGCTAAGGTCATGTGCCCACAAACCAACCAATGACAGTCATCGTTTTATCCAGCGAAACTCTAGCTGTATAACAATATCTACTATTCTACTGATCTCAAAAACGAAGAAAATACGGATATAGCTAGGATGAAAAAGAAGTCTTCCCATATCACTTTGCGAGTTCTTTCAAATTAAACAAAGTTCATTTATGTTAGAGCATAAATAAACCGTCTTCATGCTGACGTGATCAACGAACATTATAGTTGAACAACTTCTTTTCTTTAAATTTTGTACTGTAGTCGACTAGTCGTAGTACTTCGCCTGAATCTTTCAAGTTCCTATACTGTAGTATCCTACAATTGGGTCAATCCTTGGGGAATTTTTTGTAATGCTTCCAGGATCTTGTAAGGACATGATTTTTCAAGAATCCTTCAGTAACCCGTGCAAGATTTTGTATAATATGTCCTTCAAGGGTTAATTTTCATGACATCATTTTGAAATATCCTCGCATATCTAACGGAAAATGTCGTGAATGGCTTGTTTTTCCCCCTGAATATAATATAATATGCTTTCTTAACTTGGGTGTTTGAACTCTTGATTATTAAAGAATGAGTCTTCGCGGATCTTTTAACAAAAAGCCGTCTAACGATTGTGTTTCGTGATATAAATATGTCAAACAATTTGGATTATACAATAACCTGAATACTACGAGCATTTTCATTGGTCGTTGCCCATGATCTATTAGAGGACAGATGCACAGCCCATGCAGTGAACCCTCTATATATAACTGGAAGGCTGACTCCAGTCTGATCACTGGACGAAAAAGTGAGGCAAAAAATGGCGGACATGGGAAATTTTTGGACGTCAGTTTCAGGCCCTGCGCGGTCATCTTGGATGTCAGTCTTAGTCTTTTTTATCGCGGCCATAATAATATTACTATAAAATGCATGAAATATATGCCAATACCCATAGAAATTCGGAATAAATGTTCTTAACTTGTTTATGCTTACTGATTTCTATTTGTTGATGCTTGCGTCTTTCTGACTTCCGAGTCGAGTTTCAACTACTTTTTGACGAGTTCCACTCAGAGCCGTCAATTATAACCTCTTAATTATACTAAAAATAAGGAAAGGCTGGTAACTTTCATATAGAGAATATTTCTTTGAGAAAATTGCCATGAGTACATTCAGTGATATTTTTCAGGAGAAACGCGGGGGAACGGCGTTCATCCACTATTTTTGTCGGGGGAAGGCGTTCCCCCAACAAAAATTATGGTGGGGCCGGGGAACGCCGTTCCGCCTAACAAAAATTAAATGTAGTGCAACACCGTTCAACACCGCACTATTTTTACTTTGAGTCAATGAGTGTTATCGTTTTCAACCAAGTTAGCCAACCAGCTAGCCTGAGCCAACCTTTTAGTAGTCTTTTTACGCACCATTAACTTTCACGACAGGAGCCACGCCCATTTAATTTTACGACCATTGGCCACGCCCATTTGATTTCAGTGAGCGTTCCCCCACTTCTAAAATTTGGAAAACATCACGAGTACATTGGCCAAGAAATTGGCTATCCGTGCATTGCTCTTTCATCATCTTTGTCGGCTCGACTGAAACGTTTATATACAAACTGGCTTTGGCTTCACAAAAGCTCTCGCCGTATATGCGTACTACGAGCCGCCGATGTCACCTCATGTTGTATAAACGTTTCTCGAGCTGCGAAGATGAACGTTTGGGTCGAAAGAGCAATGAATCGAAAGCCAAGTTCTTAATTAATGTATACTGATGGCAATTTTGGCGAGATCGAGCGTTTTTTTCGGATTTTACGGAGCTTCAAGTGAGGGACATTTGAAATATTGTCAAGAACAACGTCCTTAATACAATAGAATTTCCGTCACACAGCAAAGAAGATGAATAAGGCCAAGAGTAATCTTAATGCCGTTCCGGGTGTACGTTTGGGCTGCTGCGGTTCGGCCGGGAGAAAAAACACTAAAGGCCTGGCCAAACGCTTTCAACATTTCATTCAACATCGTTCAACATTGTTGAATTCAACATGTTGAAAGCGTTTGGCCACCCCTGTTGAATGATGTTGAACGTCGTTGAATGGTGTTGAACGAAATTTGAACATGTTCAAATTTTCGTTCAACACGCGTTCAACTGATTTCTATTGTTCTCAAAATATTGAAAGGTGTTGAACGCATTTGGCCACATTTCATTCAACTTTGTTGAACAGAGACATGCGCCATGCGGGATATTGTCGATTCCAGCTTTTGTGGTGAGCCCGCGTTCAATTAATTGTCATTCATGAATGTTGAACGATGTTGAATTCATTTGGCTACTCGTGCTTTCAACATTATTCAACATCGTTCAACAATGTTGAATGATGTCCTCAGTTTTTTATTGGCAGTCAGCCTTCCAGGTATATATAGAGTTCACTGGCACAGCCTATAAGTCACTAATGTGGTCTGATTTATTTAAACCAATCACAGCTCTCTACAATTCCATGAGCCAATGACATTAATTGCTTGTTTTGTATAGATCATAGCTCACGTCAGATGACGCAGTTCGTATCTTTTTCAATGCCCCGAAATTCTTCAATAACATTCGATCGAACCTTTTGAAACGTACTTTTTATGGACCACGTCCTTAATACAATTTTTCTCAAACAACAAAGAAAATGAATAATTTAGTCCCAAGAGTAACTGATCCTAACCCCATCCCCGTTCTACATACAACATTAGGACGACGGCAATCTAAGGCTACGTCCACACGTATACCGTATAGCTACGTTTTCGTAGCGTTTTCATATTGTTCTCCGTCCTCAAGGGAATAGAAAACAATGGTCTACTTACCTGAAACACTATGAAAACGTTACGAAAATGTATACGTGTGGACGTAGCCTAAAGTTCAGTATCTGGCAGAAACCAAATCATTTACGCACTACTGGAATACTTAAAGTATGTTTTTCGACATCCTGAAAAGCTTCAGAGTTCTAAAAGGATTTTGTCCCATAGTTTAAGTCAAACTCAAGTTACTCAACTAACAGGTTTCATCGTTTCACGACTGTTAACGTCGTCCTAAAGACGTGAAAATGATCTGAATAACGTTGTATGTAGAACGGGGACGGCGTTAGGATTACTAAAATTATTCATTTTCTTTGTTGTGTGAGGAAAATTCTATTGTATTAACTGAGACGTTGTCCTTGACGTTCGCGTTGGCCATTGGACGACGTTAACTCGTGAAACGGCAAAACCTGTTAGTTGAGTTCGACTTCAAACTATGCGACAAAATTCTTTTAGAACTCTAAAGCTTTTAAACTGACATACTTTAAGTATTCAGTATAACGTAAATGATTCGTTGGTTTCTGCTAGATACTGAACTTTAGCCGGACTAGCTGCTGTCGTCGTCCTAGCTTGCTTTTAAGCTCCCTATAGAATATAGATGCACAGAGGAGGACGTCACAACGTGGTACTGAAGAACGCATGTTCACACACAAGTTCACACACAACTTATATTTTTTTTACCTGGAAATTTTATGTAAAAGTTAACACGTTTCCAAATTTTATCGTACACTTCTTTATTTTTATGTAAGATCAAATAAACTATACTCAACTTGTTTTCAGCGTGAGTCTATTTTTTTAAATTGCATTCCACCATATTAAATTATGGGCCACTTTTTTTGTTCTTACCACGTTGTGACGTCATGCATATATGTGCATCTATAACTGAACAAGACAACGGGAAAATGTAGCCTAGTCGCTAGGCCTTCCTCAGTTAACGCGTTTCGGAAGTGATCCGAACAGTCGGCTTCCCAGCTCATGGTGGAACGAATTAAAGACCTAGAAACAAGGCTAGGAAAAATGGAATCCGATAAACACTGTGGTGCACGCCACGGCGCCACCTAATTGTGTCAACTTTGCACATATATTAAGTTCCTCTGAATGAATCCGTCAATCCGAATTGCAATGTTTCGCCAAAGTCGCACGCAAGCTTTGCCAATATCCCCCATTTATCAGCACTAGGATGCTAGCAAAGCATTCTAGTAGTTGTAGTCACCCACTACACATTAGTTTAACGTTTACACTAGAGCGAAAGTTTCCGACACTATTTTAATACGTCATCGTGCAAATGGCTTTATATTCAAGTGATTCGCGTCCTTGGCGCCGATAGCTGTTTTTGAGGAGTGGTTAATTATACCAAATCACGCGTTCAAACGTTATCTAGTATAAATTATGTGATTGTTAAAACGAGTGTTGTCAACGTTGTTTCCCCCCCCCCCCCGTTTTTATGTATTTCATTGTATTTCATAGCATTTTATTGTACTGCCATCATAAGATAAATCATAACCTCAAATACGCGCTAATAATTATTTAGTCAACATAAATTCCAACTTATCGCTCGGTCTATCATTGTTCAATCCTTGAAATATTATTCTCATATGTTACAGTATTATTGATTTGTTTTCTTTATCCTTACAATAAAAAATAAATATAAGTTTAATTATTTTTCAAACAAATAAAGAATGTGAAGAATGTCCTCTATTTACATTTATATTCTTCCGATACTTACGTACGTAATTTATGTCCGTATTAATGACAATGTTACAACATGCATATATATATAAAGGTTATACAATAACAAAGGTACACAACTACATACTTGTCCAACTACACTGGTCAGTCCAGCTGTTGTCATTGAGCTGTTGTAAACTTGTATTAAATATGGTTCCATGCTGTGATGCCTGGCCAATCTTCCCCAGCCTCCCCCTCCCAATATTTATAGACTGCACTAATGCGAGCTGGCTCTCTTTGGGTTTGATTTTTAGTTATTCTAGCTTGTTTATGTACACAATTTTAAAGAAGTTATGGACAAAAATCATCTTGGTTTAGTTCTTGCTGTTGACGTCGGAACAACAAACTTAACGTGTCACGTTTTTGATAAATCTGGTATTTCCAAGTATGGTGCAGTACGAAAGGTAGGTTGAGAACTTGTGGCACCACTTGCACGATATAGCCACAATACCCACATTTTTACCCAAAGTTAAACTTGACAACTGTTGCATAACGGGGTCGTATTTTCGCACAGTTATACCACGTTATACTCAGTCTCAAGTTCTATTTCTGTAAACCAATGAACCATTTTAAAATTTAATTGCAGTCATCGTTGACGTTCGTTGTCTGTCTTCTAGCGCACCACAAGTGGTGTACTAATCGGCACACTAACTATGATAAATATATACAATTTATACAATGTAAATATACAAAAAATATTACAAGTAATAAAAAAGGGAAAAAATAAAATAAAAACCATACAAGAATGATCAGGCTTATATTAAATGTTTTAAAGTCCAAAGGTTAACTTCTCATGAATCAAAGTGCATACTATAGTAGAGAATAATACATGGAGGTGTGGAAATATAAAATTTATTTTGAGTGTTGACCAGGATATCTCATGAGTGAGCGAAGCGAACGAGTGAGATATCCTGTTCAACATGAGAAATAAATTTCATATTTTCAAGCATCCATGTATTGTTCTGTTTATTATATAAAAAAATTGTCCTATTGCCTTGCAAAAATTGCATTAAACTATAATGCTGATTCAGTGATAATCGTCACATGTGTGATTATCATAAATAATCGCACATGTGAGATTATCACTTGTATTAGTGGTGGAAAAATCAATAAAACACTCTATTTTATATAATAAAATGACTTTTATTTTCAATTGTATTAATTTTAATGCTGTGAATAAATATACTCCTATAATAGACAATACTGTAAATAGTATTATTAAACAAAATTATGAAAAGTATAAAAACTAGTTTGTTAAGACTGGGAAGCCACTGTCCACCCCTTGGGGTGGACCCCGGCCTGGGGGAGGGGAGTCTTGTGGGCCCCTAGATGTCTCAGATATCAGAGGCCATTCTGAGTTGAGTTCAATTTGATGATTCCTACTGTTTTGTGATTTAGTACTCTCTCACATTGCCTGATTGCCATAAGTTGCATTGTCATGTTACAGTGCTGCTACTGTGCTATGGGGTTATATATCCCATACAAAAATATTCTGCAACATTTCTAAAATTCTATAGAATCCAATAGAATAGAATCTGTCCCAATTTCTTATTGAATATTCCATATATAGCATTCTATAGCACATTTTTGTATACTAATGCAACTTGCTCAACAACAACAGCAACTACCTAGTGTATTTTAGCTTTTATATGAAAGTCAGGATCTAAATAATAACTACATGTCAGCCTTTCTAAGATTGCAGTGCCCTGCTGAGTAGCTGCTGAGCAGTTCACATTAGGTAGCTTCATATATAGTCTGGGTGTCACTTTTTTGTGGCAAATGTATGTAGCCTGCAGACAGACCAATGCAAACAGCTACAGCCTGTGGAAATTGTATGCCATGGACACAGAAAAGTGGGCTCTGCCTCTGGGAATGAGAGGATACAAGCGCTCTTTTTTATGCCAAACAGGGTACTGCTCTTTAGCACTATGTCTGCCTGAGAATTAAACTGTTTGCAAATCGGTAATTGGTGAGTTGCGATACTAACATAATACATTTGAGTTTTGACAATTACATCACATGGTCACAGTTGATTGAAACAATTCCTAACAAAGATTTGATTTGTAACAAGATCAAATTTATCGAAAGCAGATACGTGTTGCGTACTGGTCAGTAGAGGCCAAATGGGGCCAGGGGAAGTTGCCCCAGTTACCCTCCCTTCTCGGCAGTCCTGATAACTCTAGACATCATCAAAGGTCATTTGTCATCATCCTTGATGGTACCATAGGGCGCTTTCCAATTGACAAGGTTAGACCGGTCAATCTGGCCAGAATGGACTTGCTTTTGATTAGGACCAAATTTTCCAGTCAGACCATTCCAGGCCTCAAACAAATCGTGTTCCATTTAACCGAACTGACCTGTCTAACTGGGTAACAATTCACCACAATTCTGATAACAGTCATATTGTGTGGAATGGAATAAATTTAGCACCTTTTAGAGTCTGTTCTCCATTGCATAGGCATAGAGCATAGGGGTTGGGGGGGGGGGGGGGGGGCTTAATGGCCTTTTGAGAAAATGCCATAAATCTTAGTATGTAGCTAAAATCCTAATTTAAAGTTTTACTAGACTATTAGATTACATGTAGTAGAAATCAAACAAGTTGAAATAAATTATACATGTAGTTTAGTACATAAAATCAAAAATAAACCTTGTAGTGTTAACATTTGTCAGTGTTAAAAACACTTTGATGAATATTAATTATTAGGGTTCTGATCAGTAGTTTTTACGACTGGCCCAAATCTTGTTTCTGCGATGTGGTGACGGATGATCAGGCTTGGACTGGCCTAATGTGCCAATATTGTGCCATTGTGCCAATGGCACATGCACCCCCTTTAGAATACCATGAACTATATTTGCTAAACTGAGATATAAAATAATATGTCTGCCCATTGCATGTAGTTTGTTACTGAATAATATTCTGCTTTCTTAAATTCACATTGTGTCATAGGTGTACGAGTTGGGGGGGCAGCTGCCCCCCCCCAGATGAATGGAAATGTTGCTAAGTCTGGCAAATTTTCAAGCTAAGTCGGGCAAAAATATAGGGAAAAAATTTTAAAATAGGATGAAAATAAAGAAAAGTAATCAAAACAATTTAATATCTGTGTATTGTTAGTGATTTTTTTATATCAAAAGTCGGGCAATTTCCGTTTCAGTCGGGCAAAATGTTCTCCACCCCCCCTATAAATTTGTGCCCGTACGCCTATGCGTTGTGTGGTAGCAGGGGGTAGACAGGAGAGTTACTGTTCCGTAAGATAGATATTTTATTCCAACAAATGGTAAGCCTGTAGGCCACTTTCGAGTCATTTTTGTATACAGTTTCTGTAAGTTAATCATACATGGGGGAACAATGACAACAACAATCACCAATTTAGAAATCTTTCTATTTGCAGAGGCTTGTGGGCAAATTTGTCTGTAATGCACCTTAGCCGGCCAATATCATTATTTATTTATTTTTTTTTAACTGCACCCCTCTCCCTAGTGGCACCACCCCTAATGCGAAGCCAGTCCGACTCTGAGGATGATGCTTGGAGGTTTGATTCTTTAAGGAAGGTCCTAGAACATCAAACCCTAAAAAAGTTTTCAAAATGAACTCCATGTGTGTACTTGAGATTAGCCCCAGTGCTTATACTGTAAGAACTGTAGTTTATTATTTTTGTAAGGGCACCCTCACTGGGCTTCAGGCTTAATCAGTCCTATGCCTGGGATTAAAATTGACATTGTTACAAAATGTGTTTTCCAGATATTTTTTTGAGCACCAAGGTGGAAACCAACCTCATATGTAGTATGAAAGTGCTAAGTAAATCCCTGGGTATGAGATTCAGGTTGGAAATTTGTGCATTTCAATCTTTGTATATTTTGTGCTCTCACACTGTAAGTTTTTGTTTATTTAAATTAAATATTTTTTTATATTTTAGATTGAGTTATTACATCCTAAGCCTGGGTGGGTTGAAATGGATCCAAACACTTTGTGGGAACAATTTCTGGACGTTGTGACAGAAGCAGTTGAAGGTATATTAGCTATAGTAATATAATATTAAAGAAGAGATAACCTCAACTTTATTTAAAGTGAAGTGCTGTCAGTACTACTTATAAAACAGTACTAATATGCTGTTACAACTGTTTTTAAATAGATGATTGTGTTTTAAAGTGGTGTTTTGGATTGCATGGCCCTTTGTCAAGTCAGATAATAATATGTCGAGTGTTACACCTTCAATATATAACTATATATTAACATAACGGTCATGTATTATGGAAAAATTATGGTAATTAAGTGAAGAAAATCATGTGATATGAGGTAGAGAGTGTGAGAGGAAGAGGAAGGATGATATGGAGTTGGATAGTGGAGGGGGACATGAGAGAGGGTGGTTTAAAAAGCGAGGATGCACAACAGAGAGAGAAGTGGAGGAATGGTGAGCTGCTGGCCAACTCCTGCATAAGTGGGAAATACAACAATAAAACGTATGTTGTTGTACATGTATGTTGTTATGCCAGAGGTGTCATGTGACTGTGGACTGCTTTGGGTTGGTTTAGGGTGAAAGGGTTAAAGTAGTGTATCAGACACTGTAAAAATCTGCGTGTAAGAACCTAGTGAATTAAGAACCTGCAGGCTGAATTAAATTTGGTGTTTGGACCCCTAATATGCAAGAACCTGTTTATTCTGAAAAACGAAAACTTATTTGCAAGAATCAGTTAAAATACTTAGAAAACAACAGGTTAATCTGACAACCAAAAGATGTTTTGAGTGTCTTATAATTTCAACAGAAATTTCATAAAAAATTGCTACGGTTGCTTTTGTACATCAGCTTTAAAATTCCAGTAGCAGTGAGCTAGGTACTGTAGAAACAAGGGACCATGACACCCATGTTGAATTAGTATATTGACCAGCAACAAACACTTTTTTCTTAACTAATAAAGGAACCTATTTAAGGTTACTGTTGACACGTTTTAGGGAAAACATTATAGCGCTCCGTCCGTTTATTCAGGCATATACTGAAACCTACACATTATTCAAAAGCTGATATAAATGGCTACAAGACTGCAGCGAAACATTTGGTCGTTTTATGAACGCAAACAAAAAATAGCGCTTCTGTTTATTAAAATTCTCATTCCAATTCGAAATGCTATAAGTGAACAACTATTTACTATAATGCTCTGAAAATTGGCAGTTTGGTAGACAAATATCACAGCAAAAAAAGTGTGTCTTGGTTTGTAAAAATGCCAAATACTTTTAGAGTTTTTACTATTACAGCTAAAACACAATCTCACAGGCCGTAAAACGATAAATATTGAAAATTTTACAATTCCCAGACACGCTTTTGTCACCAGAATATTAATTTACTCGAATATCAATTTTTAGATGATTCTGATAAATTCGTGTTCGCTTATAGCTTTTTAAAGTTCTTACTTTAGCTCAAAACATTTCTTTGAGAAAAAGCCCAGTGTGAAAAGAAAGCTCTTCTCACTTATTTACACAAATAATGCGCTTTTTCCTTGTTTAGAAATAAAAAAACATGATTTCCTTTCCAGAATCTGAAAGCCCTCATGCTTCACTTTCAGCGAATAAAAAAAATAAAAATATATGGTTTGAAGGTCTACAGTAACCTAAATAGCTTGATTTCTCAGCAGATTTCATACTAAATATATAAGAACTCAACTGACTCAACAATGTTTTGAACTGTGACCAAATTGACGTTATTGAAAAAGATGGCGGCGTTACATTTAACCACAATGCTTTGCGAACTCAAATCAGCTCAAGCAAGACTCTTTATTCCTACCAAGTTGATCGTTTTAAAACCCTACCTTCCAATAATTCTGCAAGAAACAATATTTACTGCACGCAAAGGATTGTGGTTAAATGTACAAGTCCCATCTTTTTCGGTACGGTCAATTAAAAACCGCACTGTGTTGTCAAGCTAACCAGCAAGGTACAATCCAGTGCTGAACATGGTCTGTAGCTAAGAATAACATTTTTGGAGAGTCGCAATCCCCGGTGGGGAATCTCGGGCCGGCAATCATTACACCACGCACCTAGCAATTCGCCAAGGCCTGGTGTCCAGTGTGGTGCTGGCACAGGAAGCGCGATCCTACTCACTTAGGTAAGTGGACCAAGTGGTGTTCCTGCGCGACCGAGAAACCCACTCCACCCAGAGGATTACGGGTCACACTAGCTTAGTGGAGGTAAGAACTAAGATGGTTAATAACAAATGTACTTACCTGTAAACTCCCTACACAAATCATAAAGGAGACGGACATCGTCAAGAGGAAGAACCCGGTCAACAAGGCCAGGTAGCTTCAAGTAAATCTGCTAACTAGGTTATGCCAGCAACAACTACTGAATACGACTGCGACAACATAACATGGGCACTTCCCCGTCACTTCGTAACTTTACTTCTGATTCTTGTGGGGGGTTTTAATTCTTACGTATATATAAAGACAAACCGTTTGTGCGGGCCCCCGGTCGTAGATTTGGGTGCGAGATTACCGAGAATGTAGAATAAAGTCAACCAACTAACAAAGTCAATCAACCAACGCTATCTTTGTTAGTTATGCTGTTTATGCAACAATATATGTGTCCTGCATGTATGTTATTAGAAAGTTCATAAATTTTTATTTGTGGTATGTAGTTCTAGTTCTTGCGCGTCATGTTCACACCCATTTTTTTGTACTTATGCATGGTAATGGTAAATTTCTTTTATCATTTTTTGAAGTTATTCTCCCTTAGCTAGAAACTTGCCTTAATTTGATTGATATAGTTATAGCTCAAGATTGCGCGTTACGTATAGGCGGGTGTCGCAACCAATCCCTTGAGATTCGAAGGACAAAGATATTTTCGCCATGTTGGGTGAAATTATAATTGCAGATGATGAAAACGTTTTGTCCAATTCATCCAACATGGCGGTAATGACGTAAGATACACATCACTAATTGGGCAAAAGTCTATAAGCGACTTCACTTGTGAGGATTTAAGTATTTATTATTTTAAATACGAAATTAGAAGAAGCATATGAAATTTCTAACAACTATATATACGTGACATCTTTCAACAATGCGTAGTTAGAAAGTTATTAGTCAACTTATGCATGTCTGTCTGTCTGACAAGTAACATACATGATAGCGGACCTGATTAAAATATTTGCAAAACTTGAAATATTTTAAAATTGAAATATTTTTCATGACGCAGCGTCATGTAAATAAAAAAAGCACGACAAATCGCCTCTTTCCCTTTCCAATCAATCCTTCCCCCATTAATGTTGTTTCATTTTAGGCAACGCGTACGTCGGAACATGGCAATAAAATGTTCATTGAATAGGGGGGGGGGGGGGGGACTAGAAAGCGTGGGGATTTTTATGTGCTGTCCTAATGAATTTGGCCATGATTGTAGTTGTATTAAACTTGAGCAATTTATGGTTCAATGCAGTAGCGGCTAGTAATCGAATCAAAGACTGTCTGGTCTGGCAGTCCGGATAATAGCATTATTACGTGCTTGAGAAATAAACAAAATATAGTTGCACTTTACATTTTAGAGCAACTCTGAGTAGCTTGTGCCACAGACGACTAAACCACGATATTTATCGATAGTCATCTGCGGTGCAGGCACTATGGGGCGACTTTTGATTTCATGTCGCTCTATATACAGTCGCTCCAATGTCGATTCTAATATAATTGTATTAAAGAGTATATAATTAAAGTATAGAGTGGTGCGTAAGCAGTGTTTTAAATAGAGTAAAACCAAAAGATGGTAAACTGCCGAATTTAACTTTGATAACGAAATATTGATGTTTTCAGCGGAAGCCTTAATCAGAGTAAAATGTATTTCGTTCTTAAAACTAATCTCGGCAGTTTACGACCTTCTCACTTTGCTCCAATTATATTAGGTTCGGCGCATAGCTCCCTTCTGTAGAAATAACAATTACAAGTTATTCAGGGGCGGATCCAGGATTTTTTTAAAGAGGGGGTTGACATCTCTAGGGTGGTCTGGGGTATGCCCCCCCGGAAATGTTTTGATTTCTGCTACCCTGAAATGCTATTTCCTGCTACCCTGAAATGCTATTTCCTGCATTTTGGGGACAATATTAGGATCAGAAATAGTGATTTCTATACGCTATATTATACACTAAACACAATTTATATATTATATATAATATAATATACCATATATAATAGGCCAGGGGGGGTTGCAACCCCCATAACCCCCTGGATCCGCCACTGTTATTTGTAGGTCTGGCATCATGAATTACAGCTACGACCTATGGTTATGTACTTTAGTTTTTCTTTTCTTGTTCAAACATATTTATTTAGAACAATTTCCCCACAAAAAAAAATACTTTGAATATACAGAGGCAATGAGAAAGTACATGTAACAAAACGTGTAGTAATATAATATATTTGTAGCTTATCACTTTGTCTTAGAAACGTATACTTTTACTTAACAAGCTTTCGGAAACACGTACTAAGTAAACTTAAATTTAAGAAATTTTTACATACGTGATTGTATTTCTGAAAACTAGTTACGGTAAAAAAATTATTTACGAACTGAGAAGCGGGATGTAGCAAAAATAAAATCTTGAACAGAATTTGTTTTTACAATTTGAGTTAAAATCAACGTTATTACATCCACAAAGGAAGAACGAAAGCTTCTCAGTTTCGTTAGAGTTATACCAATAATTCCTAAGACATTCTGGAGCTGAAGTAAGTAGACTAGAACGGTAAATATCCCAAAGAGGATACTTTAGTTTTTAGGGTAACGGTTAAGATCTTTTTGTTATATTTTTTCAAACCTAGGAGCCAATGTGAAATATGGAGATATTGTTGCTATAGGTATATCTACTCAAAGGGGAACATTTTTAACTTTAGACAAGTAAGTATAAATAGTAAGGTTTGAGTACTGCCGAAATTATTGAACGTAGTTTTCTAAGGCCCTTCGTCAGAGAGAAATTCGCTCGAAACGTTAGAAAACTACGTTCAATAATTTCGTCAGTACTCAAACCTTACTATATTTCGATTTGTATATGTTTTTTTCACATGGACTAGAATGAATATCAAATAACGTATGAACGAATAAATGAAGGAACGAGTGAAAGAATGATGGAACGAATTAACGGACGAGTGACTAAGTGAATGAACGAACGAACGAACGAACGAATGAATGAATGAGTGAATGAACGATTGAAAGAACGAATGAGTGAATCAATGAAGGAATGAGTGAACGAACGAACGAACGAGTGAATCAATGAAGGAATGAGTGAACGAACGAACGAACGAACGAACGAACGAACGAACGAACGAACGAACGAACGAACGAACGAACGAACGAACGAACGAACGAACGAACGAACGAGCGAGCGAGTAAATCAATGAAGGAATGAGTGAACAAACGAACGAACGAACGAACGAACGAACGAACGAACGAACGAACGAACGAACGAACGAACGAACGAACGAACGAGCGAGCGAGTGAGTGAATCAATGAAGGAATGAGTGAACGAACGAACGAGTGAATCAATGAAGGAATGAGTGAACGAACGAACGAGTGAATCAATGAAGGAATGAGTGAACGAACGAACGAGTGAATCAGTGAAGGAATGAGTGAACGAACGCCTCGAACGAGTGAATCAATGAAGGAATGAGTGAACGAACGAACGAACGAACGAACGAACGAACGAACGAACGAACGAACGAACGAACGAACGAACGAACGAACGAACGAACGAACGAACGAACGAACGAACGAGTGAACGAGTGAATCAATGAAGGAATGAGTGAACGAACGAACGAACGAGTGAATCAATGAAGGAACGAGTGAACGAACGAACGAACGAACGAGTGAATCAATGAAGGAATGAGTGAACGAACGAACGAACGAACGAACGAACGAGTGAATCAATGAAGGAATGAGTGAACGAACGAACGAACGAACGAGTGAATCAATGAAGGAATGAGTGAACCAACGAACGAGTGAATCAATGAAGGAATGAGTGAACCAACGAACGAGTGAATCAATGAAGGAACGAGTGAACCAACGAACGAGTGAATCAATGAAGGAATGAGTGAACGAACGAACGAACGAGTGAATCAATGAAGGAATGAGTGAACGAACGAACGAACGAGTGAATCAATGAAGGAATGAGTGAACGAACGAACGAACGAACGAACGAGTGAATCAATGAAGGAATGAGTGAACCAACGAACGAGTGAATCAATGAAGGAACGAGTGAACCAACGAACGAGTGAATCAATGAAGGAACGAGTGAATCAATGAAAGAATGAGTGAACGAACGAACGAGTGAATCAATGAAGGAACGAGTGAACGAATGAACGAACGAGTGAATCAATGAAGGAATGAGTGAACGAACGAACGAACGAGTGAATCAATGAAGGAATGAGTGAACGAACGAACGAACGAGTGAATCAATGAAGGAATGAGTGAACGAACGAACGAACGAGTGAATCAATGAAGGAATGAGTGAACCAACGAACGAGTGAATCAATGAAGGAACGAGTGAACCAACGAACGAGTGAATCAATGAAGGAACGAGTGAATCAATGAAAGAATGAGTGAACGAACGAACGAGTGAATCAATGAAGGAATGAGTGAACGAACGAACGAACGAACGAACGAACGAACGAACGAACGAACGAGTGAATCAATGAAGGAATGAGTGAACGAACGAACGAACGAGTGAATCAATGAAGGAATGAGTGAACCAACGAACGAGTGTATCAATGAAGGAATGAGTGAACGAACGAACGAACGAACGAGTGAATCAATGAAGGAATGAGTGAACGAACGAACGAACGAGTGAATCAATGAAGGAATGAGTGAACGAACGAACGAACGAGTGAATCAATGAAGGAATGAGTGAACGAACGAACGAACGAGTGAATCAATGAAGGAATGAGTGAACCAACGAACGAGTGAATCAATGAAGGAACGAGTGAACCAACGAACGAGTGAATCAATGAAGGAACGAGTGAATCAATGAAAGAATGAGTGAACGAACGAACGAGTGAATCAATGAAGGAACGAGTGAACGAACGAACGAACGAACGAGTGAATCAATGAAGGAATGAGTGAACGAACGAACGAACGAGTGAATCAATGAAGGAATGAGTGAACGAACGAACGAACGAGTGAATCAATGAAGGAATGAGTGAACCAACGAACGAGTGAATCAATGAAGGAACGAGTGAACCAACGAACGAGTGAATCAATGAAGGAATGAGTGAACGAACGAACGAACGAGTGAATCAATGAAGGAATGAGTGAACGAACGAACGAACGAGTGAATCAATGAAGGAATGAGTGAACCAACGAACGAGTGAATCAATGAAGGAACGAGTGAACCAACGAACGAGTGAATCAATGAAGGAACGAGTGAATCAATGAAAGAATGAGTGAACGAACGAACGAACGAGTGAATCAATGAAGGAACGAGTGAATCAATGAAAGAATGAGTGAACGAACGAACGAGTGAACGAACGAACGAGTGAATCAATGAAGGAACGAGTGAACAAACGGACGAGTGAATCAATGAAGGAACGAGCTTTAATGTGTACGGTTTCAAGTTGTTGAAAAATTTGGAGATATAACTGAGATTGTCATGTGTGAAACTGCTCTACCCTTATGACGTCATAGACCATGCCATTTACATTTATAAAATAAGGTGTCCTCTACGCACGCTCTGATTGGCTGGGCCCCGTGCATTTACAAGAGTATGAAGATCATGAATGACGTAAAATGGCGTGGAGTGGCGTAGGATGGCGTCACCTGGCGGGAAAAGCTAGCGAACCTTCAAAACTATCCCACTTTTAGTTTATTTTTCCCCCTCTTATTTTATAAAACAAATAAAACATACCGCTCCTGTGCATATGTACTCTTATAAAGGTTCGTTTGACGTGATTTGAACACGAAAGAAGTGTAAAGACACTCGGCTATCGCCTCGTGCCTCTACTCAACTTCTTTCGTGTTCAAATGACGTCAAACGAACCTTTATAAGAGTACATATGCACGGAGCTTTATGTTTTATTTGTTAAATCAAACAAACTGAAATATCTCAAAAACGAAGAAAAATACTGAACAGTTGTAAAAGGTTTTCTTTTACCATTTTACGACTAAATTTGACAAACATAATTTATATTACCAATTTCTTTTATCGTTTTATTCACTTCATTTGGCAACATTTTACCTCAACCTCTTTTTCCTTCTATGTCTGAATCTGGTTGAATTAAGTTTGACGTTAAGTCGTTAACCATTTTCCGTTTGTTTAGCCAGAGTAAAATACATAAAACTTAAGTGATAGTTTTTTAACTTGTTTTTATCCTTTTTCCGTCAGTGGGGTTTCCCTTAAAGAGAGAAATAGTCTGGCAGAAGTTTCTTAATCCTTTCAGTACCCAGCACCTACTCTAGTATTTTACTCTGGCTAACGCCAGACGATTTTATTTATTTATTTATTTATTTATTTATTTATTTATTTATTTATTTATTTATTTATTTATTTATTTATTTATTTATTTATTTATTTATTTATTTATTTATTTATTTATTTATTTATTTATTTATTCATAAGCTTTGCCACAAGTGGCAGGGAAGTCCCACAGAGTTGTTGCGCCATTACGCGGTCCCACAGATCAGTGCGCGGTCCCTATAATATACAAAATCAAATCTAACGGACAACATACATCAAGGCATAAATGGTTAGTTCTGAGCTAAGACTATAAAACATAAACTAACAGCACATTTTAACAAGAAGACTAGAGAGGGGACGGCACGAGTGACATTTTACACAGACGGTTTTAAAAGTTTGTAGAATTTCGGCATCGTATACGTGTTCGGTTACATGTTGGTAGTATTTTAACAATTCGGATTTGAATTGGCCTATAGAGAGGTTGGGACCTCGCAAAGGAGATGGCAAGCAGTTGAAATTTTTTTGAGCTCTAGAATAAAAGATATTCTGAAAAGTTAGAGTGTTCACTTTAGGAATATTTAAAATAATATCATTGGTTTGATTTGTACGCCTGCTTACACGACTGGATGATTTAACGGAGATATAAGGGTCACTTGAATTAAATAATGCTTTGAAAAGGTACTCGTGCCAGTACGACGTGGTTAACCAGAGTAAAATGTAGTTTTGGGGGGATTTATAATGTATGCAGATGATCTCAAATGAGATTGGGTTTTGGTATATTGAATAATGAATAATTAATAAATTTTACAATGAATTTATTGATAATTCAACTCTTACGTCAAATTCGGAAAATAGTGTCTGCTGGTATTTATGAAAAACCTTCATTCTACTTTGTTCACATTAGAGTGTACACGAAGTACAGTAGGTAGAATTTAGCATCATTAACTTTGCCTTAATCTTACAGACAAACAGGTCGTCCTCTTCACAACTTTATTACTTGGCAAGATCTTAGAGCAGCGGAACTAGCTGAAAGCTGGAATAAGTCTTTCACTTTGAAGGTAAACACTGAAAATCTTTTTATTTATTCTAAACGTGAATTTAAATTTTGTTGTGTAACGTTGTCTATGTATAATTTTATAATTTTAGGGTTTACATGTGAGCTCTAAAGCTTTGCATTTAATCTCAAGAAGGAAACAATTCCTTGCTGCTAGTGTTATACATTTCAGTACACAGCATGTGAGTATATAATCAAAGAAGAAAAACTTATTAATAAAAAAAGAATATATATATATATATATATATATTTAATTATTTATTTATTTATTTATTTATATATATATTTATTTATTTATTTATTTATTTATTTATTTATTTATTTATTTATTTATTTAAATTTAGGATAACATTTTTATTCTATTAGAATGCAAATTAAATTTATCAATCAATCAAACAAACAAACAAACAAACAAACAAACAAACAGACAGACAAACAAACAAACAAACAAACAAACAAACAACCAGACAAACAAACAAACAAACAAACAAACAAACAACCAGACAAACAAACAAACAAACAAACAAACAACCAGACAAACAAACAAACAAACAACCAGACAAACAAACAAACAGACAGACAGACAGACAGACAGACAGACAGACAGACAGACAGACAGACAGACAGACAGACAGACAGACAGACAGACAGACAGACAGACAGACAGACAGACAGACAGAAAAATTTATTTAACTTCGGAATCACAATCAATTTACAATAAATTGCTTTTCATGCGAGCCGAAACAAGGTAAGTTAATAATATATACAATAACAATAAAAATATATTATTTACAATTTGACTAATCGGATTGAGTAGGACTCATGTGTAACGACACTTTTCTTTTGAACGAAGTTAGGGAATTTTCTAATTTCATTTCGTTGCTCCAGAAAATTTAAAACTCTTTTTGAGGTATTCGGTTTTAGGTTTTGGCAGTAGAACATTTGTATCTCTACTTCTTAGAGAGTAGTTTAATGTACTTGGATATGTTTGAAATAAATCTCTAAGATAAGAGGGTGCAGCATCATTCAAAACCTTATACATCATTATAGCTTTATTCTTTGAGCGTCTATTGGCAAGAGTTGCCCAACCTAGCCTGCGTGCAGCCTCTACCCGATTTTGAAACCCGATAATTATCGGGTTTCAAAATCGGGTAGAGGCTGCACTCAGGCCATACCCAACCAAGCTCTTCACGTATTTCATGGGATCTGATGTCATAACCTTGTTGTGTTATAACTCGAGCAGCTCTATTTTGAAGCTTTTGTAACCTTGTTTTTTGTGCAATTGGACAGTTATCCCAAACAATATCACAATAATCAAACAAAGGTTGAATCAGAGATTTGTAAATAGTAATAGCAGTCGAGTGGTTAATAAATTGTCTTGCCTGCTTGAGGCCACCTATTGCCGATGAAACTTTCTTTGCAGTGTTATCTATCTGGTCAACCCAAGCAAGTCTCTCATCAACATAAAGTCCGAGAGACTTACTGGATTTAACCCTTCTAACCGGTTGCCTATTGACATATACATAAGGCATATCTTTAATTTTGTTAAGCTTGTCATCATCCAATGAACATATATTCGGTTTTTGCTACATTTAAGCTTAAATAATTTATTCGATAATCGATATCAGCCAATTTCCAATATTTTTCATGTCATTATTGGTTGAATGGATAATATCACTTCCTGCAATTGTGGTGTTTGTATCATCCGCATACATTCGCGGATTGGAGTGTTCTAAACAATACGGTAGATCATTAATATAAATAAGGAACAATAACGGACCCAGTATAGACCCCTGAGGAACTCCGCAAGAGATTGATCTAGGACAGACAGACCGACCGACCGACCAACCGACAAACAGACAAACAGACAAACAGACAGACAGACAGACAGACAGACAGACAGACAGACAGACAGACAGACAGACAGACAGACAGACAGACAGACAGACAGACAGACAGACAGACAGACAGACGCGCGAGCAAGCAAGCAAACAAACAAACAAACAAACAAACAATCAAACAAACAAACAAACAAACAAACAAACAAACAAACAAACAAACAAACAAACAGGAAAACAAGCAAACAAGCAAACAAGCAAACAAGCAAACAAGCAAACAGACAAGCAAATAAACTAATTAACTAACTAACTAACTAACTAACTAACTAACTAACTAACTAACTAACTAACTAACTAACTAACTAACTAACTAACTAACTAACTAACTAACAAGCAAGCAAGCAAATATTTTTACGTACTTCTTTATGATATTCGTGTAGGTGTCTGTAAGGTTACACTGGGTATTGAAGAATAATCCTGAGGTATGTCTTTTTGAACCACGGTATCATTGTATATTGGCGTTTTGAAACAAGTGTAGTAAAGGGTGGATGTAATATATGTGTGAGTGTTTTATCGAGGGATCCAAACACCTGGAAGCATGTCATGAATGAAAACACAAAGTCGAATTAGGGCGAGTGGTTTTATTGCTTTCAAATGTTTACTAATTCCCTGATGAAAGACGATAAACGAATTGTTGATATGGCATCTCAATCGAGCAATTTTAATTGGATCTTTAATTGAAATGCAATTAAAATAAACCTTGGTGAGATTCTACAGTGTGTTTACGTTTTATTTATACACCAACTTGTTTATCTTGCATAGATAATTGAGATCTTAGAAATTAGGTAGTATACGATTTTAGCGTGTTTTCAGTTACGTGAGTATCCAACTTGAATCAGGTGATTCGATGAAACTTAATAACGTTGACGTAATGTGGTAGCTGATGTCAATCCCTAATAAACGGACACTCTTTGTAAATGGACATTTCTCGTAAATAGACTTTTCTGCGTGGTAAATGGATATCCTTTGTGAACGGAAACTCTCAGTAAACGGACATTTTTCATAAACGAACGCCATTACACTTCCGCAGTTCTACATTTTTTGCAACAGAATGCCGAAAGAGCGTTTCCTATAATACTCAATAATCTCATCTGATTTAATCTCACATTATTTCAGCTCATTTTTTGTTTTGTGTGGAGTCGGATGGAGAAACACTACTAAATTTATTTAGGTTTGTTTCAAGATATTTATCAAGAGTCTAATTGTTTCCAGTTAATCATAATGGTGCTTGTTTTCTGCTCTCATGTTTTCTTTTAGTTAGCCAAGAAAGCAAATCGTGGATTAGTTTTATTGGCAACGCTAGATACTTGGCTTTTATGGAAGTTAACAAAGGGTCGGATTATATTTTATTTTATATACTGTTCATCGTATTAATTGTTTCGTTACAATTTCGATGTGTCGATGTAAAGTAGCTTTACATGGTGAATCAAAGGACGCTTTCCAATTGACAAGGTTAGACCGATCAGTCCGGCCAGAATGGACTTGCTTTTGATTAGGACCAAATTTTCCAGTCAGACCATCTCAAACCTCAAACGAATCATCATCGGTTCCATTTAACTGGTCTAACCGTGTAAATGGAAAGCCCCCTAAGACCCCGTTTACACTAGAGCAAACGTATCCGGATTCACATTGTTTTTTATTCCCATGAGGATGAAAAACAATGTGAATCCAGATACTTTTGCTCTAGTGTAAACGGGGCCTAAATCGATTGCCTATAAATTGTCAGTAAAGACGGTTTTCCACTCACTATATAGGCGACTCCTTTTAAGCCGGTTTTTCACTAGGCGGAATTTTGCGCGCGGAGCGGAAATTTTCTTTGTCTTTTCTAATTAGTTCCACCCGAGAAATCACAAGACAAAGAAAATTTCCGCTTCGCGCGCAAAATTCCGCCTCGTGGAAAACAGGCTTTACGCAAAGCGACATAGAAATTGATTTAAGTCTAACAATAGAAAGTCGATACGTGCTTAGTGGAAAACCGGCTTAAGAGAAGTCATTATATGTATTCCATTTTCTCCAAAACCCGTTTCTTATTTTTGTTCTTATTTTTTTTGTTTATATTTTCTCAACAACTATCATTGTGTAGGTCAATGTCATATAACAGACTACTCAAACGCCAGTTCAACCGGCATGTTTGATCCATTTGTGGTAGGTATGTTGTATTTTGAGCTGTGACAGAAACCGTCATGGTATCTATATTAGGGACCTTAAGATGCTACGACGGCAACTTCAACGACGGCGTCCTCCAAATAAAATAGTTCTAGTTGTGAAACAAAGAGCATCTTAAGGTAAGGTCCCTTATAGGGGACCTAGAACGACGGCGACGGCGGCCAAAGAGTAATTTTACAATGTAAAGAAGTCACGGTTAACTGATCATCATACTGTATATGGAAATAGTTTAACGACTTCCAAAACGGTTCGGTACCGCTAAAATGATTTTACGAGTTGACGTCGTCTTGAAGACGTGCAAATACTCTATAATTAAGAAATGGCGAAATTAAGAAATTTGGCGTGCTCCATCGAGTTATAGATGCACGGGGGGAAGTTGGGAGAGCACGCAAAAAGTGTAAGAGTTGGTCGAGACGATAGCTCTATATTTTTGAGATTTTCCCAACTTCCCCCGTGCATCCATAACTCAATGGAGCACGCCAAACCATGAACCATTTCTTTTATAACAGAGAATCAGACACAAAACAACGGAAAACAATATTTATTTCGCTGATTAAAAAATGAGTTTTTCATTACGTTTAAAATTGCCATGCTCCATCGAGCTCCATCGAGTTATGCAGCAGTCCAGTGGCAGACACTAGGGGGGGGGGGCGATGGGGGGCGATCGCCCCCACAATAATTTTAGCTGAAGCTTTCATTTTGAAACGTGGAAGCACAAGAAAGTTTTCATTTCAAGAAGTGGAAGCACTACTTATTAGTTATTACAATAACAACAGCAGCAAAATGGCGTGTTTTAATAAAAACAAGCGAAAGTATTCTAATCCCACAAAATAAGTGTTATGAAGTAAGTTTGGATAAAGAAATTTCTTACAAGTTACAACATGCTTGATGCTTCGCATTTTTCCATTGTCATTTGAATTTTGTTTCGCAAAATATTTTCTCTGAAATGTTGTTTTTTTATGCTTAGCATGTGATTTATAACAAAATGCATGCACCATTAAAATAGTGTTTTGAAAACCTAAAATTTTTTACAAAATGTGTTCTCAGAATGCTGCAAATGCCATTTCAGAGATCCAAATTTTAAAAAATTTCCGGGGAGGCATGCCACCGCACCCCCCTAGAAGGCTCGTGCCTTCGGCACTCGCCCCCCGAATATTTCGTCAAGTGTCCGCCACTGCGCAGCACGCACGGTGGCCTATCAGAAACGCCGTTATATTACATATATATGTTATAAATAGCGTTGTATATGAAGAACAAAGACAGTGTTGAGATTTTGGGACTAAATGTTATTTATTTTCTTTGTTTTGCAAGAAGAATTTTTTAGTAAATATAAAAAGTATATTTAGAGTAATGGTATAGTAATCTAAGATACAATATGCTTACTATATGTTATGTTTACTATAGATGTGCTGGAGTTCGTTGATGACTACTTTATTCGACATACCAATGTCCATATTACCTGACGTGGTTGATACAAGGTAGGTACAAAAGACATGCTTGCAACACTCAATCTCGTATATACCTAGAGTATTATCTCCGCTATACCTCGCATGCGTAGGTATAAGATCCTGGGTATGAGCATTGTCCCTGGAATCGTTGTACCATGTCAACTCTTCAGTCTTTTCTTCCTCAGTATTGTCTGGAAACGCGGCCAAAGTCTTTGTTCTATGTTTTTTTCACGTTTGTGCACTTTCATGCTTGCTGAACACATTGTATTTTTGGTAAAATGAAGCAATCAGCCAATAGCGGCGTTGCTGGATAAATATTAATGAACGTAAAACAAAATATTTGTGCACTTTCAGGACACCTTCAACATAAATTGCAGCTCATTGTTAGTCGCTTTGATGTTCACTGCGTTTCCGGGCAATTTAATTCTTAGTAGTATATGTGAATTACCATATGGAAACGATTGGCTAAAAAATTGGGTGGACAACATCAGAGAAAACAAAATTGTGCGGAAAATTGTCCCCACAGGCACATCTCGCAATCGTTGCTTGACCAGAATTTCTGGATCAAATAATTTTGATGTAATACAAGTTTGAAGTTCTCTTAATGTTATTGCCGTATTGTCAGTGTAATTTTTAATTTTTTTATTGATATAGTGGCTTTTTGTGTGAAACTCATAAAGATATTTTTGGGGAACGGATACCTATAAGAGCTGTGGTGAGTAAAACTACGATTAGGCTAGCTGTATTGGGTAGGTTTACGCTCTGTTCCAAAGTCTGGTCAATAGCAGGATAAAGGATATGTCACTTGAAGTGCTTATGAAATGAAATTTTTGCTTTTTATATTATTTGATAATATGAAAATATATAAAATTCTGATATTCGTGCATATATGTTCATTTAATATTTACGTCTTTGGAAAATACTTTATTTTTCAGTTCAAAGTAAAATTTCATTTCATAAGCACTTTAATGACAAAGTGCTAGATAAACTTGACCGAAATGTTGTAAAGATTCAACGTTTTTGCCGTTTATATATATATATATAATCAGAGCGTCTCAATAAACTCGTAATAATCATGATATTTCGTATCAAACAAGCTCTTGTTTTCAAGAAGGTTGTGGGCCAAGGTTGTTTTTTGTCTGGGATTTTACAACAAGCTCGTGATCAACACTGACGTTAAACATTGTTTTCATCTGCAATGTTAACGTTACAGGGAATTTGCGGCAGTCTCCCACTTCTGTCATGCGTGCTGATTACATGAACCGGGCTGACTCGTGTCACGAAATTCTTTCCTCGGCCACAAAAGGAGATTTTGAATCAACGTTTAGATTTGTTTACATCTAAACTAAACCAATTCTTCTTTGTAAATTTAGTTTATGCGAGTTTCAAAACCAGAGTGAGATCCTAATCAATCGCGTGAGCCTGGTTAACCGGGCTAGCCCGGCTCATATAATCATCCCCTAAGTTTGTTGCATGTTACCATGCACGATTAATTGGACAACTGAATATTGCTTCTTTGGTAAACATGCAAAAGTCTTCGGTATATAACAATAATAGTGGATTCCTTGTAATAAAAATTATTTTCTTCTAGATTGCTGATCAGCAAGCCTCGATGTTTGGCCAGTGTTGTTTTGATGTTGGTGATATCAACTGCACTTTGGGAACTGGGACGTTTATTAATATAAATACTGGACAGAATCCTCATGCTTCAGTAGCAGGTAAGATTTTGTAATGTTTGAAACACGAACAGCAGTGTTTTATAAAGTTTACAAATTCTAGCGTGCACCGTTATGGTACTGATTTCCGTTGTGTTTTCCCACATATTTATATTAATGAGTTTTTAAATTCATTTCTCAAACTAATTAATAATTCATGAGCTAATTAGCCAATCAAAGAAATATAGGTCATGTGTATGAGTTTTGAAACCCGGTAAAGGTCGCGCAAACTGAATTTATAATTAAGAAATCAGAAAATAAACAGCACAAACAAAACACCGTTTATTGCAAATTTCTTAATTATATATTCAACATGAGACCATTGCGTACTAATATACACCATTGTCTAATCTAATATGCACTCGACAACAACAAAAATCACTCGGCCTATTACCTCACAAATTTCAATGTTCTCTCGTGTTTGTAAAACATTCAAAAACAATCACTCGGCCTGCAGCCTCTTGATTTTCATTATTCTCTCTTGTTTTAGGGGGTTGCAAACACGAGTGGACAATGAAAATCACGAGGTCGTTGACTGACTAAATTTTATTGTCCTCTCGTGTTTGTAACCCCTACATGTAAAACACTCCCACTCGTTTATGAAATATTAGGGAGTGTTCATTATTTATGCCCAAGAAGCAGGGTAATTTTTTTAGTTACCCAACCTCAAAATGGTTTAAGATATTTTTTACCCAACCCACTATTAAATATTAATTCCCTACCTTTTATAGAATATCTTTGCAAAACAAAATGCATACTAAAATTAAGTACACATCCTGCAAATACTACTAACAGTACATGAATTGTGTTTATACTATCAATACTTCATGTTTATTAGATAAATTTATTTTTATTTACTTAAACTTCCGTTTTGATAATAGTTAGAAGAACAAAGAAAAAATTAACATACAAAAAAATATTGGTGGTTTATACCTGATACCTTAAATTTATACTAGTCTGCAAATGCCAGTCTCCATGATCCAGCACTTCGCCCCGACCTTGTTGGTCTTCATTCACTTGATTCAATTGCTCGTCATTTTCCTTATCACTTTCATCCGTATCATTGAAGACAAATCGTATTTTTACCCAACCCATTTCTCTTCGGTACCAACCCTGGGCATAAATAATGAATGGTCCCTTACTTAATTTATTTTGAGTTTTCTTTATAAATTATATTAATGAATATATTTACAAGAATTTATACGCATACACAACGACAAAAACGACGACAACAACAACTATAACAATGACAAAAACAGGAACAACACGCTGATTTATTAAATCCACACAACACACACATATATCGCCTGCATGCTTAATATTTTTCTTTATTCTTTGTTTTGTTCTAGTTTTAGTATTAAAATGTTTTGTACTTGACATTGCTTTCACAGAAAATAATGTTGTTGTTTACATCTTAGGATTGTATCCACTCGTCGGATGGAAAATAGGTTCTGAAACTACCTACATTGCCGAGGGAAACGCGGCTGGGACTGGGACCGCGGTTGAGTGGGCTGGTGAAATGGGTAAGGGTATATAAAGTGTCAATTTATAGTTTATATAAATTATGGTTAATGATGGTCATCACATGCTTAGCTGACAGTCCGTACATGACTATCGTGTACACAAACAACCCATTGTCCCAAGAATACAACCTTTGTCTGTGCCACAACAAAGGCACCACACAAATAAGCACTAATCCTAGGTATGCCATTAGTCACTCCGACCATTCGCGCATTTACTTCCCTGGAGTAAGTTACTCTGATATTACATAGTCAAAGAAAAAGAAAGTAAAGCAGAAAAAAGTTTTCCCACCCACCCACCCACCTCCCTTCCTAACAACTAATCAATCAGCAGGATTATTTACTGTAAAAAAACTAAATTTATACTAGTTAGCTTTAAGAAAAACAAGAACTTATCAGTGTAGTACTAGAAAATTACATGCAAAATAAGTAATTGTTATTTATCAATAAAAATGTTTTCGGGGCGGGAAGTGGTGTCCTCCAGGCCACACTTCACCCACGGTGAAGCCCACGCCAGGACATGAGGGCAAGGTCCTTTCCAAAAGGAGTGCTAAGGGCCCTTACCCTCACTCCGATCTTGTTTTTCCCGTTTTCTGAGGGCCCTTACCCTCACTCAGAACTGCACTTTTCGTCACCCAAACTTTTGCCACAAAAATTGTGTATAATCATTAATATTTTATTTGTTATAAGAATAGCGTCATTTCCAATCATGTGAATTATGAATCTGATTTACAATACAATAAACAACCGCTTCACCTTACTGGTCTTAATTTTTACCTTTCAAACTCATTTTAGTAATAAAATAATACACAATGGAACCGTTATATCGAGACGTTGATAAAGTATTCATTGTTGGTATTTATTGTTGATATTTTAGTCCAAACTCGCTCATTCTCTTACGCACATCTGTTGTTTCTTACTTTAGGATTCTATCAAAAAGACAACGTATCAGAGACTTCATCTCTAGCAACCTCGATTAAAGGTATTGTTATGAAATGCTCGAAACGTCAGTACTTTCTTCACAAAAATTTCAAATGTATACTAAATAAGTAGAAAGATGTATGGGGCGGGGAAAGTTAAAAAACACGATAGATGATATCAAATGGTTGGTGTAGTGATTTGGGTAATAGCGCTCCGTCGTGATGACGTCACTATTTAAGTTTGTCCGCTTTTACCCATAATTCTTCCTGTCCGAACAATAGATAATGGCTCATTTGCAATCATTTGAAAGTCAATTTTGGTTTGTTTGTCCGCATTTTGTGCTATAAATAGCAGCTCGACGGTACGCTATTGGTTTATACTGTATTACCAGTTGAGACATGAATCAACAATCGTAAAGGAACTTATAACTCCATCATATTGAAAAACATTTTGGGGACACTTTTTTGGAGGGGGAGGGGTCATCCACACTCCAGTTGTATATACAACTCAACTCAGGCCCCGTTTACACTAGAGCAAAAGTATCCGGATTCACATTGTTTTTCATCCTCATGGGAATAAAAAACAATGTGAATCCAGAAACGTTTGCTCTAGTGTAAACGGGGCCTCGGTAGGTATGTTTTGTCGAGACAAGCTAAATACAACGCTAACCAGATATTTATAGGCATTCTTTTAGCCCTTGCAACCGGTATGTTTTGTCGAAACAAGCTAAATACAACGCTAACCAGATATTTATAGGCATTCTTTTAGCCCTTGCAACCGGTATGCTTTGTCGAAACAAGCTAAATACAACGCTAACCAGATATTTATAGGCATTCTTTTAGCCCTTGCAACCGGTATGCTTTGTCGAAACAACGTAAATACAACGCTAACCAGATATTTATAGGCATTCTTTTAGCCCTTGCAACCGGTATGCTTTGTCGAAACAACCTAAATACAACGCTAACCAGATATTTATAGGCATTCTTTTAGCCCTTGCAACCGGTATGCTTTGTCAAAACAACGTAAATACAACGCTAAGCAGATATTTATAGGCATTCTTTTAGCCCTTGCAATGACTTTCCTACTAAATGTTCATTCTTTACTATTTAGATTCTAATGGAGTTTATTTTATTCCTGCTTTCAATGGCTTACAGGTATAACTGTAACATTTTCTTGTTCGTCCTGGACTCGATATTAGGATTTAAGCAAACTAGGACAACAACTGCAATAGATCGTTTTTATCTGACTTTACTGTGGCTATATCATTGAACTCTAAGTAAACTGGAACGCTAACTCCATAAGTCAGGCCCTATGAATGGATGAAGCCAAAAATCTTTAAATGTTAGTTTTTCTGAGTTTTGAGCTGAAATACTTAACGCTGAACGTTGGGCTGTATATGAAACTGAAGCTATTGAAAAATGCTATTTGCTATAGAAACTTCAAGACTTTAGCTAAAAGGGAAATATTTAAAAAATATAAAAACAACTGCCATTTTGTAACCTACGGCAAACAAAATGGCAGTTGTTTTTATATTTTTTAATTATTTCCCTTTTAGCTAAAGTCTTGAAGTTTCTATACCAAATAGCATTTTTCAATAGCTTCAGTTTCATATATAGCCCAACGTTCAGCGTTAAGTATTTCTGCTCAAAACTCAGAAAAACTACAACAAGTTTCTTAGTGTTATTTCCCAGCGAAATATGGGCGAACATTTACTACATTTTAAAAAGTTTAAAATAACGAGGAAACTTATACTATACATCAAATTGAAGCCAATGCTATTTCTAAAAACATACGTATAAAACAATGTATTTCAATCCGTTGTTTTGGAGTAATTTGTTATCGTCCCAAACAAAATATACGGCAGGATGAAAATTAAGTAACTTGAAGCACGGGAGCTACTAGCCTGGTTCCCTGGCCCAATCAAAGAATATGGGCCAGGTAACCACTAAAGACTTCTGCTTTCCTATTGGTTAAAATTTCGCGCGTTTTTAGCGGCTATGAGTAAAACTGCAATCGTCATAAGTGGATTTAGCCCTGATGACGCGAGAATGAGATTAGTGGTTACCTGGCCCTTATTTCTTTTGAAATTGGGCCAGGGAACCAGGCTAGGGAGCTACCTGCAAAGAGACTGTCACTGGCTTCAAAATCCCCCCTGAGTTATCGTTCCAGTCTTCTTATAGTTCAATGGGCTATATTGATTAATTTTGTGTTGTTTCACCAACCCGACGGGGCCACCGATCACGTGAGTGAAAACGATCCGATACCTTTAAAAGAAACCTTGGATCAGGTCATTGTATAGACCCTTTTAATAAGTATAGAATACGTAATTTTCACCCAATTCATTTTTTGAATTTTTTTGAATTTTGTTTATTGTCTTAGCTTTTGTATATTTTCGATAGAATTCAAAAGGCTGAAAATGACGTCAATGGCGGAGAATGACATACTCTGCACTTATTAAAAGGGCCTATATTGTGGGCTTCATGTGTATTTAAGATCTTTAAAAAGCACCCTATGGCTTCTAAAAAAAAGATGACGTAAAATATTGATTAACACCAAATTAAACTAACAGTTTTTGCTGTTCTTGCGATAACGATCATAACATCGTCATGAAAACATGTGAACGGTTCAGTTGACGTTGTATGTGTATTGTACAACGACGTCGGTGTTAGGATCACTCCTAAAACTAAAACTTATTCGATATTTTTGTTTTGCTTGAAAAATGCTATTGTACTTAACGCGCTCCCATCGTTCTATAACGTGCTATTGTCGTTAAATGCTATTGTACGTAACGTTCGCCTTGTGCTTGCTTAAGGTCTCTACTACCTCTAATCTGTAGTCAGTCAATTAAACTAATATCGTACACTGTGCTTGTTTCAGGCTCCTATCAATGATAACAAGGCTTGTACCACAATCTTTGGCATTACACCTTCAACAACCAAAGCTCATATAGTTAGAGCGATTCTAGAATCTATTGCGTTCAGGTACAAGTTGAAACTCCCATTTTTAGAAACGAATCATCTGTGTTTTTGACTATACCGCTGACTTGTCATCTCGTTTTATATTTTCTCCACTGACGGCACTAACTGCTTTTTGCAGGTTTTATCAACTTTTTATTACAGCCAAAGAAGAAACACAAATTCCAATTATTTCATCAATAAAGTAAGATAAAGTTGTAATCATTGTAATGAATTGAACTTCAAGTATTTTTCTTTTGCTCGGTTTGTTTGTTTGTTTGTTTGTTTGTTTGTTTGTTTGTTTGTTTGTTTGTTCGTTCGTTCGTTCGTTCGTTCGTTCGTCTGTCCGTCTGTCCGTCTGTCTGTCTGTCTGTCTGTCTGTCTGTCTGTCTGTCTGTCTGTCTGTCTGTCTGTCTGTCTGTCTGTCTGTCTGTCTGTCTGTCTGTCTGTCTGTCTGTCTGTCTGTCTGTCTGTCTGTCTGTCTGTTGCTTCTACTTAAAAATATTTTGTTCCATCTTGAGGACAAACACTTTGCACGTCTTTTTTTTTCTCTGTAGAGTTGGCGGTGGGGTCAGTAAGAATGATTTTGTCATGCAGCTTGCCAGCACGATGACTGGGCAAAGTGTTGATAGACCAGTTCAAACTGAAATTTCTTGTATAGGGGCAGCATTTTTAGCAGGTCTTGCTGCTGGTAAGTTGTACAGTGTAATGTGTAGAAATAATTGAGAAAGGTTGCGGAAAGATGAAGGGGCATAATAGTAGAAACAATGAATAGCACAAAAACGTAGTTTCCATCAGGAATCCTTCAGTTATGGTTGTCAGTTAACTCTGTCTAGCTTTTGGGTTTCTAGCACTTGTACCGTGTCGAATTTAGTTCACCTGGATGTGATCGACTGAAATGCGGCAGCTATTTTACACAGTTAAATTCAATTTAGGTATGTATTAAGATCAGGAATGGGAAGGAGGAAGTAAAGCCTTTTTTACACTGTCATGTATGATTAATCAAATATACCGATTTCAATGCTTTGAAACGTCAACATATTGAATTCGACACAGCAAAAATGCGACGTTTGAAACAACTTTTTTAACGTGTTTTAACCCAAGAGATATTTTTCAAGGCTTAAATTTGTGAATAAATATCAAGTAGGTCATTGTGTAATATGGCAACGTTTCCATCCGGTCGTATTTTGTTAGTACTCGTCGCATCATAGGGTAAGTTTATGCCAATTATGGTTTCTTCCTGTTTGGCTCTGTATTTGTGACCTTGTGCATTTTGTTTTTATCTAAAACACTATTTAATTTCTCCAAAATCCCATGTGAAATTTGAAGAAGTCTGTGAGCAGGCCTAGTATAAAACTAGCTCTTTTTGGCTTTGGGAATATGAATCTCAAACTAAATAATTCATAAAATGTATTAGAACAATCGATCCAAATCCATCAAGAACATAAAACCCTCAAGAACACCTAGACCTTACAGTGCTGTCATAGTTGTGGCCGTTTATTATCCGCCAGGTCAAAGTAAAGAATGTGAACGTGAGATGCTGGATTATCGAAAGTTGGACACCGTTTTGGTCGACCGTCCCTCTGTCGGAATACTTGTTGCATGGGACTTTAATAAGTTAAATCTGAATCCTCTATGTCGCCGGTTTAATCTGCGGAAGCTCGTGAAGTCACCTACGAGGGGAAATAATATTCTGGACCAGATACTTCACCTGTTGGCCGTTCGGGATCATCAGTGTCTCCCGTCTCAAGAAAGCATCGACAAATGAAACCAGAAAATTTAAATGCTCTGAGGTTGAAAATGAATCTTGAAAATTGGGAGGCCGTATATTCTGAAAGGGATGTGGATGATAAGGTCTCTGCTCTCAACGCCATCATCATTTGCATGCTTGATGATACCGTACCGATGAGAACAGTTCGTGTACACTCTACGGACAAACCATGGATGACCCCAAATATTAAGGCAGTGATTAAGGCAAGACAAAGAGCGTTTACCAAAGGGGATCTGCCGAAATTCGAAAGTCTACGTACAAATGTCTCCACGCTGATAACCAACGCCAAAGATAAATATTACAAATCTAAAGCTGAGGGTATTTGTGAATCCAATCCTGCCAAGTGGTATGATGTCATTTACAAGCTAGCAAGTGTAAATCAGGATCATCACACTTTGACACCGCTGTCTCAAGCTGACATAACTGCCCTTGCTGACAAACTACAGAGACGTTTCACTAAACCTTGGTCCAGCCTGAATCTCTGAGTTTTCAAGAAGTAGAACATTTACTCAAAAACAACCCCCCGCCACTACCATCTATTGGTGAAGTCAAATCCGTCCTTAAACACCTAAAACCTAGGAAAGCAACAGGTACAGATAACATCCCCGCATGGTGTCTTAAGCGTTTTGCTGAGGAACTGGCACCTGTGGTTCATGAAATTGCGGTTGCCAGTATATTACAATGTAAATATCCTACTGCATATAAGCATGCAATCGTTAGTCCTATTCCAAACGTCCATCCACCTGTAGACCTAGATAATGACTTCCGCCAAATCTCCGTGCTCCCACAGTTAGCAAAGGTACTTGAAAAGCTACAGCTTCGACTTAATAAATCTAGTCTGAAGATCCATAAGAATCAGCATGCTTTCACGAATGGTCGTTCTACTGTATCTGCTCTTACTGCTATATCTCAGAGTTGGTTTGACTCAACTGATAACTCCTCAACGGGCAGGCAAGGGGTCCACGCCCTGTTCATTGACTTTGCGTTTCATTGCGTTTGATCTGGTTGACCATAAGATTATTTTGGTCAAACTTGCCCAAATGAATGTATTTAGGTGCTTTTGGCTGTGGACGAAGAGCTTCCTGGAAGGAAGAACACAACAGATAAATCTCCGGGGTGTGTCATCCTTTATTTCACCTTGCCCAGCTGGCATTCCGCAGGGGTCCGTCATCTCGCCGATATTATTCAACATACACATCAACGATTTGGAGGATGGTGTTCCTGAACAATTCAGAGTAAACACATGTAAATATGCAGATGAATGCACCATGGGCACCTTTGTAAATGCTGGGGAATCTAGCAATATGCAAAGAGCTTTAGACGCAGTTCAATGTTGGGCTGATGAAAATAAGATGAAGTTGAACGCGAAAAAGACTAAAGATATGTGGATCAATTTCTTGGAAACACCGGACCCACTACCACTGAAATTAGGGGAAGATGTCATTGAAAGAGTTGACAAATTCAAACTCCTGTAAGTTTGGTTTCAGAACGATCTCAAGTGGAATACACATATTGAGAAGATCTCTCGCAAAGCATCTAACAGTTTATTTTGCCTAAGAGAATGCAGAAGAGCGAATCTACCAGTTGTAGTGGGCCTTATACTACCTACTTATATCTAAAATTAGGTCCGTGTTTGAGTATGCATCCCCGATGTGGGGTGGCCTACCTGGATATCTCAAGGAAGAACTAGAACGTGTGCAAAGGAGGAGTCTACGAATTATTGGGCTCCCCCATGATCATCTGCCGACTCTCGATGAGAGAAGAAATATTGCTCTTGTCAAGGAACTTGAGACTATTATAGAGGACCCAAGTCATATCTTTCATCATCGTATTACAGAACATAATAACTCAAATTATAATCTTAGACCTAGGTATAGTTCATTTAAGTATCTACCTTTTTCAGGCACAGCACGACATAGGAACAGTTTTATCCCTCGAGCAATGAGGCAGTGACCATATCAAACACAAAATGTAGTTGTATTTTAGATGTTTTAGATTTTTAACTTTTTGACTTGTAATAACGTAAAGTTTTAACCTTTTAGATTTCAGTGTAAATCCATTGTATTTCTTGATCAAAGATGGATCGTTTTAATAAATAATAAATCAAAATTAAGTCATAAATCAAAATAAAAAAATATCTGTTTTCTACTCCTCGTTGCCTTTAATTAATTAATTAATTAATTAATTAATTAATTAATTAATTAATTAATTAATTAATTAATTAATTAATTAATTAATTAATTAATTTATTTATTTGCTTTGCCACAACAAGTACTCTGAATATCAGGCGCTTCTTTTTTTTCTGGGAATACGTTGCCCCTCATATATTGTGCATTGTTGCACTTGTTTTTCTAGGGGTATGGAAATCACGCGATGAACTGAAGGCAATCCGCTGTTCCGAGAAGATTTTTCAACCACGACAATTAAAGGATGAGCACGAAATAAATTTTGAAAAATGGAAAGATGCTTTAGCTCGAAGTCGTTCTTGGTATAGCAGCTAATCTAGAGGCAAACGTTTTTAAAGAAAACAACAGCTGAGTACAATTTTCAAAATGGGGTTGGGATTGCGTGCATGAATGAGAACTGTGGCGTAATCAGAGAGGTCTTATAAGAGTCAACCCGCCCACAAAGACCAAGGGTCTTTAATAAGGTGGCTCCATACTATTCTGACATTATAATTAACAAATAAAACCTAAAGCTCCGTGCATATGTATTGAACAAATAAAACATAAAGCTCCGTGCATATGTGCTCTTATAAAGGCACGTTTGACGTCATTTGAACACGAAAAAAGTTGAGTAGAAGCACGAGGCGATAGCCAAGTACCTTTACACTTCTTTCGTGTTCAAATGACGTCAAATGTACCTTTATAAGAGTACATATGCACAGGAGCGGTATGTTTTATTTGTTTTATAAAATAAGAAGAGGAAAAATCAGACTAAAAGTAAGGTAGTTTTGGAATTTGGCGGGCTTTTCCAGCCAGCTGACGCCATTCTACGCCGTTCATGATCTCTGTTCTCTTATAAATGCACGGTGCCCAGCCAATCAGAGCGTGCGTAGAGGGCACCTTATTTTATAAACTCTTATAAAGGTTTCGTTTGACGTCATTTGAACGTCGAGTGCCTTTACACTTGTTTCGTATTGAAATCACGTCAAACGAACCTTTATAAGAGTACATATATATGCACAGGAGCGGTATGTTTTATTTGTTTTATAAAATAAGAAGAAAAATCAAGCTAAAAGTGAGGTAGTTTTGGAAGCTTTCCAGCCAGCTGACGCCATTCTACGCCACCCTACGCCATTTTACGTCATTCAGGATCTCTGTTCTCTTATAAATGCACGGAGCCCAGCCAATCAGAGCGTACGTATAGAGAACACGTTATTTTATAAAGTGATTAAAGTACTCTGAAGAACCTTGTATTTTCCAAGGTATATATATAGAATTATAATAATTATCAATTTTTCTCAATGTTAACTTGAAAAGATATTTTTACTTTAGAAAATGTGCAAATTGTTTTAAAAATTAACGAAATAAAACCAGAAAAATTTAAGGTAATTTTGGGCTTCTTGATGGGTGCTGACGTGATTCTCGCAGATGTATTAAGTTTTCCCAAGAGAGTATAAACTAGAGCTATTAGTAAACATTCTCTCTCTTTTCATTTGTTTTTGCTGTACAAGATGTCGTAAAGGTGAGGTAATATGGGCAACATTTTTCTTCAACTTTCAACGCAACATTGTTGCGCTGCAAGTTGAATAGCGTTATTGTTGCACGTATTACCACCCAATGATTTTGTTGTAAGTTGAAACAAATTGTTGAAAAAAGTAGACTCTAGTTCTACTTGCTGCAACATGCTGATTCAACTTACAACAAATGTGTGTGGTAATACGTGCAGCAACGCTATTCAACTTGCAACGCAACAATGTTGCAGCAATTTGTTACTTCACCTTAAGTAGTTAACTGTTAAACTGTTCAGATAACTCTGAGCTCCAGCAGACGGGATTGAGATCGTAAACAACTTCGGTCTGCCATCTTAGTTCCAGTGGCTAGTCAATGGTTAGAACGTCTAGCTGGAACATTGCGAAGGTTGTGGGTTCGAGTCTTCTAAGTTTAACTACTTACGACAGCTGCCTTCAGTGGCGTAGGAAGCAAGTTGATGTTGGAGGGGCACAGCTTCAAAAGGGCACATTGTTCAGGGGGTGGGACACTTGAAACACATGTTTTATCATAAAATGGCACTTTACTGTTGCAAAAAGGGCACTTCATGGCAAAGTGGGGGGGGGGGGGCACATGCCCCGTCCCCCCGGTTCCTACGCCCCTGGCTGCCTTGTACAGCAAAAACAAATGAAACTTTAACAAGCTCATGAAGCTGAAAACACTTTACTAACGTAGAATTCTCTTTTATCTTAATACTCTTGATTTCCCGCTATATATTAACCACGAGGTCGATCGTGTACGATCAGATGAAAACTTTAGGGAGCCACCTTAAAGGCTCATTTACACAGGCGATTTTGCTGCGATTTTTCTTATCCTAACGTATGCGATTGAATGGATGACTCACGAAAGTATTGAACCATATAGTTTGGCACAAAAAGTTCATTACATTTGTAAGTCAATCCATCCGATTGCATGTGTCAGAAGGAGATAAATCGCAGCAAGTACCGCCTGTGTAAACGAGCTTAAAGGGCTGTTCTGCGACATTATGTCAGTGAATGCACTAACAAATAGCAAATGCGCTTTAACACTGGCAAATGTGAATCGATGAAATCACACACCCGGAGGGTGTCACTAAATGTGCTTGTCAAAGATCTTGAGTAACTGTATCAAGCGATTTATCTTGGAACAAGCACGTTGGAATAACCAACAAAGGAAATAAAGTACTATATATAGGACTTATTAAAAGGCACTTCTAACCAGCAAGTTTTCTCCATGCTGTAAAATCACTTGTTCGACCTATTCTGGAGCATGCTGTTCCTGTATGGAGACCTCACCTTGCAAAGAATATTCATGCTCTTGAAAAAGTTCAAAGAAGGGCTTCAAAATACGACGAGGGAAAATGTCGTATGAGGACAGGTGCAAAAAGCTTGACTGGCCGATTGGTTCTGTACGTCGTGATTATCTAAGTTTAATTGAATGTTACAAAATAGTTTTTTGGTATCTATGATAATGTAAATTTTAGTGACTTTTTTGAACTGTCAAAGTCATTACGCACCAGAGCAAACCATAAGTTTAAGTTTATGTAAAATTAGCTTTTATAATATTTCTTTAAAATTAGAGTGAACCATTATATGGCAAGTCGGTTTCTTTTGATGTACCGCGGTTTAAGTACAAGTTATAAACCTCCCAACCTTATACCTCGCACAACCTTGTATAACCTAGTCACAAGCTCTTTTCCTATTAAATTCTTTAGAAAACCTCCTTGATCAGGTTATATATAACTGTTCGTCCTTGGGATTATATATCGCTTATAAACTTCGGGTGAGGTGCAGCTTAAAGGGTATTGGCAACAAAAATTAAGTTTGTCTAATTTGAAAGAACTCATAAAATTGTAATAGAAGATCCTTTACAACTTTTTCGTATCTCTCTGCGTTTTCAAGATATTTCAATTTGTTTGATATGTAAATGAGATGGTCTCTGACGTCAGGAGTGGGGTAAAATATTTTCATACAGAGCAAAATCACTTACATATCTAACATGAAATGTTCAGCGTCGCAAGGAGTTTTTATGTGCACAGTTTCAAATGATTTCGATGAACAAACTTAGAGATATAACTCGTTTTGCTACATGTGAAAATATTTTACCCCACACCTGACGTCAGAGACCACCTCATTTACATATTAAACAAATTGAAATATCTTGAAAACGAAGAGAGATACGAAAAAGTTGTAAAGGATGTTCTATTACAATTTTACGAGTTCTTTCAAATTAGACAAACTTAATTTTTGTTGCCAATACCCTTTAAGCTATACACTAAATATTCCTTTTTTGTTAGAATTATAAAGACTGTGGAAGAACCTACCTTAGTATTGTCGTGGCAGCTGAGAGTATTAGTGCGCGTTCAAGAACTGTCTAAAATAATATCTAAATATTTACATTTCTATTCTTAAAAAAATACTAGATTGATGTAGCATTTTATTAGTACTATTTACTTTCAGAAGTTGTCATATAGGGTTAACCTCCCAACTTTCCTTCACGCCAATCGTGTGACATGAGAATAAATTTATGGTTATGGTTATTAACACGGTTCATATATATTAGCTACAATCATTGCCAAAATTGTTGTAACAAAAGCAACATTAACATGTTTTCCATCACTCCGCCTACATTCCTCGACCCCCCCCTCCCCCTAAACAATGTTGTATCACCACAAAACATTCGTGATTTGTTCTCCATAGGTTCGCATAACATTTCCGTTGATCGGGAAGCCAACATTGAATAGGGGGGATGGGGGGATATAAAAACATTGGGAAATGTCTTACTTTAGTGCACTGTTACAACTCATTTTGTCAATGATTGTAGGTCTTTACCGAGTTTTCTGATTGGATCAATTACTAATTCGTTTCCATGCCCGTTATTGCAATTACGTTTAGGATTTTTATTAGGGTTAGCTAATCTAAACCAATCAAAAACCTTAGTATAGGTAGGTGCCGACCCCCGCGAGGCGGTTATCTCAGCTACAATCATGGCCATAAATAATTGGGACAGCAGTGCAAGTGAAGAGTCTGGTAGCCTCACACAAGAAAAACTATAATATATCGCCTTGAATCCTTACCTAACAATCTCCCCCCTCCCTTGTGTGATAAGGACGAAAGAGGGAGCATTGAAAAAAACGGCAACATTGAAGGGGGGGGGGGGACTTCGAATGCGTGGTGGTTTTTACGAACTGTCCTAGGGGTTTTGGCCATGATTGTCGTAGCTCTCGCAATTTTCATTTATTCTGTACTAAATTTAGCTCGCTTTTGCTTGAGCAAATGCTTTGTCTGACCCATATAAACGATGGACCGTTTGGGTGGGTGAAGCAATACAAATCGTTTAAGTTAAATTCCCATACGATAAAGATTGTGCACCAATATGGCCGCTGTCACGTCAGATGAAAACTAGTCGGATGTGAACAGTTTCTTTCGATTTGAAGATTTTGTACATGGATACAAACTTTATTTTAGTCACCTGACCTTTCGCGTGGAATTTATTTGGGATATTTTTTAGATTTTTACGGATTTTTGTGAGATATTTGGATTTTTATAGGTGTACGAGATTTTCACGGTGATTCGCCCCTTAATTTGAAGGTGGGAACCTATCTATAAGGGTCTGCGCCGGTAATTAGAGGAATTGTGAGAAAATTTTTAACTTTTATAATTACATGTAACCATTGCAACATCTCTCTTTCATTCAATGAACAACCAAACAGCTACGCTACATACATACATAAACTTTATTTACCCTCGAATTTCAGAGTAGCTAGTTACAGCTAATATCTTCGAGAAAATAAACAAGTAAATACAATAAGAGCTCGTACCTCCCCCCGTATATTATTTAAATATAATCATAATTATAGTTATTTAAAGTACTTCAAGTAAAGTTACATGTCCGTATTTTCTTCTTAAAGTCCTTAAAAGTAATATAGTATTTTGCTGATTGATACTTAAAGGAATGAAGACCAAAAGTAGTAGTACGAGGTTTAGGTAAACTCAAAATATCTGAACCTCTTAAGGAATATGACACAGGTTTATATGATACGGTTTACGTTGCAAAAACCAGATTAGGGCTAATCTTGAATTGAGAGATGAACTGTTTTTTTTACTTCAGTATTTTTAGATGACCGTTTCAATAGCGTACCGTCCAGTTGCTATTTATAGCACAAAATGTGGACAAACAAGCCAAAATTGACTTTCAAATTATTGCAAATGCTGCACTCGACTATTTTTACTCTGGCATAATGCACCAGTCAATATAAAGCCCCGCATCCCCCCGGCCGGGACATAGCGGGGCATTTGACTTGCACACAGTTCAAATATCGTCTAATGCCCCGCATCCCAGGGCAGTTTCTTTATTCTAATAGCATAAAAAGCCCCGGTCAAATGCCCCCGCCCCTTTAAAACACAACACAACATTTAAAACAAAATTTTAATGAAAACTGTTTTAGCAATTTCGAAATTGCACTAGAGGCCTGGAAATAGCGAGGTTGACAATGCACCAGGGGATGTTTTTGGCATTTTGAAATGGCATTTTGAAATGTTAGATAAAACTTTAATGAAAAGAGCTACTACAGATGGCCTATTTAACTTTAAAACTAGCAAGGATTCTCACCTTCTTCTCCACTACGAACTCTTCCATGTCGGCCATTTACCAAGAGACAGTCCGGAAATTCTTTTCTCCGTCAGGGTAAAATGCCCCGGTCCTGTCCCCGCTGATTGTTGTATACAGTACAAAAGCAGTAAAATACCCCGGTATACGCGGACGTTTTTCCTATCAAATCACAGGAAATTCCCCGGTAATGCCCCGCTATGTCCCGGCCGGGGGGGGGAGCGGGGGTTTATATTGACTGGTGCATAACGCAGACGATTTTATTAGTCAAGTCGAAGGAGAATATAGCAGTTGATCACGGTTAATAGTGGATTGATGAGGCTATATGCCATAACAAGCACAAATGCTCAGCATTTCGTTCTACTGTTTTCATTATAACTCTTTCACTGCTATATTCTCCTTTGACTTGACTAATAAAATCGTCTGGCGTTATGCCAGAGTAAAAATAGTCGAGTGCAGTGGCGTAACTTTGGGCTAGGGTGCCCCTAGCCTGGTAACCACTAAAAACTTCTGCTTTCCTATTGGTTGAAATTTTCGCGCGTTTTTATTGGATACGAGTGAAACTGCAATCGTCATAAGTGGATTTAGCCCTGATAACGCGAAAATGAGATTAGTGGTTACCTGGCCCATATTTCTTTTGAGATTGGGCCAGGGTACCAGGCTAGGGTGCCCCTGGCCCAAGCTGAAAGGGCCCCCGGCCCCGGGGGACCTAGGGCGCGAAGCCCTCGAATTGAATTTCACATGCCCCAGAAGTGCATTTTCGGCGATTCCGCGTGGAATTTTCAAAAAAATTAATCGGTATAACAAGGGGAAATTCATCATTACATATATCAAACGTTTGTTGATACTGGCAGGTGAAGCCGTCTTATATCAAGCCGTCTGACATCCATTTCCCTTAATTTTCGTACCTTAATTAACCTGTTGCAACGTTCTGTATTTTTTATGAAACTGTTTGAAACTTCGTACCAATATTTAAATGATGGAAAGCTATATCCAGTTTAACGACGACTGACGATTTCCCAATAAATACGTGAAAATGACGGAATCCCCATAAAGGACATCCGACATCCTGGCTCAGGGGCCCCCCAGTGAAAGGGGGCCCCGGCTCTTGCCGGGCAGCGCCTATAGGAGTTACGCCACTGGTCGAGTGTAGCAGTGAAAAGGTTCAACAAGTGCCCCCAAAGTGTGTTGTTAATCAACAATAGAACGAGTGTGACATTCAGATATAAAAGAATATAATTTGTTATAAAATAGGTTGCGTCTTACGCACGCTGTGATTGGTCAATTACCGTGTTTATATCAGGCTATATAAACACGATTGTGATGTCACGGCACATTTTTTAGTCTTATTTCATAAAAGAAATAGAAAATGGATGCCCTGTGTAATATAACCTGATGCAAACACTCGAGTGAGTTGGGAGAATTCGAAAGTACTTATGTAAAACTTTCGAATTCCCCCAACTCACTCGAGTGTTTGCATCAGGCTATATCGGGCGGCCATTTTCTATTTCTTAAATAAGATATAAAAAGTTTAATGATAAGAATTATCGCAAATCACGACCAAGTGTTGATAATTACGTTATTACCTAAAATGTATTGAATTCATGTTAATATCTAGATTCTAGAATAATGACAACAGATTTATTAAAACTAGTTGTTCTCATTAATCCAGCGGTCAAGCTCCGGTGTCCAATCCACCAATTCACTCTCTTTGAACCACAATCCAATTTCTGTGTTTGCACTTTCAACTGAGTCACTACCATGGATTATATTTCTGAATTAAATTTAAAAATAGAGTTAAGTTAAGATTACGCAGTGATCTCCCAGACCATTACTGGGTAGACAGCCAAAATAGCGCAAGTTGAACAGGACAACATGACTGTCAATGCATTCGCATGGCTTCTTCGGTCTGTTTTATACAGTATAAACAATTATGTGAGGCTTGCAACTGTTGTGTCGCGACGTTTCTTATAGTCCGTTTCAGCTTGCTTTTGAAATCCGATACGTATAATTGAAATGAACATTCCGAACTTACGTTGCAATGTTCCGAACTACGTTGCGAGGTAGATACAAATTTAAGTCGGCAATTTGTTTCTGCTTAACCAAATATCTATTATTATATTCTATACAACAAATAATCTTCTTCTCCGTGATTTTACCAAAGGAATTCAGTTCAAAGCTTATTAAATTCGAACTTCGCGAACTTCCGTACCAAGTTCCCAACCTTCCAACGAATGTTGACAAACGAATTTCAAAAGCAAGCTGAAACTGACTATAAGGAGGCTTGACAGTCAAAATCAGCAATACCATCACTAGAGCTATGCAATGAACTAAAATGAAGGTTTTTAATTTCTCATGATTTTGACTGTAGAACCACCTTAATTTGAGATAGGTTTTTGTGTATGACGGCACACATACTATCAACAAGTTTTTGGCCGGCCATGGGATCTCCTGTGTCCGCTGTCATTGCTAATTTAGTAATGGAAGATATTGAACAAAGGGCATTAGCTATACCGCACCAGTGAAGCCCTTTTTCTGAAAACGGTATGTCGATGATGTTATGTCTGCGGTATCCAAAAATAAAGTGGAAATTCTTTTAAATCACTTAAATTCGATCGAGTCTTCGATTCAATTCACGATAGAACGTGAAACGAATAGAAATTTAAAAGGCCGGCGAAAAGTGCAAGTTTACGGTAAAAATATAGAGCAGCCGCTCTCAGTAATCACGAACATTTAATAGTAGCAAAACTGTTCGAGTTTCCCTGTTTCCGTCCTATCACTGTTAATTTTGTTTTCTTTTCTTGTGTCCTTAAAATATTTTAAGCGGATCCATTGCATGTCAGTTTGCTTGCCTGTCGTATTTTCTATCTGTGGCTGCCGTCTTAATATCTCCTTTTAAATATTTTTCTTATGAGAGTATATTAAATATGGGACCTGTCTTCACAATAATCACCCCTGCATGATGAAGACACTAAATCGGAGTGTCGAAACGTTGGGTCATGAACAGTAACTTTTTAAGCTACGTTCAAAAAACTTTTAAGCCAGAGTAGCGTTAAACTATGTCTGATTCTTCACCTGGCTGCGTTGGGAATTGATTTGTTTATATTCAACACTTTTTTCCCGATTACCTTCCTACTTGAATACAATAATCTCCTCGGATTGTTCCTGGAAGCGACTTTGCCTGAAAGGAAAAAAGACATTTGATGCTACAATCACAAGTATATATCACTGTATATTTTATATACACTGATAATGGTTTAACTTTTAGTCGATTAAATACTGTCTCAAAAGAAAGTAGAAATAACTTAAAATAATACCAAAATGTAAAGACATTTTTTATTCCAATTGTCATGTGTGGAGATATCTTCATTGGCAGGGTACCCTAAAGATATTTCTCCTACAAGCCTTCATCATGTATAGTTTCTAACTATTTAAGCATTGAGTGATAGATGCATTCGAATTTTTCATTTACCACTTTTCTATTTTCGCTGTATCAAAGGAATCGGTTTTGGACGACTGTATATAGGACAGCAGATTCTCGTGACAAGTGAGTAAGTGTGTGTGTTGCTTAAGCTTAAATTACTTACACTGATTTAAAGATTTCAATGTTCTACTTAACAAGTAGATTCCATTTTGCCGTTGTCTGTTCAGTTATAGATGCACAGATGACGTCACAACGTGGTAAGAACAAAAAAGTGGCCCACGAGACGCAGTCGAGTGCGTCACTGATGTTCTTACCACGTTGTGACGTCTTCTGTGCATCTTTAACTGAACAGACAACAAAAAAATGGAATCTATTTGTTTTATACAATACAAAAATTTAACTCTTGACGGATTTTGGGGCATGAAGAAAGAAAAAAGCAAGTCAGCTGACGTGATCTGACGTGATCCGTGTGTCTGTCCTCTAATAGATCATGGGCAACAACCAATGAAAACACGCATAGCAACCAGAGTATTGTATAAATATACACGTGCAACTGTGCATGATGTCTACATCAGACACGAGATGCACGGGAATAATGCGCGGTTTACTCTAGTGTATGCCACTAAGTCTCGAATGTTGCCGACATTGTTGTTAACGGCCCATTGCACGGTTGGAGTGAACCGCCTGGTTCGCGTTCTGGCTGGCTTAACGTGGAAGGCAATTATAAGGAACATCAGTTGCAACTCCATCATTGAACTATTTGGCGGAATGGGTGAATTCCATTGTTATTAACCGAGAATGAGGTTTGTATACGGGAAAATATCAGACCAAGCCACCAAGTTCGTAGAAAAAAGACCGAGGTTTGATATTTCCCTGTACATAATAAATAGTTTATTATATGGCTTTTTCAAGTTTTTTAATTCTTATTGTATCAAAATTAGCGTGAAAACCGTAGAAATTCACGTCAGTAAAATCAACATCCAGGACAGCAGTCTGGATACGGAAAAAGACAGACCGTGGTCCAGAAATGCATTTTTACAGGTACATATTATGTATTGACCAATCAGAACTCAGGATATTACAAGACCATATAATAAATCTTGATATTTGTGTTGATTCTAGAATTGATATATAACAATGAGTACAGTAATTGACCGTACTGAAAAAGATGGCGACTTGTAAATTTAACCACAACCTTTGTGTGCAGTAAATATTGTTTCTTGCAGAATTATTGGAAGATATGGTTTTAAATAATATCAAGGAATGAAGTTCTTGCTTACTTAATCCATCTTAGCATGATAAACAATGTTTAGTTGTTATTTAAGCTGATTTGAGGTTGCAAAGCATTGTGGTTAAATGTACCGCTGCCATCTTTTTCAGTACTGTCAATTGAATAACCATGATGCACTTACTGGATGAGTCTCACCAAGCATTACACGTCCAGTTTTGACCACTCCTTCACCTTCCCAAACCTAAACATTTGAAATAATTTAGAAGCAAATTGGTTTTTAGAGTTTTTATGGGTTTTTTAAAATAGTGTTTTACAAACTGGTATAACCAGCTGATAATGCACTGCAACAGATTAGGGTTTTTTTTATATAATAGTGTAATGGATTGACCAAAGAAGCAGTAGCACATGCATGTTGCACAGCTACATTAATGTTATTATGTAATATTAGTGCCACTCAATGTGTAATGCAAGTTTTGTAAACAATTTGTTATTACAGGTACTGTATAAAGGCATCATGTCTGTTCCAAAATTGTATGCAAAACACATAATGTGTTTTACTTTAATATAATTTGTGTAAATAACTTAGTCCAGCTTCAGTTTTTATTTTATATTGGTTAATTAGAATTTGCCACATCAAGTCTAATTATTATTATTATTATTCTTATTCTTTATTTAAGAGGATAAGTTTTTCAGTAGAGCTGGTGGGGACCTCCATTTACAGCTACGACCTATAGGTGTTGATTTTACAGTGAGGAAAACCGGAGAACCCGGTGAAAAACCCTCGAAGCACAGGAGAGACCAACTCAACTCACATGAGTCCCCACCCCGAGAACGGGGCTATTCCCAGACAGTCACCCATCCAAGTACTAACCCCGTCTAACCGGGCTTAACTATTGGTGAGAGGCAGTGCCCTAATAGCACATGCCACCTGTGCTCCCCTGCAATACCCAAGGTTTCACACCAGTATGCCATGTCATAACATTTGTTTATCGATCAAGTTATGCATACAGCTAGTATTTTACATGCTAATTTAATAATGCATTACTACTTTGCTCTACCGGTATAATGTCAGACAACTTTACTCAATCTCCAGGGGTAGGCCCTACTACCAGGAATGAGTTAGAATTAACTTACCATTGCAAGAACAGGGCCAGATGTCATATACTTTATAAGGCCAGGGAAAAATGGCTTGTTACTGAGATCCTCATAATGCTTGTTTAAAAGTTCCTTATTTGGCTGTTAAGCAAAACAAAAAGAAAATTGTAAAAAGTTATGGACACTGCAATATGGACACTGCAAAGTGTCGCTGCCAGTACCGTTGAGAGGGGGGGGGGGTAGGCAAGGTAATTACCCCGGGGCCCGGGCCCAGAAGGGGCCCACTAAAAATTCAGTCTGTGAAGATATATCATATATTATAATAATTATCAAAAACTTAGCGCTGGGGCCCAGTAAAACCTTGGTAAAAATATTGGAGGGGGCCCTCGCGCAAATTATGACCTGGGGCCCGTTCTGGCTCTCGATGGCCCTGGTCACTGCAAAAGCCTAAAATATCAGTCTAATAGCTACAGTAGAGCCTTGGTCTACTGGTTATATACTAGACACTATATTTGTATAAATAGACTAAAACATAGCGGATAAAATATAGGTTAATTCTCGTTTTGGTAAATATAATCATGATAGCAACAAAACACTTAGTTGCATAAAAAATTTTAAAATAGTGTGATAGTGATAAAATATACTGTATGTAAAAATTGTAACAAAAAATCCATATTAAATTAATTGTAGCCTGTAGTCTTTCATGTGAATACCTGAAGAAACCGCATGGCAACAAGTTTAAAGCCCTTCTGTTCAAAGCGTTTAATTATATCTCCAACTAAAGCTCTATGAACACCATCTGGTTTGATCATTATAAATGTTCTTTCTCCATGAGACACCTGCTAAAAATAAATACAAGACTACGAAATAAAGACACTGTCAGCGTTCTCTGAGAATGGCTGCATTTCATCTACAGTATATTGATTCATTTTGTACAATAGTATGCATCACAAAATGATTACAGTGTTACAGTGGCGCTCAAAAGTTTTGTAACACCTTCCTGGACTGAAATGCGTGTAGTGTGCGTGTACACGCAACATACATACACGCACTACACGCAAAGCTTTCGTGTATAATCACTACACGCAAAGCTTCGTGTATAATAACTACACGCAACGCTTCGTGTATAATAACTACACGCAAAGCTTCGTGTATAATAACTACACGCAAAGCTTCCGTGTATAATAACTACACGCAAAGCTTCGTTTATAATAACTACACGCAAAGCTTCATGCATAATACAGTAACTACACGCAAAGCTTCGTGTATAATAACTACACAAAACTTTGTGTATGATCAATACATAACTACACGTACTTTTGCGTGTAGATGAGTGTACGGTAATATTTCACTGAAATATTTGGTAAAAGCATAAGCCTAGTTTTCATATGATCGCTACGATCGCTCAAAAACCCCTCAGCGATCACAGCGATCAATGCAATCGACATGCACGATCGCCAAGATAGAACATTTTCTACCTTGGCGATCGTAGCGATTGGGGTTTTCAGCGTTCGTGGCGATTGCAGCGATCAATTTGAGATGATTCTCCACATGAGAATTTTGAGTCAAACCCGAACAAGTTGTTTGTCAAATTTCTACTGTGTGAAACTCAACTGAATTAGCCCGACGCCACTGAAATGCGAAAGCTGCCATTCCGAACTTTGCGTCAAAACTAACATTTGCAAGAATTCGACGTTTGAATCCGGATTAGATAGCAATTGTCAAATTTAATTTGCCTGTCAACTTTGTAATAATTTAGCGTCAGTGCTGAATTTTTATTGCTTTCGATTTAGTTTAACTTTCAAACACTTGTAACCCGCACGTTTGATTCGGTATAGCAAAAATGCTACGTTTAAAACAGTCAGCGTGGAAATCATTGATTTATATAAGAATAATGAAGCGCCAGAGCTTTTGCCGTTAGTACGCGCTCCAACAATGTATAACCAGTTTCCATAAATACTCTTGAACAATAGCGAACAATAGCGAATGAATCCGTCGCCATGACCAGACGGAAATTCTGCGTGTTTGTTTTAGAAGCCGCTGTAACGTCGCATCGAATTAAATGCATAAATTGCCAGTGCTGTTGACATAATTGTTGTAGCTCTGTGTAGTTTTGCAGTTTCGGTAGAATAATCGTTTATTTATAGTATTTGTTAAGTATCACGCTTTATTTTTTTCAATCAAAAGTGATACACGTGCAGACACACAAACTGCGTGTAGCGGACTACACGCAAAACTGCGTGTGAGTGTAACTACACGCAACTGCCTGTAGTGCAAGGTTGCGTGTAGTGCGAAGCTTCGTGTAGTTTGACTGTACTACACCATAGTCCCTGGAATTAAAGTGTCTGGAAACGCGGCGTACTTCAAAGGAAAAACACGGCAAGCTTTGCCCATATTGAGGTAAGCGTATCACGTGACATGAAGGGGCACGGTCAAGGCTATCAATATGGCGACAGAACAAGGCGCGAGCGCTTTCCAAGTGAAATATTGACGATGATGAGTTTGATTTTGGAGATGATACCTTAGCGATAAATTTAAATTTACTGGAGGTGGATGCGGCGGAGATTGAAGCTCAAATGGAGACTATTGTCAGCGCTGTAAGTGTTTTATCGATGTTTATAATACGATAAGTGCTGCTCTCAGGACATAATTTAGGAACACCGAAGGCTGAAATGGTTCTTTGTATTTTCAGATGCAGGAACCCCCAAGTGTTTTTTGTGTGTTATGTGCATCAAAACATGAAATCGAAAGATGGTTTGACCTTACATGTTCGAAGGAACCACAGTTAGCTTAGTAAAAGGCTGTGAAACGGGAGAAGACAACCACAAGCTGGCATCCTTACATGTGCGGTGTTGTCAAACCATCAAACATTGTCGAAGGGGCTAAACAAAATTTTCTGCAGTTGGGTGTTTATTCGCAATAACTAACAGCTTTCTGGCTTGTCGAAATCAGAAACATATACAGGCACCGAAAAGGGGAATCGAGCGATTAGCAATTCTATGGCTATTTATTTTGCGCTCAGCCAAGTTGTTGGAAAATTCTAATTAAACTTCTGTTGTCGACTGTGACCTGCTGAGATTTAAATTATTAGTTTTGTCAAAGCATATTGTCTTTTGGTAATTAGTAACTATCTTGTGTTTTTAAACTTGTTATCATTATTTTCTGTACATATTAAAATGAGTGGTCTTAACTTTTTCATCAATTAAATGCTATTTAAAGATTATATACCATGCAATTGTTCTCTTTGTTATTATTTTACTGGTAATACATAATAAATTATCAGTGCTTATATTATATCAGTGCTTATATTATATCAGTGCTTTTCCTTTTTATGACATCCTGAAACATTTCCTTGTATCACTGACAAACATTTTTTCTTTGAATAGAAATGGGATTAGCGTTTATAATGTACTTGAACTCATACAGATCAAGTTTGGGTTGCCTGAGCGTTTCCCTGCAATCCTCATTTGATGGACTCTAACCATCAAATAACTCTTTAACCATGCACATCGTGACAGATTTCAGCCATCAGGATGTATTTTAATCCTTGAAGAAGGAATTGAAAAGAAGTAGGTTGTAATTTTATTAGACTGTGTTTGTGTTGAGATAAACATTCTACATTGTGAGAAACATTGGGGTCTTTCCAACACTTGATAAAAGGTAAAAATTCTGTTGTCAACTACTGCACGCGTACGTGCATCATTCAGAATTTTCACTCTGTGCTTAACTTGACTCATGCATGGGGTTTTTATGGCAAATTTTGTGATGCTCCAGCTCCGGTTTCTCTGTAGTTGACTAAAATTTGTATTGAAATGCAGCATGTTAAGTAAACAAACTCACCCGACCCGCGGATTATTTTGTCGCGAAACCCATATATATGGAAGTTTTATTAATGCAATCTGAGCGAATTCGACCACTTGTTTTAACGATTCTCTCCGCTTCACAAAACTGGTATATTGCCTTTAACCACTTGGAATGGCGGTATTTTCGACTTTAGTCAGTTTACCAAGGCCATGCCCACTGACCGACGCTTTGCGCGGTGCATGATAGCTTTATTCAAACAACATAAATACCAGATTTGGTATATAAGATACATACATATAACATATAAACTAGAGTACGTGCTCAACTATAAACTTTCAAAACTTCTTAAAACATTAAAACAGTATTTAGCTACCAAAGTCATAATTGTTTTGTCTTGCATAGCAATGACATACATGAAAAGGTCTTGATAGCTGAATTTAGAAAATGAGTTATTTATTTTACAGAGACTTTCCATAAAATTAACTCTAAGATCGGCAAACTTTGTGTTTCTGCATGACATTAAAAGGTGTTGTTCGTTCCCAATCTCATTTAGATCACAATGTTTGCATAATCTTTCACTGTATGAAACATTTCCGTATCGACCAGTTTCAACAGGTAGTTTATGAGCTGAAATTCTTAATTTTGTAACCGCTTGACGATGTTTGAAGTTGCGAATTGAAGAAAGATATTTTTCAAAGCCAAAATTTATTTTCAGTTTTTTAAAGACTCTTAATGACATGACATAACAGACTTATTTCTCGCTCTAGCACCCGTTTTGGCAAACGTGATGCGCAACTGCTTGTTGCATTTAGGGCAGGCTAGTTCTGAGTCACAATCTGTTTTTTTTTAACGATTTAAAGTAAGAAATAATCGAGAAATATTAAACAAAGTGAGACCAAACAAATGCGATCGAGGGCCTACTATTATTAACCAACTGTCAAGTCATTCTATCATCGGATAAAGTATAACTTTCTCTGGAAATCATTAAATTCAGATAACCAAATTATATAATGTAGCGTGTATATACTTATATACTAACTTCAATGTCACTTGGTTGGAAATGTCTATTACAAATGCGTACGTTGCCTTCGTCTATTTATGCGAATATCTTTTATATCAACAACGACGTGTCGTCGTGATATTTGTAATACCGTAATATTTATTATTTCTCTTCGCCAAGACGCCTTTGCAACATCTGAAGCAGATGGAATGCTTAATAGACTTATCCTTTCGTGTTTTTTCTCCGCGATTATTACTCTACATCCAAATGTTGAACAATTTGCGCCCGGCAGTACTTTTGCTGAGCGTGGCTAAACAGATAACATCTGAAACGTGCCCCTTCTTCCCACGTGATCAGAATTGAGAGGGAACAAAAAGTGTGCGCTTTGAAGTACGCCGCGTTTCCAGACACTTTAATTCCAGGGACTATGACTACACGCAATATGTACTACACGCACTTGTAAAATGCGTGTACTGTGCGTGTAAAAACCCCAGGCAGGTGTTACAAAACTTTTGAGCGCCACTGTATGTACTACACATACTGTATTTTATATATTATATAATTATACAATATGCAGTAATACCAGTACACTAGTACACAGTTTGAGTTTCACAAAAAGTGTAATCATGCATCTACTATTAATTCACATTCTTCGTCAGTATTTCAGCTAGTTTCATTTATAGCAGAAATATAATTTACGACAATGCATGAAATTAGAGTTAATCACATTTATGGAAACAGTAGTTCCACCTTTTATATATCAAGATACATGTGTGAAAACTTGTAGAATTTGTATTTTAGGCTAAGTAGAGCTAGGATTGTAGTAATTATTACTACAATTCTGTACTTAGCCTAAAATACAAATTCTACAAGTTTTCACACATGTATCTTATGATATATAAAAGGTGGAACTACTGTTTTAACTCTAATTTTGTGCATTGTTGTAGTAGTACAACTTTATTTTTTTACTCTGTGTAATGCCAGGCAATTGCACTTTGAATTATCAGAGATGTCTCAGTCAAGACAACTGTGAATGAAAGAGTTAGAAACACAATGTTGATTATTAATAACCTTTCACAGGACTGGTATATTTGTCATGGAATGTAGAGTCACAACCCCCCACCCCCTCCTTGAAATAAAGCCGTTATTGATAATCAATACCAATCAATAATAATAACAAACAAGGGTCCCCTTCATCAATTCACTGTTTATCGTTTACTGTATCAAAATAAATCAATTGATTATTAACAAATGACTTAATTGTTAATTTGTTATTGATTGACAATAATTAATCTCATTAATTGAAATCAAAGAAAACCGACTTGATCATATCTTCAAAAACTCAATAATTCATAAGACAAAAGAAAATCATGACCATATTGTGTCTTTATATGTGATAAAAATACCTCCTGATTTACATAAACTTTAACTTTGATTTTCTCAGCTTAGACAAGGTTATTTTTCAAACTCACTATGCCAATGAACTTACCAAGTGGTTCGTTTTTGAAGCCATTCAATAAACTCGCAGTTTGTGTTTTATCAGATATAAAAACACTTGACTTTGCCTCGTGTCTTTATATCTGATAAAACACTCCTGCTCGTTTTATATTAAACAGTACATAAAACTTTTAAATTTTAATTATAATTATCAAATTCATTAAAAATTTCATGAATTTTTAATGAATTTGATAAGTGATAGTTAAAATATGAGCGGCCAATCTTTATGGGCATTTACAATGGCGAGCCGAAGTAAATCCCCATACAGATCGGACGCTCATGCTTTATCGTACCCGTGTATCGTACTTGTGAAATGAAACAATAGAATGAAACTAATTAGTATTCTTAACTTTTGATAAAGATCATCAAGAAAGCTAGCCTGCATGCAGACTTCCCCCATTTCGAATGGAAACAGGGGAAGTCTGCACGCAGGCTACAAGAAAGCTAATTAGTATTCTTAACTTTTGATACAGATCACTTTGTCCAAAAGATGATCTTTATTGGGATTTACAGACGTATACATGTGACTTGAATGCTACGTTTTGATTGCTTCTTAACCTCATTAATTATTCATGATTCACAATTATAATTAAAATTTCAAAAGATCAATATCTGTAAATCGCATACAGATTCGTCCTGATTTACATAAACTTTTCCCCTCAATTTACATAGCTAAAATCACTCCAACTGAAAAATAGTTTGAAAACATGGCTATTTAGATGCGTCCATTTGATAAGTACGATAAAGCATTCGCAGCCGATCTACGGCTCGCTTGCAGCTCGCCTTGTAAATCAGATACAGATCAGATCGCTGCTCATGCTTTATCTAAATACAGTACATATACACTATAAACTGTCCAACTGCTGAACTGAGTGAACTCTTGTGTGTCGCCAGTGTCGGTTTATATAAAAAATAACAGAGGCTAGACTGGTACAGTATTGTAATATTAAATATACTGTATTATAAAGTGGAATTTTGAAAGTAAGTAGTTTTTTCCACTTACCCTTTTGGCTGCGTGAACTGATGGCACGAAAGGAATATATGATTTAATACCGGCATACTTGATGTTCTTTGCCGCATAAATTCCAACAACAACAGACCCCACACCAACTGTCGCTGCAAATAACAAAGGTACAGTTCTGGAAGATCCAGTAGAGTAGTTACTAGCTTTAGATGTTAAAGAACGCCGACCTGCGGCAGAGATTGGAAGATTATTAGAAAAAGAACGACAGCAACTAACAACTCTTGAAGTTATTCTTGACGCCATGTTTAATTGCCAAAACGTGACACGTGCACACACGTGCACACTGCATGTCAGTCATAGGTTCAATAAATGAAGTACTTCATGTAGGTCTAACCCTAAGGTTTTTCCCCCTCGCACCCTGATCAAAATAATTATCCTAAAACACCTACCTAATAGGTCCCAATAGAGCCAGCATTTCCAGTTGCAGTTCGCTCAGTTCAATATCGTGTGCCTACTACCTATTGATTCTCACTACATGGAGGAAACGGAAATACACCGCAAACAAATTGTTAAAAACCGCAATACCATATCGAAAATTTATGGAATACTAAAACTGCATGGATGAATAAAACCGAATACCGTACCGAAGTTGTGAAACTACCAAAATACCGTTAAAAAGATACCACAAAACCGCATGCCATGTCCTACACTTGGTACCAGAGCCACAGAACTGCAGAGCAAAACCGTACAGTCTAGTGCATGTGCATACCAGTGGTGTAGCTTTGGCGCCCCCCCCCCCAAAAAAAAAAGATGAAAAAAAGAAATTAAAATAACAGAAGTAGCAATATATAATATTACAACAAACAACGGGTTTTCTCAAAGACTACGCCAATGCAAGCGGCGAAGTAGCGCCAAACCTCTAGGGGGGTCCGGGGGCATGCTCCCCCGGAAAATTTTGAAATCTAGAGTCTCTGATATGCCATTTCCTGCATTTTGGAGTGAGATTTTACAGAATTCTGAAGATTATAAAACTTCATAGCAAACACAAAAGATTACAGATTTCAGATCTTTATATCCCCCCATTGAAGACCTAGCTATACAAAGAAATAGGTTTATTTTGTTAAGTTTTGGCGCCCCTTCTGTAACCCAAGCTGGGGGGCCTTGGCCCCCCCGGCCTCCCCTGCCACCACGCCACTAGTGCATACAGTGACTAGTACAGCCAAATGGAATAACACTAGTCTAATAATAGAACCATATATAGGCAAAGAAACGTAAACAGTCCTGTTGGAAAACGTATAGCTTTGGGCTCAAGATCTAAATTAGAATTGTATATCGAAGCACTGACAAAATATATGATGGTAAAAACTGCAAAGTGTAAAATAACCACGCCATAATTAATAAATAAATAAAATCAGTACAGCCTCAGTTATCTCAGTTGAGTCGTACATATTGTATCAGGTTCGACTCAGCCGCAGTAAGCGTTTTGTTACAACCCTGGCTTAAGGGGCTGTTTACATGAGCTGGGCTAGCCCGGTTAGCTGGGCTCACGCGATTGATTAGGATCTCACTGTGCATTTGAAACTCGCGTAAACTAAATGTACAAAGAAGAATTGGTTTAGTTTAGATGTAAACGAACCCTAACGTTGATTAAAATCTCTTTTTGTGGCCGAGGAAAGAATTTCGTGACACGAGTCAGCCCGGTTAGCGGGACTAGCCCGGCTCATGTTAACAGCCCCTTAAAATGATAAAGTTAGGTTGAGACTTACGTAAGTAAACATATATAAACTATTTAACGTAATTTAACTTGCAAATTACCTAGCAACAAGTGTTATTTGATTCAAGAAACAAGAAACTTTGCTACTTTTTTTTAAACCAAACATGTCTAATCTGAAACCGCATAGTGTCAATTCGAAGTACAGCAAAGCTCTCGTTGATGTACTCGCTACTATTGGAAATGAAATAACTGCAGAAACACTATCCAGACTTAAAGTACTTCTACGTGGTCACGTTAATAAAGAAGCACTGGATTATGCCGAGACTGGGTCGGAACTGTTACTGATTCTCCATAAAAGAGGATTAGTCACAAACAAACGACTGGCTTTCTTAAGAAAGCTTCTCAAGGAAACGAGATGTTTTCGTTTACTGACTTACATTGATGGTTATGAAGATAAGAACAGAAGAGGAGTGTGGGCTCATGGTGAGTGATTATCTCGAACATTGTCAGTCTGCCATTTAGCACAGCGCAGTGATGTGTAACCACGCCGTGGTAAACGACTTGTCCGTACAAAACCGACTAACGTTAACGCGGTTACAATTAACCGTGAATTAACCGATTTGAGTATTTGTTTTACGAGTAGTGCAAGTAAATTACAAATTTAATTTGTTGAAAACTTTCACAAAATACCTTATACAAGTATTCCGAGTTTAAGAGTTTTAAACGTAACCTAACTTTCCTAATTTCAATTCATAACTTATTAATATTAACTGTAATGAACCCTGATCTCCTTATTCTGAACCCTGATCCTCTGAGTTATTCTTACGACATGCAACTGATGTTTAGTAGAAACCTGCATGCACTTTCACCAAGATGATAAGTTTAGGCTTAAATTAGACGCAAATGTACAGTATAAAAGGCAGTAAAGGCCCAAAAGTCAAAACTGACAATAGAGTTGTTGTTCAGTATCTAAGACGCGAACAAGAAATTCGTGTCTTTTATACGATAATAAGACTATATATACTTTGTATGATATTTGGTTTTCGCAGACGTTGCATGGTTAAGCTTGTCAAGCTATGTTTGTAAGACTATGATATGAATTATGTTTTCGTTGCAATAACAGTTAAATAGCATTGTCTCCAAGACCGTTCTCGTGAAAAGTTTAAATCCGTTGGGAAACTTGTAGGGGGGGGGGGGTTACATTGTTTTAAGGCCAAGTGAGTAGACTAGTCATGTGTTATATATTTAGCAGGCATGCATATGCTATAAATTACAATACTAAGGTATATATACAAAATGCCTCCAACTTGTTTTTACATTTACGACTTGTTTATAAATAAATCTAAAGATATTCTGACGTGTATCATTCTATGTTCTGGTTTGATTTCAACAAAATTATGTAATTTATGGCTTTTGGATTACTCTTAAATACTTGCCTCAAAATGCAGGAAATAGTGTTTCAGAGACCCTAGAAATCCAACATTTCCCGGGGGGACATGTCCCCGGACTCCCCTAGGTGACTGAGGTTCTTGCCCCCCCAACTCAAGACCCTGGCTACGCCACTGTTAAATAGCAGCTAGAGAACGAGAGAGTAAGCTGAGAGATGGAAAAGAAAGAGTGTAAAGGAAGGAAAGAAAGAAAGAAAGAAAGAAAGAAAGAAAGAAAGAAAGAAAGAAAGAAAGAAAGAAAGAAAGAAAGAAAGAAAGAAAGAAAGAAAGGAAGGAAGGAAGGAAGGAAGGAAGGAAGGAAGGAAGGAAGGAAGGAAGGAAGGAAGGAAGGAAGGAAGGAAGGAAGGAAGGAGGAAGGAAGGAAGGAAGGAAGGAAGGAAGGAAGGAAGGAAGGAAGGAAGGAAGGAAGGAAGGAAGGAAGGAAGGAAGAAAGGAAGGAAGGAAGGAAGGAAGGAAGGAAGGAAGGAAGGAAGGAAGGAGGAAGGAAGGAAGGAAGGAAGGAAGGAAGGAGGAAGGAAGGAAGAAAGGAAGGAAGGAAGGAAGAAAGGAAGGGAAGGAAGGAAGGAAGGAAGGAAGGAAGGAAGGAAGGAAGGAATGTAATACCAGGCTATAGAAGAATATTGGTTTAAAATTACAGCAATATCTATGCATGTCACATATATAAATGCTTGCAATCAGGATATTTTTTTTCATACCCTTAATAAACCTCGGGTTGACGGAACTCTACAGGTTATTAAATATGTTCAAAACATTTTGTCCTAACTACGAACATGACTTGCAGTATATTCCCGTATGTTGAAATAAAATTCATGATACTATATAGCGCGATTAGCATGATCGGGTGTTTAGCATGATATTTTCTAGTACACGTGTAAGCAGTTGCCAGACTGAATACCAAAGATGCAAAATTACATGTATTATTTGTTTTTTTGCCGGTTATACAGACGAAGGTTTTATTGAAGCTTCCAGTCGTCGGAGTGCAAGAGAACGAAGAATGCAAGGGCTAATCGAACGCATTGAAAACGAAATAAAATTTTACGAAGACAATGAAGAAAACGTAAAGCAAGATATTGAAGGCCTAGAATGCGAAATTGAAGAAACAAAAACAAAGATTATCGACCACGAAGATTGTGTTCTGAAAACAAAATCTGTCATTAAAACAGAACATTTAAATTCGCAGGCTGTTGAGAAAAGGTTGGAAGACATAAAATTTGTTATCAGGAAACTCTACAGAGAAGAAGAAAATCTGAATGAAAAACTGAGCAGCACAAAACCAAAAAAAATTATTCACGATGAACTGGTAGCGAAACATGCTGAAATAAAGGGGAACCAGCTCGTGGAAAGAGAACTTCTAAAAAAATATGAAAATATTTCAGAAAAAATTCGTCTTTCATACACAGATCTACGACATAAAACAACTGATATGATGGAAGTTGAAAAGAAAATGCAAGACGATACTAGTAAGTTAAGAAATCTGAAAAAGAAGGTTTCTAAAAACATGTCATCGTCGAAGCAACTAAAAGAAACGTTGATAGAAATAAAACAAGATTTAGAAGAAGTTGACTGCTTATCTCCATATACACCTCCGTCACGTGACAGTAGTCGACGAACCGGACAAGTTTGCTCAACACCAGCGTCTACACAAGAGACATTGGCTCTAACAATTACTCCAGCGTTCAAGGTATATTTGTATATATATATATAGTATAGTTTGAGTGGGCTTACCTCAAAATGTTGAGTGTCGCAACTGTCAGATCTGTCAAGATCGCCCCGCGTGAAACTGACAGTTGCGACACTCAACATTTTGAGGTAAGCCCACTTAAACTATACTATATTCGCTCTACCTTTATGGTATTGAGCACTTTCCGACATTCCGCGAACAAAATCACACGTGCTCGTTTGTATATAATATATATATATATTTAGTATTTACATGTAGTCTATCATAGCTATTGATTTACCTGACTCGTACCCAGTCGTCTCTGGAAATATTTGAGGCTTGCGGTGCTTTCCCGTTGTGCATGCAAACCTCCCTCCCCCCCTAATAAATTGACGACTGACTACAAAGTCAGTTGATTTACTGGGCGGAAATATAGAATATAGGTCAGAATTGTAAGGTGTAAAACATAACGACAATATAAATCAAAACATTTTAATAGAGATAAACTAACGTTTCGTTGCCTACGTGAAACATCTTCAGAGTTGCACGTAAGCAACGAAACGTAGTTTATTTCTATTAAAATGTTTTGATTTATATTGTCGTTATGGTTTTCTGACATCTTACAATTCTGAGCTGGGCTCTTGTCTTCATTCTAAGACTGTTGTCTATCATGTTTAATGCTGTATTCTGATGGCTACGCTACTATATGATACATTTTGATAGACCACCAGTATACTGGTGGTCTATCAAAATGTATCATATAGTAGCGTAGCCATCAGAATACAGGTAACAAAGAGTCGATCTTGAAAATCAAACGGGGATTTGAAGTTTGTCGATCGATTAAGTGGTTGCACGAAACTCCATTCTCCTATATACTTAAAACGCTGACTTTAATCATTGCAAGTCATTAACATGCTAAAGTTACATCAAGATACTGTACTTATTACGTATAGGTTTTGCTCCCCGTTAGTATACGCCGTCCGGACACCAAACATATAGGAAAAAAGAAACTAAAAGCTTTGACTTTATTTTTCGCTCCTGCCCGAGATTAGCGTTTAGATATATGGCCGATAATGAAGCTAGTTCATTAGTTGGTTAATTAGTTCATACTAAAACAATGGTTACTAAAACAATGGTTCTATTTAGTACCAATAGCTTGTAAACAGATTGCAATGGGGTTGGCTTTGGTCTAAACTCACAGAACGCTACCTTGAATTTGCAATGCATTGTGCATGTTTATTCAGGAAAACAAGCTCAATTCAAAAGGTGATTTTGTTGTGTGGAGAGACTGATACGATAACTCTATATTTATAAGCACTTTTGTGTGTAAGTGTAATCCTTTTTCTAAAAGCAAAAAGAGCTTAGACGCATGCATGAGGATATACTTATGTTTATGCATGTTTTGCTTTTACCAATATCATGCCCAAGCGTCATATTTAATATTTAACACTTTGAGGCCTGGACCTCTCCCTGTGCTGAATAAAATCGTCTGGCGTTAGCCAGAATAAACCTTAAAGACTCGTCGTCAGGCTTCAAAGTGTTAACAAAAGACAGAAAAAATAAAACAAGTATAATTTTTCAACAATTAAATCATTATTAAATTAGACATTATTTCCGCATACCTAATTCAAATTTGATCAATGAAATCAGCTATTTTTACAAAAATAACTGCATGAGTTCGAACATGGTGACATGTTTCAAAAATACGAAAAATATTCCTGATGCACGACCAGTGGTTGCTAGCTGTTTTCAATGTACACGTGTGGACTGAGGAAAACCAGTCATTGAAACTCCCGAAATGCATACTATCAGTATCAAGCACACTTACAGAAATTTGGAACATTTCTTGAGAGTCACATCTCCCACTTCGAATTCGGGCCACTTCTCTACCTTCCCATTGGTCATTGCCATGTCACTGATCATCATCAGCGTTGCAAGACTTGCAACGCCTACTGCCAACTAATATAACTCTTTTCTATATTTTAAAATCCTGAGCATTAGAAAGCTATGCAGTGCATAACGTTGTTTCTTATGGTTTGTCTAGATGGTTGATTATAATGAGTTAATCAAACATACAGAGCCACTGGTTATTGGGCGTAAAGGACGAAAAAGTGATCCTCCGCAGTTCATATTTCCTTGCAGTATAACCATTGATATACACGACAACATTTACATCGCTGACTCCATCAATCAAAGGATTCAAGTTTTACATATGAATGGTAGCCCTGCAAGAAAACCGATAGAAGTTGGAAAATTTCAACCATCTGTTGTTGCAGTTGGCAGCAATGGGAAAATCTTTGTAAGCGATTCCCACGTCGTTCGAGTTTACTCTTCTGTTGGTAAGTACTGTAATAAACCATGAATAAAATAACATGGAAATTACTTCATCGATTAGTGGAAAAATAACAATTTGTTGGATACTAAGCTTGATCAAAATTAACTGTTGTCTTAGAGCTCTTATAATGTTATAAGAATTGTGCGTCGGGGTTCCGTCCGCACTTCCCCAAAGTTCGTCTCTACAATTGATATAAAAATATAATAGGATAAAATAAAAGGATAATGGGATAAAGGACTGGGGGCTAATCATCCTTACTTGCAGCCAGAGGCTGAATTGCGAAGGACGCAGATGTCAAGGCATATCAAAGGCGCTCCAGGCAGCCGACATGCATACGACACAGTTCTGCAGACTATGGATCACAGCTAAGATGTAGGTGTTGATTTCATGGAGATAGTAAAATCGGAGAACCGGCGAAAAACCCTCGAAGCACAGGAGAGATCAACTACAACTCTATTCACATGAGTTCCAAACTCGAAAACGCGGTCATTCCCAAGCGGTCACCCATCCAAGTACTATGAGAGGCAGCGCGCTAACAGCACACGCCACCCGTGCTACGATGATGTACGATACAATGCGCACAATGCAATTAAAACATATGAAACGACTGATAACATGACAATATATATGACATAACATGACATGGGATGAGATGAGACGATGTGACATGATGTGACATGACAGACAAAACATGACATGACATGATATGACATGACATAACATATAGAGAAGAAATGACATGACATAATATGACATGACATGATATGACATGCTATGAAATGACATGACATGACATGACATAATGTGTACATGACAATGTGGAATGACATGACATGATGTGGAATGACATGACATGATGTGGAATGGCATGACATAATGTGTGCATGACATAATGTGGAATGACATGACATGTGTGGAATGACATGACATGATGTGTACTGACATGATATGATGTGGAATGACCTGACATAATGTGGAATGACATGACATGATGTGGAATGACATGACATAATGTGGAATGACATGACATATGTGGAATGACATGACATGATGTGTACATGACATGATATGATGTGGAATGACCTGACATAATGTGGAATGACATGACATGATGTGGAATGACATGACATAATGTGGAATGACATGACATGATGTGGAATGACATGACATAATGTGGAATGACATGACATGTGTGGAATGACATAACATGATGTGGAATGGCATGACATAATGTGTACATGACATAATGTGGAATGACATGACATGTGTGGAATGACATGACATGATGTGTACATGACATGTTATGATGTGGAATGACCTGACATAATGTGGAATGACATGACATGATGTGGAATGACATGACATAATGTGGAATGACATGACATAATGTGGAATGACATGACATATGTGGAATGACATGACATGATGTGTACATGACATGATATGATGTGGAATGACCTGACATAATGTGGAATGACATGACATGATGTGGAATGGCATGACATATATGTGGAATGACATGACATGATGTGGAATGATATGATGTGATGTGGAATGACCTGACATAATGTGGAATGACATGACATGATGTGGAATGACATGACATGATGTGGAATGACATGACATGATGTGGAATGACATGACATGATGTGGAATGACATGACATGATGTGCACATGACATGGCATGATGTGGAATGACATGACATGATGTGCACATGACACGAAAAATACAATTTGACACGAACTGAAAGTGCTGCGTAGCCATGCAGTGTGTACAAATTATAAAAAAAACCCCGATTAAACTGAATGCATGCATGGTGATGAACGTCCGAGATTTTGAATAACAAAATACTAACTAACAGTGAGCTCAGTGAGCAGTGAGCGCCTAACTGGCAGCACGGCTGATTTTTAAGCTCTGTACCTGAAGTCTTATAATCATGGTCATTTGGCTCAGATTTTTATAATACATTGGTTATTTCATCGCAGTTAGCTCCGAGCTGAGTATGGCAGCCTTGGGTTATTCACGAACTTTGCTGTTGTCAATAACTGCTAAGTGTTGTCAAACACGATTAGACAATACATTATGGCGTGTTTTGAAAGTAAATGGCATTGCAAGAACCACTACGATACGCGGCTGTAGAGCCGGTAAGTTTAAACAGAGGACCATAAAAACTGTACATGGTTTGGGGAAATACGATTATAACAGACGTTGGGTTCCTATTTCAAATTACAAGCTAACAAACAACCATTGTACCTTGACGCCTGCGGCTTCGCACCGGAATTTAATTACTGTCGATTGCAGTAACGACGTTGGTCCCGAACATGAAGATAATGAATTTTCGGGCGAATTCTTATGTATAAATCGATTTACCTACGTCCCAAGTATTTTGTTGTCGAACACGATGTCATTGGCACCAAAAATCGACGAAATTCGACATTCTGTCCTAAGTACAAATATCGACATAGCAAGTTTTACCGAGACATGGTTGAGTGATTCCATACAAGACACTGTTATTCAAATTCCCGGTTATAATATTGCTCGGAAAGATCGACTTATTGGACGGCACGGCGGAGTATGTCTATACATTAAAGAAAACATTTCTTATGAAGTCTTGAATGATTGCCATGACCCATCACTTGATGTTTTATGGGTTAAATTGAAACCAAATCGACTTCCAAGAGGTTTTTCATCCCTCGTTGTTGCAACTGTTTACCACCCACCCTCTGCCAACCCTTCTATTATGATAGAATATTTATTGGACAAACTCTCATCTATCGAGTCACTCCTACATAACTGTGGAATTATTTTACTTGGAGATTTCAACAGGCTCGATGTAAGTAGGGTAAAAAGGCAATTCCGTTTGAAACAAATGGTTAATTTTCCAACTCGTGGTTCTCGTACGCTTGATTTGTTTTTAACCAATCTTAGCACCTATTACATGGTTCCTGAAAAACTGGCCCCTTTTGGACTTTCTGATCATTTTACTGTTCTGTCTAAGCCAAAATCCAGAGGAAGTGTTAGCAAGGGAAAAAAGGTCAGAAAAGTAAGGGATTTACGCCCAAGTAGCAGAGCCGCCATGAGTTCTTTCGTCAGTGAAATTGATTGGTCAATTCTCGATTTATACGACACATGCGAAGGCAAGCTATCTGCATTTGAATCCATTGTCAATACTGGGATGGATATCTTGTTGCCCACTAAGGTTGTAAAGATCTACAACAACGAGCCTGCGTGGGTCACACCCAAGTTAAAATCACTAATTCACCAGCGACAGAAGGCTCTTGCAAGTGGTAACCAAGTGCAATTCAAACGGCTGCGTAATCAAGTAAATCGTGAACGAAAAAGCTGTCGTGGTGTGTTTTATACAACGAAAGTGAGACAGTTAAAAGAATCTAAGCCAAAACAGTGGTGGAAAGCAGTTAAATCTCTTTGTGGGATGGACCCTATTACCCCAAATAATGATCTACGTCATCTGTTAAACTCGGGCCCAGGGAACCCATCGAATGAGACGCTTACAGATTTGGCAAATTCCATCAATTCAGCATTTCTAGCCCCAATGCAGTCCTTTCAGCCCTTGGTGCCTGAGCCCATAGTTCTCGACAGGCCAAATGTGGATATTACAACCACCGAGTATTCCGTATTTACGCAGTTATCACAACTTAATTCGTCAAAGGCACCTGGTCCGGATGGTCTGCCTAGCTGGTTCCTTAAGGAAAACGCGGATGTTTTGGCCAAGCCCGTAAGTGACATACTAAATGCTTCATATAGGGAGAGTCGTCTTCCCTTGGCCTGGAAAATGGCAGACGTGTCACCACTTGCCAAACAAAAACATGTACAGGACGTAAGCAAGCATTTGAGGCCCATCTCGCTCACTCCGATTTTGTCAAAGATATGTGAGGAATTTGTTGTTGAAAAGTTCATCAAACCTGCAGTTTTGGAAATTGTCGATCCGCATCAGTTTGGCACCGTACCAGAATCATCGACAACTCACGCATTGATTAGCGTGGTCCATTATCTCACAAGTGCTACGGACGGTAATGGGTGCCTTGCTCGATTAGCCTTGTTTGATTTTCGAAAGGCGTTCGACTTGATTGACCACCACTTACTAGTCCGAAAATTGCACACTCTTAATATCCCTCTCGGTGTGATAAAATGGGTGTCTGATTTTCTAACAGCCCGTCAACAGAGAGTCAAGCTCGGCCCCGATTGTTATTCGGAATGGTCCAATGTTCCAGCAGGAGTGCCCCAAGGAACAAAGTTGGCTCCCTGGCTATTTGCGCTTATGATAAACGATCTCGACGCCGGAGAGGCAAAACTTTGGAAATTTGTTGATGATTTAACAGCCGCGGAATTCGTATCGAAAGGTGATTCGAGCAATATGCAATCTGTTGTAAATAGGGTCAAGATACAATCGGATGATTTGAAATTTACGCTTAACGAGGATAAATGTAAAGAAATACGTGTCCAGTTTTCCAAAGTATTAACCCCATGTTCACCTCTGATTATCAATGACAAGGAGCTTGAACTTGTAACTCAAGTAAAGCTTTTGGGAATTACAATAACTAACGATCTAAAATGGAATTTTCATGTCGACAGTATAGTTAAGAAAGCATCCAAACGTATGTACTTTTTGCGTCAATTAAAGCGGGCGAAGGTATCATGTAGTGACTTGGTACAATTCTATTGTACGTGTATCAGGAGTGTCATCGAATACGCATCACCAGTGTTTCACCATGCACTGCCCGCGTACCTAAGCGACGATTTAGAACGGTTACAGAAGCGGGCCTTAGCTACCATCTTAGGATATGGTGTGCCATACAAAGAAGCGCTTGCAACTGTTGCAATGCCAACCCTACATGAACGCAGAAACATCGCATGCGGAAAATTATTCGGAACAATTGCAAATGACCCAAATCATAAACTTTACGACTTATTACCTGACTTTAACAACGGAAGTAGTCGATCTCTGAGACATGAAAGAGTTTTTAACTTTCCTAGGTGCAAGACAAAGAGGTTTTCAAACTCTTTTATCGTTGCCTCTGCCAGAAATTTCAAACGCTAATTTTTTATTTAGGAACACTATTATATTAGAATTGTATTTAAATATTATATTATAGGACATTTTGTAAATTCTTAACACAACGCAATGTAATTCAGCTTTTGGCTGCAATATTGTCTTTTTAATAAAACTATTATTAACGTTAACTGAATTTCAATTCGATGGGTCACAACCCTTTAGCTGATAGTTCCATGCATTGTCATGTGATGCAGTGCTAGTAACGTGTGAAACGATGTGAATATGTGATATGGAACTGAACTGAATATGTAGTAATGGACAATAAATAGAACCAATATTTTATTATTGTCTTTCAGGAGAGCCACTGTGCTATATTCTTCCTATTTATGGCAAGACCGACCTTCGTCCAAAAATCACAGGCTTAGCAACAGTAAACGACGATGCAATTCTTATTGTAGATAAAGCTAACAGACGAGTACTAAAGTTTCGTCAAGATGGAACATTACTTTGTTTCATTGGAGGAAGCCACGTTTTTCAGTCTCCTTTTGGCATTACTGTCGCTAAAAACGGAGATATTGTAATAAGTGAATCCAATGCCCATCGTCTCAAAATATTTGACGGTGACAACGGTTCACTGAAAAAGATGTTCGGAACAAAAGGAATTGGTAAGGGTAAATTTTTATATCCTCGTGGAATAGCTGTAGACAATGCAAATAACATTATTGTCGCAGATAGTGGAAATCATCAGATTCAGGTTATAAACACAGAAGATGGTGAAGAAGCTTCATTTGGCAGTATAGGAAGCATGCCCGGGTTCTTTGATACTCCTTATGATGTTGCTTTGTCAAATGATGGGGAGAAAATCGTTGTTGTTGAAGCAAGAAATAATCGTTTGCAAGTGTTTACAAGAGCATGTACAGTGCCAGATCACTGTACTCAAGACACTTCGGAAATTGAGAAGACCGAAGTTTGGTCGGAAATTGAGAAAGACGAAGATTTTTTGGAAATTGAGAAAGACGAAGATTGGACGGAAATTGAGAAGGACGAAGTTTGGTCGGAAATTGAGAAGGATGTCAAAAAGTTAGTGAACAACCAAGAGATGAACTGGGGATTGTTGACGAGTTAGACGACGGCATGAGTAACGATCAGTAACTATATGCATGAGCTAGATATATATTTCTGAAACTCATTAATAATTCATGAGAAAACACAAAGGAAATCAGTAGCGTGTCTGTGGTTTGGATATTGGAGGAAGAAATCACATGTCAAGCAAACTTTTATCTTGATTTTCTTTTAAAATACAGATTTCTTTGAGATGCTATATCAAGCATATCCTGATGAAACACTCCTCCTCGTGTATGATATATTACATTTGTTGTTCAGTATTCAACTGATAATTTAAAGAAATTCTGCCTGGCAAAACAAAGCACAAACAGAAATAAACATCATGAACTGAACTAAAAATATGAGCTACAATCTTGTTTTAGCGCCATATTTTGAGTTTCAAAATGTTCATCAGTTTTGTTTTGTGTCCATTGAAAAAAAACGACGAACATGAATGGTTGAATTTTTTAGGACAAACGTCTAGGTGGCATCCGACCCTCACTATAGTCTTATGTATATCATACTCTGGCTAAACGTTAGACGCCGATCATTACTCGTCTAGGGGGAAATGAAAATCTAACGACGCGGAAAAGGGTTCAGTATAAATTAGCACTTAAGCGGAGCTGCTGCGCGTCACACTTTTGAAGCTACGTATAACATGAAAGCGAGGCTCGAATCAGCTTGGTGGTGAGAACAAAGTGACACAAACCTATATAGGGTGTTTGAATCTGCATATGCATGATAAATGTCGCCTCAACAAACTGCCAGTTGATCTGGCAAGTTGCTCGATTTAGCCAGGCCATGTCGTGGCAATAGAAGCGTTCAGTAAAATATTGTTGCAATATATTCGCCAAGTTGAACAATTCATTTGATAAGATTCGTTGACAACTTCCTGTTTTGAATTATGTTTTGAATTTGATTGGTGTTTGGCAAATAATCCTGTTTCTTATTTTTTCTTATTGTTTAAAAACCAGAAACCAGTCAAATTCAAAACAGGAAATTAATTAGCAATAATTTTTATTAAATGAATTGGTCAACTTGAAGAATGTATTGCAACGATATTTTAGGAATGCTTCTTTTTGCCACGACAGTAACAAGTATATATACAAAGGTTGCCAGGCTGACACGAGTGCGTATATACAGTACATAGTAAATAGAATGCACGCAGTTTCTCTAATTCATTTCTATGATATTCATACCGCCTGAAAAAATTATATTTTTACATTTCATATATATTATGTTAATATTATTATACAGATGTTTATTAGATACGTTGTTTGATTTCTTTCTTAGCCATTGTGGATAATGTTCTTGATACATGCATAAGTTTTCTTTTTATTATGGGTTGCTGGTAGTTGTGGATGCAGTTTTTTCCTCTTTCGAAGCATTTTTTTCAGACTTGAATACTAGTTCTTCTTGATCTATGTTGTCCATTGTTTTTGAAGAATTTCCCTCTTTAGCGAGAAAAGGATGACCTTGGATACCTTGTATTGTTATCCTATCTGTAATGTTCCAGTTCAACATCCTCTGTATAAGGGTTTTTGAACAATCTGATAATTTAACCTTGCTAGGAAATTCGACTTTTCGGTGAACTTGCTGGAGAAGCAACTTGAGATTGGAATCATCATATGGCAATCGACTACATAGCATCGTGTATAATATCACGCCCAAACTCCACACATCTGCCAGAGTTGGATCATAAGCAATACCTAGAAATGAAATTGTGTAAACTTCTGTTACCAAGTAATTTAGCCAGTGCCCGATTAACCCTATGGCAGAAGTGGCATATGCCAGGCTAGGGGCCCCACGCTTTCTTTCTAAAAAAAATGAAAACGCGGAGCCAGAAAACGCGGGGCCCCCAGAAAACGCGGGGACCCAAAAAAACGCGATTGTTATCGATATGTAGGATTGTATAGATTAGTAATCAGAAGTTGTTTTACACAAGAGTACAAGACAAGTGCGTTCAATTCCAGACCAAATTCTTGACGTGTATTTTCATTTTTTGTAAACACACACACATGGGACTAAGGCGCAAGGAACAAAAGAAACAAAATTTAATCCTTCATAATTATCTCTGGGACTCTGAGTTTGGCCCAATTAAAGTGCCGATTTCACCCTTCCACGCGTGCCACCTCCCCCCCCCCCCCTCCAGTAGGGCAAGGGGCCCCGCGCGGAAAATATGCCACGGGCCTCGCGCAAGCCTAATCCGGCCCTGAATTTAGCTAATATATTTCTAGCATGTAAAATAGGCGTGGGGGCAAATGGGCGGGGGAGCTAATAGGAAATGCATAACGAACTTGTCGAAATGTTAAAACATTTATCATTTTGCAAAACTGATTCTACATAATATTTAACAAAATTTAATTTATTGATTTATGTACTCTGATTGTAATTGAAATATTAAAGTGTATTGAATATAATTATATAAGTCAAAGTAATCTACAATTGACCGTACCGAAAAAGATGGAGACTTGTACATTTAACCACAATCCTTTGCGTGCTGTAAATATTGTTTCTTGCAGAATTATTGGAAGATATGGTTTTAAAACGACCAACTTTGGTATACGTAGGAATGAAGTTCTTACTTACTTAATCCATCCTAACATGATAACAATGTCATAGTTAATCGAGATATGGTCTGGAAACTCGGCAAACTTCAAAGCGCCTATAATGAGCTGTGATTTTATGTTGAACCGTACCTTACACCGTGCACATCCTTTGTTTTAGGTTTATTAATATTTAAATAGCACGGTTGAGTGATTGAACTGAAACGTTGCTATTGGACAATTCGTTCATTATACTAAAATACAATGTGTTCAGTGACCGTGCACCGTGCACAAAAATACATAAAGGCGAACAAAAAGATAGACCAAAGACTTTAGCTGACCATATATGACAATGTTTAGTTGTTATTTGAGCTGATTTGAGGTCGCAAAGCATTGTGGTTAAATGTACCGCCGCTATCTTTTTCGGTACCGTCAAATCTGTGGAAGGAGTTTGTATGTCTTTTACAATAGTCAATAGATGGCACATATGATCATATATTTTAGCAACTTATTACTTTATTATGTAATTTTAGTAACTTCTATGAACGTATATGTTTTTTGCAAATAAGACAAATGCGATTATTCTATATTATAATATGATCAAGTCGGTTTACTTTGATGTACCGCGGTTTATATACAGGTTATAAATTAAACCTCCCAACCTTATATAAACCTCGCAATAACAATAGAACCTCGTCACAAGTTCTTTTCCTATTGAATTCTAGTTTAGAAAACCTCTTTGATCATGTTACAAACAGAGGCGGACTGACCCACCGGGATACCGGGAACTTTCCCGGTGCACTCCCTGGTTTTCTGTTTCAGGCGCCCCCCACAAAGACAATTAACAAAATACAGCTCATAACGTAAATATTATGAAATAAAGTTGTTACTAGTTGCATTGCTAGGCTACTAGTCGTAATCTCCAAACACAATGTTATACAATTTGTATTTTCTAAACTACTGACTCTGCATGTAATTGTGTTATCTTTTCTTTGTTATTCACTCTTCATAAGATGTGGCTTATGTAATTTTTCTGGTATATAATAAATTTTGTAACTGTAAGACTAAGAGTATATAGTTGAATCGTGGAACAGTAATCCACTTGTGACTTAAATATATACTCAACATAGTATATGATATATTATTGTCTATTCTATTGTCTGCCGCTCTCAAAATCGAGGAGATACGATTTCAGAGGCTCAAAAATTTCCTAGAGGCTGGGACGCCCCGGGCGCACAGAGGCACACACCCTGGCCGGGACCATTTGAGCATTCAGGCTTTGCACTCAACCAGGCGCCCCTTTCATATAATTTCCCAGTAACTTTTCTGCTGCCAGTCCGCCCCTGGTTATAAATAACTTAAGTCAAGAACCTCACCCTTAGTTTATTAGCAATATAAATCCCAAGGGCTATCGCTAATAAACGGCGGGTGATGTTCTTAATGAGAATTTCCGTAGTGAAATACGAAAACACGGAATTTTTTACTGACAGGCATTGGTATATAAAGTCGTAGCAGTTCCATTCGTAGATTTTTTACTGCATAAGAAAAAACTTTTTGTAAGTAAAAGACTTTAGACAATTTTATATAAAGTACTATACATTATTAGTCCTACGATATTGTCGGATCTTACCTTTTAGTATTTCTGGTGGAGCATATGCATAAGAACCACAAAACGTATGACTCAATTTCTTCTTACCAGTCACTGTTGTTATTCCGTCCCGTGCAAACCCAAAGTCGGAAATAATAATTGAAAACTTTGCATCAAGCAGCAAATTCTCACATTTTAAATCTCGATGAACAATATCGTAGCTGTGACAGTACTTTACACCTTCAATCAACTGACCAAACATGCGTTTAACTTCAGGCTCAGGTAACGCTCCTTTTGTACGAATGTGTTCGAGAAGATCTCCATTTTCCGCAATATTTGTTATAATATAAATTCTTGTATTCGTTTCGATCACTTCAATCAAACTGATGACATTAGAGTGACGAACCTTCTTTAGAACTCTTATTTCCCGCGGAAGAAACTTGCTAAGGAAGTCTTCAGGTGCTTTCTTTTTTGTAATGATCTTAATTGCAACTTCTTTAGCCTTCTTCTTCGAATGTGCTCTTCGCACGACAGCATACGATCCTTGACCAATTACTTTGCCTACTTCGTAGCCATATTGTCCAAGAATATTTGAAATTTGACTTTGGTTTGTTTCTGGTACTTTAAGACCCTTTGCATCATTGCTTTGTTTGCTTGCTGTTGGATTCACAGATTTTGGTCTGCCACCGTCTTCGCTCATCACAGTCAACCAAGTAAAGAATTTTCAGTCCGAGAATGCATACGTTGTCAATAGGTCAGACTAACTTTTGCATGACACAGTAATATTTCGTTCTAAATGTCAGACATGTTGGATGGCACTTTTTGTGACAAATTAAGAGCCAATTAGAACAATTATTTAAAGTGACTGTTACGTAATTTAATTGATGTTTCTGCAGAAGCAATGCACTGCCAGTATGTTTCAGTTATAGACCATATTTAATACAAATTAATACTGTAAATTAAAATAACATATATACAATCAAAGGAATTAGAATAATTGAAATTATTTTATAAATTCGTAATTTCAATTTGATTGGTACGCAAACTTCATTCGTCAGGTTGTAATTGGTCATTTGTATATCACCTGCAAACCTTGTAATGGCTCTACTATTACAGTCATCAGTGCAATTCACTTCGAAGTTCGTTCCGAAGTTCGCAAGTTCGTTGGGAAGTTCAAAGTTCGTTTTGAACTACGCATTTTTTTTTACTGCTAGGAATCAAGCAACTAATCAAATGCAGAGTTCAAAACGAACTACGAACTTTAAAGAGTGATATACGTGTACTGTATACATGTTAGATGAACAGCAATTGAATTCTCCATCCCAAAATGTTTAGGAATGCAGACGGATTCGTCAATGTTTTGGGATCATGAGGTATTTTTTTGGGGCCATGCCGCACATCATCACGGTTTTGGTAATATATATCTAACAAGTGAACCCACTGAACCGGTTGTAGTCAGTAGTCATACTGTAAGAGTGGTACGTGTTAGGCTGTGGCCAGTCATGACTCAGGAGCTTGTACGACTAGCTCGACTCGGTACATTTTTTGGAGTCGGGAAAAAGTCGTTCGATGCTCGAAATAAATAAATATACAGTCAAAAATGTTTCTGAGCCCCTGACAAAAATTGAAGTAAATGGCCAATATTCATATTGCAGCGATCTCACGATGTCAATTTCAAAGGCTAAGCAATGCAGACGGATCCGTAAGTTGATGTTTTGGCGGAAATCATGACATGTTTTGTTGGGGCCATGCCGCGGATCATCGATCGGTTTTGGCATAGTTAATAGAACTATGGTTTTGGTAATATAACAAATAGCTTTGCATACATGATAAAAACCACAAAATAGGAACAATGAAATGCATGCAACTAGCATGTTTGAATTATTAATTTCATTCTTGCATAAAAACGTCTATATTTAAAATTGGTAAATTAACCCGAATAAAACAACTGTGATTTGTGTTCATGTTGCAGAAAACAAGTGACTCGAGTTGCAACGTCAGCACTGCCAATTTATGTGACGTCATTAATTGTTTTCTCAATTAATGTAATAACGGTTTCGCTTCTAACATCTTTTAATGTAATAACGTTTACGCAAACGGCGAACCACACACTGCGAGCAGACCCTTATAAATACTCGCTGCTAGTGGGCGAACCAGTTCAATCACGCTAAACTCTGAAGTTGAGATCACGAAGATGTTCAGGAACTTCAGGAAATTGAAATTGTCACGCGACGTATCTAATGTGGGGCAACTTCGTGACTTCATGTTGATGTTTCTATAGAAACGCACCAAGCATGCGCCATGCTAGGCAACAGACTGACATTACAGCAGCAGTAAAGCAGGTTCGAGGACCGGTCAAGAAAAAACGTCAAACAGCAAAGAAATGGGTTAAAGAGAAAAAACGAACTGTTTGCAGGAAAAGGGAGAATATGGCTACGGCCTTAAGTAAGCTTACTATCAAAGAAAATAATCCGCAAGTCGAAATGGACAGTGAAATTATGAGGTTACGAGATGAAATTCAACAAGAGAAGCAAATGAAGTAAGTGTACAGTCTAGACGTCTGCTCTCTTGTTAGTTCCTAGCCGATTTACTGTGTTGTCTTTTCGGAATTGATGTTTATTTGAAGTATGCATAGTAAGTTTTTATGTGCTGTTGTAGTTGAATAGTAAAAACTTGGCAGGAAGTTTATTTCCTGTGTATACTGTATAAGATAATAAGATGCCATGTCAAAATACAAGCAAGACCTTTATAATTTCGTTTTAATTTGGCGAAATCATTCTTATTAATAATAATTGCAGGTAACTGTGGACAAGTCGTACTATAATAGCTTAGTCTGGTTTGCGAACTAGATAACTTACTTTTTATTCGTTGGTATATAGTGTTTAATTTGCTGGCGCTTGTCAGTGATAATTTTCACTGGAAGTGAATAATAAATGGTTTGTGGACAACTTAAGCTCAGGGTTTTAAACTAGGCCTTTGTTAATCCGCTTGAAGAATTTGATTACTCATGTTTAATACAATGTCGTTTTATTCCATCATAACGTTGTTTCTGAAGTTCTTCTTGTAGACTTTGTATCTTTTATAGCCATTTAATATAAGCTTATTGCACTTTAATATATATTGTAGTTAATTAACTAAAATGAGCTGCACATCTTTACCTTGCGACAGCTGGTACTATTTGCGGTGCTTATCCTTTATACTTATTTTAAAGTATAACTTATCAGTACTTGTAACAAAATCAAAATATCTGGCTGGTACAGGTACATGGTTTGTGTCATCTGTTATTGGTGCTGTTTAATTTAGAACATTCAGTTTTTATTAAAAATTCATGTTGTCGATTGGTATTTAAATATTTTAAGCTAGGTGATTAGTTGGTCTTCATGTTCCCATAGTGATGTGTGTTATGGTGATCAAAGTAGCTTTAATGTGTCGTACTTGTGTTTGTCTTTTGTAATCTGCAGCCTGTTTGTCTGTTTGTAACATTTAAATTATTTTGTACAATCATAATGATTACAAAATAAAGAGATATATATTTAACAGTTATACATGAGCTTGAGTTGTATATGTCATGAGCTAATAGCCAACTCGGAGATATACAACGAGAGCGAATGGTATAACTGTTTTATTATATAGCCAAGCACTGTACAAGAGACAAAATTACAGCGAAATGTTTGAAACAACAAACTTCCGGCTAAGGCAACTAATACTTCCGCCATGCATAATGATGCATTCACATATAGAGTTTCTCGCTGAGCTGTTCAGTAAACAGCTTTGAAATACTGTATAAATGTTGCTCGAGAGGCAAAAAATGTGTTAAGCAGATCAACAAAAAAGATTAAAAGGTACCTTTATGAAGTCAAAAGGTGGGTCAGTTGTTTATATTAGCATTGCTGTCATGAAAAAGGTTTTGATTTCATGCAAAAATGAAACTGACTGAACACCTTCGGCAGTGAAACTAAATTACTTAGTTGGTTGTTTTTGAAAAAGAACATGCTTTTTACTACTCCAAATGCTTATCTAAATAAAAAAAAGTCTCTTTACTGGTGATCTCCTACAAAATGTGTGTTGTAAGCTTGATTTTAACCGTGAGTTTCTTTGTTTGGCAACAAATTAATATCAACCCATTAATTTAGTCGGGTTTTTGAAGTGAAAAGACGTAATTTTTAGGTGAATTTTACCATTTAACATGCTAAATTGTGTATTTGTTAATGTATTTTTACACAATGTTGTTTTTATACATAATTGGTTTGAGGGTGTTGATGTTTTTCTGTTTAAAAATCTGTCAATTTCAACTCTTTTCGGCAGTTTAAAAAACCATGCCGCCATCTTGTTTTTCCTCTACTAGCAGGATATGAGCTGATAGCCTGGTAGTAGGGGACCAATCAGATTACGCAAAAGCTCATATCCGATAGCATATTATATAATAATACAGTATATATATAGCTGTATTATTCAAAGTGACTGTATGTTTTACTGTCAGTGATAAACAGTTTTATTACTCGGGCTATCTGTGGTAGGCCATTTTCTAGGTTTTGGCCCACAATTTTGCATTTTGCATTTTTTACTTCCACTACAGTACTATTCATACTTCCGGTGAGTAATTGTTAGCCGTGTGATGGAGTGAGGCTGTGAGGTATATTGTAAGCTCTTCACTCCTTTCGCTGTTGAACAGCTTTGCCTTTTGATCAAGGTTTTCTTGCACATTGTTGGTAGATTTTGCAACTGTCTGACTGACTTTGTATTTTTTTTTAATTTAACGCTGATGTGGCTGACAACTCCTTGATCATAAATATGTTTACCAATGTGAAGTATGCACCACATTCACCCTTCAATCTGATATCTTCCTTAGCCCACTCCACACTGACTCAACAGAATAGAAGCCGAAAAATCTAGAAGGTGATCAGGCATGCATTACAAAATTTCATCTTCAGAGAAACTAACAAATGCCAATTTATTTGTGAAATTTGAGAACATTTATGTCATTCTAATTAATTTCTTAAAATGGGTTATCTTAGAAAAGATCCACACCTGCCTCCCAAAATAAATTTTTTAAAAGGAGTGGAGGTATAATGTAAAATTAATTTAAGATTTACTTCAATTGTTCTAGAATATTGGAAAGACCCATTTGATTTACCATTTTTTCTATGGGCATGACGTCAAAAACTGGCTGCCACATACACCATATTACAAATCCACAATTCTACAATTCCTATGTCTTTTTTGTTTTTTGATGTTTGGTGAGAAAATGATATCAAATTTTGTGTAAAAATTTTGTTTTAACATAATTATTACATGTTTGATTATTGATTCAAAAATAGCATGTAATAATAATGTAATTAATAGACCTTTCCGCATGAAGTGTGTGAATAATGCTTTGAGAGATTTGATTGGCTCTCACAAAACTTTGGACATCCAAAACTTCAAACAACTTTGGACATTGTTAGCCAATCAGATTTGTCAAAAAGAAAGATCACATGATCCATTCACTTTTTTTTTGTTTATTACTACTTTATTTTCTTGTAATAAAAGTCTGTTAATATTTCAGTTCTTTTTTAATTTGTTAAGGCCACGCTTTTTTTATTTGTTGGATTATGGATTTTACTGGGCGGGAGGGCAAAAAAAAGGGGGAAAAAAGAAAGAATTGTCCAATATCTATACATAGACTAATACCACAGTGACATGTACGTCCAAAGTCAAAGAGTATATGATTATAAAACAAATACTGTAAAACAAATTCAACAAGTAATGTCACAGCAAAGTAAACATCACCTCCTTCGGCCATGTTTCCACTGCATGTTTCACGTGCACGCAGTCATGTGGTGTGGCCATGTGTGACAATTGCGTGTTGAAGGTTTAGCCTGCACATCAGCCTGACTTTATTCCTGCATGTTGTTCTTCATTTTATATTTTTTTGGCATTTTGCTTGGAAAAAAATACTAATATTTTCTAAAAATTAATATGGTCGGATGAGAAAAAAACAACACACGAAAACTGATGGGCAGCATTTTAATTTTTTTTCTGGTTTTTAAAAATAGAAGGTCGGGAAATCCGTAATCCAACAAAAAAAAAAGTGTGGCCTAATGGAGTTGTTTTAAACTTATACAGATATATATACAGTAAGATTTATAGCTCTCTTTTGGGGTCTTTTAGGAGGACTGCCCAAGTTTTTTTATGATGGGAAGCTCATTACATCTGTTTTGTAATTTCAGACAAATGTTGGATCAATCTACATCTGAACTGGAGAAAACTATTATACAATTACAAGAGAAACATGATTCTGTTGATGATGAAGGTAAGAATTAAATCATAACTTTTTTCAGTGAACTGAGTACAGTATTGTACAGTATGTCCCTAGTATGATGTGCAAGCTGGTAGCTAATAGCCCTTTGTTCAATGGCCAGTGGCGCAACTACTGGGTGGGAAGGGTGGGTATTAACCCCATGGGCCCCAAGCAAAAGGAATTAATTAGGGGTCCCGAGCATTTTGTGATGTCATTATTATTAATCATGTCATGATGACATTATATTATTATCATGTCTTCCACTAGGCTAATGCACACTGCGCACAGGCTATGCAGAATGGAATGAATGCAGTTATGAATCTATTCAAATAAGCTACCCACTTTAACAGATTTTGAATCAGAGTGTGAGTGATTAGATTTTGCTCAAAAGTGCCTTCAAAGTGCAGGAAATGCCATTTCAGAGACCCTAGATTCAAAAATTTTCTGGGGGAGAACACCCGAACCCCCCTAGAAATGCAGTCACTAAATCGGAAAGGGCCCCTGAAGTAATCAATGGGCCCCCAGATGCCTAGTTGTGCCACTGTCTACTGTACTCAGGTCTAGTAACTATAAATTAAACAAAAATTAAGCTTCCTCCAAATTGATTTAATTTAAAAGCTCCCACAGTTAATCTTAGCCAGGAATTGTAACTTGGGTGTTTAAATTGTAAATTTGGTGCAGTGTATGTTTGTGGTGAAGAACAAACTTCTTTCAGCGAGGTCTTGGTGTAATGCTACCCCAGAAAATATTTGATTTTGTAAACCCTAGAAAATTCATTTCTTAGAGTTACACTGTTTTCAAGTAGTCAAACTGTGGTGCAAGGATCCTACTTAGAAAGCACAACGTAAATGATTGAAAATTGGACCCCCTCTTCTGAAAACTGAACTTTATATTACTTTACTGTGCATCCCAAAAGTTTTTTCAAGGAAATGTATGAAAGGTCGAGGTATGCTGTTCTGATTAAGCCAAGTCCAAAAGTCATCAATCATATTATACACAAAAGGCTTAAGCCATCTTTTTCAGTTGGCCAATCGAAAATTTACAAACTAAGGTTATCAAAAAAACCCTGGCTGGCCCACCTCTACCTTAATGTACATGTACCGTAGTATCCTAGTCCTCAGACCTCTTGTATGAACTAATTACAGAGTAACATTGAATAATTATAAGTCCTAACTATGGGCTTCTACAGGCCCTCTAAGAGGCAGAATATCAGGGTACCTAATGTGGCTTTTTTGTTTACTTTAGATAATGAATGGAAAACACGCTTTCAAACACAACATCAGATAAATGAACAACTGGAGAAACAGCAAATTATGCTTCAAGATAAATTGGAAAATTTTAAAGATTTGTCTAAAAATGGTATAGAGAGTTATAATTAATTATAATTTTATACCTGCCATGTTTTCAATGTGTAGAAACGGTTTTTTTTTAACTACTGTATGGTCACTTATAAACCCACTTCTATCTATTAGACCTCAATCTTAGTAATTTTGCAATGGATATATAATAAATGTCAACAATTTTTCTCATACAGTAAACAGGCATGTACTTTCCAGGTAATGTGTTTGCCAGCTTCACACTTGCCACATACATGCATACATTTACGCTGTAACAACATAGACGTAAACGACATAAGGAAAAAATCAACTTTTCTTTGTTTGTGCCTTTATGTCGCAAGTGTGAGTCAGCCTTTATATCGCAAGTATGAGTCTGAAGGCTTTATACATAAGGAAGGACCACTCCCATATGGCATTATTATAATATGGACTACTGTAGTTGTTGGACCAGCAGCAAGCATCTTTTTTCTTAAAGTGTCTATATGAAGTGAAAAATTAATTGGCATTTTTATTGTTTTAATGAACAGAGGTGCGGAGCATGGTAGTCCTGAGCATTCACTGAAATTTTTAAGAGATCTGATGTATTAACTGTCCCTTTCACTATTAGACTTCTTCTCTCAACGAGTAAAATCGTCTGGCATATAGCCAGAGTAAAATACTAAAAGGCCCTAACAGTAGTGAAAGGGTTATTGAGATAGGTTTTAACCCTTTCACTACTAGACTTCTTCTCTCAACGTGTAAAATCATCTGGCATTAGCCAATCTAGAGTAAAATACTAAAAGGCCCTAACAGTGAAAGGGTTAAGTCTCTGCGCTATTAACTCTCAAATTTTGCCAGGGTTAGTTTGTTTTTGGATTTCTGTAACAATGTCTTATGACGTACAGTACACAAATGGACAACTATGCCAAGAAGAATGGATTTCAGCATTAATGATCCATTTGCGTACGTCATAAGGCATTGATCCAAAGAAGCCCAAATTTCCCCCAAAACAAACTATCACGACAAATTTTCAGAGTTGATAGCACGAAAACAACACATCAGATTCTCTTGAAATTTTCAGCGAGGGCTCCTGTCATACTCATCTGCACACTAAGACAACAAAAATGTGAACGAATTTTTCACTTCATAGACATTTTAAGAAAATAAGAACTTATTTACAGTTGGTTTCAGGTTACTTTTGACGGAAATGTTCAAAAGTTCGTTTGGAGGTTCACAAGTTCGTATTGAAGTAGGCATTTGATTGGCTACTAGCAACTACTGTAGCAGCCAATCAAATGCCTAGTTCAATACGAACTTGTGAACCTCCGAACGAACGTCTGAACATTTCCGTCAAAAGTAACCTGAAACCGACTGTAAGAGACTAAATAGTCTAGATTTTCAGTTGTCACCAAATGTATATCATCTTTTTTAGGCTAACATTGACAAACCTATAGGTTCTTGTACACGGGGTGTTTACTGTAAAATCCAGATATTCTCAATAATTAGTTTATAATGAATCTAACATATGATAACGTAAAATTGCAATATTGTACATGCGCAAAGATATACTGTAATGTACTTAAAAGTAGCTGAAGTGAAGGAGACTTTTGATCTCGTTTAGGAAATCGTCAACTGCAGCCTGGAAGGTCTCATAAAGGACAGATATCAGATGTAAGTTGTCGAGTCAACTCAAAACTGTATTTATTTAGTTTGTGGTTCAAATTATTCCATGCGGTTAAAAAATTTGATTAATTCTATAAATTAAATAAGGTAGTGGACACAACATATTTTCTGATTGGAGACTCTGACGTGTGTCTCAGTAACTTGATTTATACAGGCATGGCACTCTCATGATCTGCATGTCGTACATGCTTGCCATTCTTGTATTCTTGTTTTTCCCAAAATAAATCTGAGCTTTATTTTACTGGGTACATCAAAAGTAAAGTTGGAAGTACATTCACGAAGTTCGCAAAACACTTGGCTAACATCTCTAATGTGTGACATATAGATTTTTTTCTCTTTTCTTTAACTTTGCAATGGATCAATTTAGTATCTTGATAGAAGCAGACTTGCGCACATTTTCTGTTTCTCAAAAATATGTTTAAACGTCTTTTGAGTTTAATTAATGAATTAGTGAACCTGGGAGTATTGTACATTTTTGTGAAAGGTGCTCGTCTGGATTATACTGTAGTCTTGAGAAAGACTGCGGGTGGTCATGGTAGTTGTGGTGGTGGTAATGGTTGTGGTACAATATAGTGGTAGTGATTGGCCTTGCAACAGTCTTGGTGATGACCATCCTCATAGTCAAGCTTCATGTTTCAAGATAACTTGTGTAATTGCAGGTGATATGCATGTTAAATACCTTCTTGATAAGGCTAGTTCTAGACTTGTGCACGCTGACCAATTACAACTCATGTAAAGACAAAGAACAACCTTACGCCAGACAGGACGCAGTTTACCGTGATAGCACCGTCTGCCAGGCAACACACAGCATCTATTGCATAAAGACTTGAAAACGAGACTAACTGAACACAAACTAGCGACAAAGAACGCAAACGGAACCAATCACATGGCGGAATACCATAACAAATCAAACAAAATATTATTGACCAGAACTATACACTAACCCATAGACGAGTAACATCCACAAACATGTATTTAACCTCTGTTTAAAGTGAAAAGGATATGATTGTGAGTGCCGATATTGGCGTACTGTTTAGAAACGAAAAGTATAAAACAGCTAAATTACTTTAATTTACAGGCTGATATAAAGAAACTGATGAAACAGTTAGACAGAGAGAAAATAGATCTACAAGGACAGTTAAAAGACCTTGAGTGGAGATTGGATAATGAATCCAAAGTAAGCAGTTTGGACTATCAGTACAGTATACAATGCCAATACAAGCAAAAAATGGACCAGCACAAGCATCAGCATCAGCACGAGCACCAACACAAACATCAAAACAAACATCAGCATAAACATCAACACAAGCATCAAGACAAGCATCAGCATAAACATCAACACAAACATCAACACAAACATCAGCACAAGCATCAGCACAAACATCAACACAAACATCAACACAAACATCAACAGAAGCATCAACACAAGCATCAACACAAACATCAACAGAAGCATCAGCACAAACATCAACACAAGCATCAACACAAGCATCAACACAAACATCAACACAAACATCAACACAAACATCAACAGAAGCATCAACACAAGCATCAACACAAATATCAACACAAACATCAACAGAAGCATCAACACAAGCATCAGCACAAGCATCAACACAAGCATCAACACAAGCATCAACACAAGCATCAACACAAACATCAACACAAACATCAACAGAAGCATCAACACAAACATCAGCACAAGCATCAACACAAGCATCAGCACAAGCATCAGCACAAACATCAACACAAACATCAACACAAGCATCAACACAAACATCAACACAAGCATCAGCACAAGCATCAGCACAAGCATCAGCACAAGCATCAGCACAAGCATCAGCACAAGCACAAACATCAGCACAAGCATCAACACAAACATCAACACAAATATCAACAGCACAAATATCATTACCATTATCGACGCAAATGTTAGCATAATCATCAGCGCAAGTGTCAGCACAAACACCAGCACAAACATCAGCAGCACAAGCATCAACACCAGTATCGGCACAAGCAGCAGAACAAGCATTAGCATAAGCATTACAATTAGCATCCATTACTAATATTAATTGACTGTTTTGTTTTAGTCTTTCCACAAACTAGAAGAAGACCGTAAAATGTATGCAACTGAGCTAAACGAGGTAAAGACCATATTAAAACAACCCATGTCTGACTGTATACTGTACTCCAATGAACTTTTGTTTAGTAGGCGAGACTAATGACTCCTCTGGTGAAAGAGTTTTATATACATGCAACCAAACTTTTTCAAAGAGTTTAATGTTTATTCACAAAGTAACATAATGAGGTCTTTCGATTACTGCATGGAACAGACATTCTGTAGAGAAAAACGTGATTTGTCGGTAAATTCATGAGAAATTGGTTGGTAAATTGATCATAAAAACGAGTTGGTTGGTAATGTGAAGAGGCAATAGAGGTAACCCCCCCCACACACACACACACACACACACACACACACTCAGAATGGTCACACTACACCACTGCCTTGCATATCTGCCTTGCATATCCTGCCCTTGAATATATGGCTGATCACATGGACACAAGGCCGATTACATGCACACATGCAAATTCTGGGCATACCACAATGTTCCTTGCAAGTTGACAAACCAAATTGCTCTGCATCATAAGTGATGTAATTAGTACCTTTAAAATTACTTGTTCATTTACTAAATTTTATTTTTTGAATGACTTTTCACAACACACTCAGACTGTAAACTCTCGGTATAAAGCACTCACTTGCAAAGCATCGCCAGTTGTATATATGTTGGTACAGACAGTACTTATTTAATTGAATATTGCTAGGTTTTTATGAAGACAATAGGACGTCTTTGTTCTTGTATAATACTTATATTAATTAAATAGTTCTGGTTTTTATTAAGACAAGAGCAGTTATTGGTGAAACCAAAGCCAGACATCGCCATGTTCTCAACGATATGCAACGTGAACATGAATCTCAGCAATGGCCGGAGAAAAGGTGGGTTTTGAACCATTGAAATTGATCTACTCTATTTTTTTATTTGAATTATAGTTCGTTTCAGCTTGCTTTTGAAATCCGATACGTATAATTGAAATGAACATTCCGAACTTACGTTGCAATGTTCCGAACTACGTTGCGAGGTAGATACAAATTTAAGTCGGCAATTTTGTTTCTGCTTAACCAAGTATCTATTATTATATTATATACAACAAATAATCTTCTTCTCCGTGATTTTACCAAAGGAATTCAATTCAAAGTTTATTAAATTCGAACTTCACGACGAACTTCACAACGAACTTCCGTACCAAGTTCCCAACCTTCCAACGAATGTTGACAAACGAATTTCAAAAGCAAGCTGAAACTGACTATACACTGAAACGTTAATCAATTTAAAAATAAGGTTTCGGTCGTTTTGGTGTTTATCAACTTGACTATGAAATTGTTCTTTTATATTGTTAGAATTTCAGGTAAATTTGGACTGCCTGATAATCAAAGAATAATTGACCCAAAAAAAGGGCCTGTAAAGAAAATAGCAACCGTTAGGAAACTACCCAAATTAGGAAACTATTCTGGATCAAGTGGAAGCAATAAATCTTCAAATGGGAGTAGGTGACGTCGTTCTCCTGGGGTGGTTACCTTGGGAGTGAAACAAATATATATTGGAAATTATGTAGAGCAAGAGGAGATGGTGTTTTATTTATAGTCCAAAGCAGTGATGTACATATACTGTTTATAATATCATATTGACTGGAAGGAACCAAACTATAAACTCTATATAACACCAAGTATCAAATATCTTGGTATATAAGCGATATTTTTTTTAAAAACCAGTTTGGAAAAAATAACAAGACAGGCACATTTCATAATCGAACATTTTATAAGGATTTATTTATTGTGAATAATGGAAAGTATTAAAGATGTTGACTAGGACTTTTTTACTTCTTTGGTAAATAACATATATAAAGTGAATGACTGATTTCTATGGTGTACAGCTTGTTTTTGTTTACTGCAATTCTTAACCGGTGAACTGGTGTCATATATATAGGGAAAAATTTTGTGTCAGGGTTGGCGGAATGTTTGTTTTTCACTCACTCTCCGTAGATCAAACGAATATTTGATTTTATCGTAGGAATTGACCGAAATGCCTTAGTAAACCTTAGTTTCTTATCCATCAAAATCTTGATGTGCCGAAATTGGCGAAAAACAAAAGCATGGAAAATCATTAGATGCTCTATAAATTATATTATTTCATGCAACATTATAACAAACATTAATAATTCATAAGAAAAATTCAGAAGAAATCAGTATTTAGAAATCGGAGGAAGATTACAGTCAAATGTAGCAAACTTTGAGGTTGATATTCTCTTAAAATATAGATTCGTTTGAGATGTTCCACATGCACTCGTCAGTTTTCATCTTTTCATCGTCTAAATACTGCCTAGCTGCTTAAAAAACTCGACTTCGCCTCGTATTTTCAACTTGCTTTGTTGTAGTTTAGAAATCGGAGGGAGAGCACTGCCTCGTATTGGATATATTACTGAAAACCCACTGCGTGTGGAACAGGGTAGCGTACAAACCAGGTGGGCAATTTTATTGTACATGTATTGATAAGTGTCATCGAATATGCATCACTAGTATTCCACTATGGCATCCCTTCTTTAAAGTGAAGTAATACGAGCAACAAATTGCTGCAACATTGTTGCGTTGCAAGTTGAAAAGCATTGTTGCACGTATACGACCCACCTTAAACACTGTCACGCAACAATGATTTTGTTGCAGCAAGTAGAACGGGAGTTTACGTTTCTCAACAAAATCATTGTTGCGTGTGACAATGTTTAAGGTGGGTGGTAATACGTGCAACAACGCTTTTCAACTTGCAACGCAAAAGTGGAAGAAAAATGTTGCCCATATTACCTAACCTGAAATGACAGCAAAGCTACAATGTCACTAATATATTTTCCAAATGTTCTATAGCCCTTGCGAGTAATATTTTTTTTGAAAACCATATCGGACTTACACAAGAGCAATGCGGATTTTTAACAGTTCTACATCTTAAAACGAGGTTATTGTCAGCGGTAACATGATAAAAGAAAAGTACGATACATTTCATTTCACTTTATTTTATTTCATTATTTTGTATTAGCTGTTCTTCCAAACAACAATATTTTATATAACAATCTGAAGAAATAGGTAATACAAATTATACAACACATTGCTACTACAGGATATGGAGCACGGGTGGCGTGTGCTGTCAACCAGGGCGCTTATAACATTGTATACGGAGGCCAGTAAAGACCCTAGACAGCGCTAAGTTGGTGCGTTCTCTCGGACAACATCGCTGGCAAACGTTTTGCGGACACGATTCTTGCAAATTTTAAGGTTCGTACTTGCTGTATAGCTGCATTATTATTATCGTTAAATATTCTGAGATGACCGTAAATTTTATGGCCCTTTTAATAATACACAAATGAATAGTCAAGCCCTACTTAGTCTTCACTGTCTGGTTGGTGTTGCCACGGCTATTTCCCACATCTCTTGCAATGTTTACTCTTACAAACTCAAGCGTGCGTAAACGTTTGGCAGCGGTGTTCCGTGAGACAAGGAGGTAGGGTTATCCTAACACGGGTCAAAGTTAGCCCGGGTTTACAAGCAAAATTTCACAGGTAGGGTCACCTGCTGCCCCCAGGTCAACTTTATTAGACGTGGTTACCAAGCACTAATAACAAGAAGCCTGGAACTAGTAAAAAGTTGTCCCGGGTAGGCGAGTTATCCCTACCAAACGCGTTACAAGAGCAGGGAATTTTGTCTGCGCTGTTAAAAAATATCGCGGGATCATCGTGTTTTGTGATCGTCTGTGGCGAAATTTTGAAAGTGTGGAGAAGGTATGACGACCAAGATATCTTCAAGATTTGCTAACAATCTGTCGGTTAACCAGAGTTTTAAACTATGTTGTCCAATTAGTGGAGACACTGACGTTCTTCTGATAGGTGAAAGAAGACATTTAGCCAGGAAGGTGTATAAATATCGAAGATGAAGTGATGGTATTGGAGTCTGTGATGGTGATGAAGTGATGGTATACTCCGCATTGGAGTCAAATTGATAGCGAATGTTCGATCGACTATAACTCAAAATCTGCCTTCTTCCCCAAAATTTAAATGCTGGTTTCATTTTATTCCATTAGTGATTACTACTTTTGATCTACTACTGAGAGGTATTTCGTAATGGGAAAATTGGGGAAAGTGGGTAAATTATGTATTTATTCCTTTCATCCGACGACTTGTTTACTAGTTAGTGCTGTATTTAAAACGTACTCAGATTCTGTCTTATGTCGAGCAAGACCACTTAACTGCCACAACGTTGTGCTAAATTTATGTATCATTCCGTTCGTACATAGAAATATATAATCAGTTTTTTTGTCTCACTCAGATCTTACAATAAAATTTGACATGCCTACGCCACTAATTTCATTGCGGCGACGACATGCAAATATTGTCAATTTCTGCAAAATCTGCCCGATTGCCTCAAAATATTTTTACCGATTGTCAGTCTTTAGTTGATTTTCTTAAATTTTAACGAGACTTTATTGTTCTAAAAATTGTAGAAATGGGACTTTGAGCTCAATTAAACTGCGTGCATTTGAAGCCACGGCACGTTGAGCACAACGTACTCAAGTCGTTGTCACCCAATTTAATATCGTACAATTCACTAAAATATCTTTTTATTTCTTCACGTTGTGGGAGGCTGCTTCTGACTGTTTCCAGTGTCCTATCACAAGCCGTTTTACAAACTATACACCTTTTTCTGGGGGAAATAAGGCCATAAGGATTGTGGCGGGGGGATTTACCGCCATCTTTGTTTATGTTTTTTGAAGTCCCCAGACTCCCCACGACAACTCGCGCGATGCATGCGCAGACAAAATTCCCTGCTGTTCGTTACAAGGACAAAACATAACTTGGCTACTTAGCGCCTGGGTCCCTAGCGTCCTTGTAAACACGACAAACAAACAAAACAAGAAATGTACAAGAGCTAGGGTAACTCTACGTCCTTGTACACACACACTTAGTGCCTGGAAATAACTCCGTATTCACTGTAGACTTGTTACAACTTGTGCGATTTTGGCCATGTATATAGGAAGTGCCTGGCTTCAGAATGACATTTTGTCATAATTTAAACTGTGGACTTAAAACTGATCTAAAGTTATGGTTTTGAGGTGAAAATAAAATAAAATAAAATAAAATATTTACGCAATGTCACTCTGAAGTCAGCAAACTATTAAAACCTTCTTCTAAAGAATTCTTTCATTGGATATTTTCGCATTTTATATGCATCCGTCCCTAAATAGCCCATAATGACTACCAGTGGCGAATATAAACCCAATTTTTTTATCGTCTGAATACGTTCTACATAGAGCAAACAGTTGTTCAGTGAAATATTTTTTTCATTGGAGCTATTCTTCAATGTTTTTTGGCGATTCGCATTTCTAGTATGGTAATGAGATGACGTTTACTTTCTTTCTCTTTTTGGCAAGATAAACTACCTGAGAATTTTTGTGGAAAAACTCATACAATATGGAACATGTTGTTCAAACACACCATTAATGGAAGAATTGGGTCATGTCACTCCTGCAAATAAATATTGTATAGATAATGATGACTACTTTGGCGTCATCTCATTACCATTTTGAAAACAAAAATCTCTATTAAAGCATTAAAATACTCATTAATAATTCATGACGAAAATTCAAAAGAAATCAATACCGTAGCAGTGGTTGTAAATCGGATACAGCATCGTCCTGATTTACACTAACTTTAGCTTCGATTTTCTCGGCTAAAACAGACCGTATCCCCAAAATAGTTGGTGAACTTGATTACTTAGATGCATTTGTATTTTAAGAAAGATACAGCATTCGCATCCGAGCTGTATCTATTACATAAAGGTTGCTCCAATCTAAAAAATATTTCGTTGTTCAACGTATTTAGATGATACTTGGGGTTATATGCGCTTTAAGGGAATGGCTGACCATTTTATTCATAGTCCTAGAAATAGTCCTTATAAAAGAGGCCCAGGGGGGGCTCAATACGAAAGACTAAGATCCAGAAGACTATAAGATACCCTTAACCCTTTCACTCCCAACTTTCTGGGAGCTCTCCATTGACGAGTAAAATTGTCTGGCGTTAGACAGAGTAAAATAATAAAGTACGCAAAATTCCATATTTGGGAGTGAAAGGGTTAATCCGCCACTGACGAGCACTATATTAAAAAGTAAAGCTACCTTTGGTATTTTTATCAGAGTTGCGCATGTATTTCACACAGCTTCTGACTTATATGAGCTGCTAGTTCTTCTCGTTTTACTTTGGTCTAAAAGAGAAATAGTTCGGTTAGTAAAAATGTTCCCTCAAGCCTCGGGACATTTAATCACTGATATTTCATGGTATTACATATATATTCATCTTAGGTGACCGTTTAGGATGTCATTTTCCTTAATTCCTTTAGGATTTTAGGAGTTTTACTATTATTGATTAAGTTGGAAATAATAACTTGAATGAATACGCTTAAAGCGCCTATAACCCCAAATACGATATTACTGATATGGATAAAGTGAATAGTTGAATCTTGGCAATCATTTTCCGGGCGGAAAGCGTAATCGTCAAAATAAAAATAAGAGCCAGCTCAAAATTCTTAAAACTGCCATAATAAGAGACAAAGTAAGTCAAAATATTTAAAAAAAAATATGTTTGCTAACGTTTTGTCGCATCTCGCAACATCATATATTTTGATCATATATTATTCTCCATATATTTTGATGATATTTTGATCTGAGCTTATTTATTTATTGCTATTTTTTGTTGAGGTTTCTATTTCCAAAATGTTAATGAATCAAACGTTAACACACCCAGAATACTGCCATGACTGGCAAATCCCCACAACCCAGCCATGAGCCCCCACACCAGACTCCAGGTATTCTTGGTTTGCACTTGACGTCATGGCGGCCATGTTGGAGGAACTTTAACACTAAGAATCTCATTAGCAGCTATTGTAGTTGGAGTATGTTTTCCTCCATGGCCGCCGTTTCTTTGTCTTCTAAATCTCAAGGGATTGATTGCAAACCACCAATAGAGTAAGTTTGAGAAATATGACCGAGAAAAAAAGAATTTTTTGCTTAGGAAGAGAGGGGGGAGGATACTAAGTTTCGCGCTTCAATACCAGTATGTTCCGCCACACTACATTGAACAATCACTCACTACGCGCTAGGCTCCATACAGTTTCTTAGAAAATGGAAAACACAAGTTTCAGACTCAAAATCGTGTCCATTGATATTTTGTTAGAAGAATGAAACTAAATGTCTTCTATAGAAGTGCGTAACCGTGGTTGCTATAGCGACAATGACGTTTCAAAATGGCTGCTAATTTGTGTTTAAACTAGTTTAATTCGGGGAAAACCTCGGTGACCCCCATTTTTTATTTTATTAAAAGTTTTCTTCTAGTATGAGTAGTCAATAGGCCAAATTTAAAAAAATTCTGTAGATCCAAAAATTTTCAAATAAAAGAAACGTGATTATTCTTAATAAAAAAAAAAAATTGGCCTAACGATTACTCATACTAGAAGAAAACTTTTAATAAAATAAAAGTTGGGGGTCACCGACGTTGTTTTCGAATTAAACTAGTTTAAACGCAAATTAGCAGCCATTTTGAAACGTCATTGTTGCCATAGCAACCACAGTTACGCACTTTTTTGTTACAATTTCTGATTCTCAAAATGCTGTTCTATACAATTAGTTCCATTTTTTTAAACAAATAATCAATGTACAAGATTTTGGATCTAGAACGTGTGTTTTTCGCTTTTCAAGAAACTGTATGGAGCCACCTTAAGTACATTTAAAGTGCGCATAATTTGTATACACAATGTTCTGCTGTCAGAAGACAATTTGCACTTTAATGGCATACTCAGATAGTACATTTTATATTTTACATTTTTTTCATTAAAATTTTTAAGCACAGAGTGCTAATGAGCGGTGCTTTGTTTGACTATTGATTCCGCACCAACAAACGAATTAACGACTCACAACCAGAAGAAACACAAATTTATCACCATATCATGATCAAGCACATTTGAACCAGTGTAAAAACTGTATTTACTTGCGCAATGCTTTGCTTCTCGGACATGCCGTCAAAAGGCCGACAAAATGATCCTTGGCGTAACAAAAACGTCGCTTGCATTCTCGTTCCCAGAGCCCAACTTTGTCCGTGGCGTACGATTTCGCGGGCTATAGAGTACGGATTCCACAAAATGTAACACCCAGAATATAAAGCCACCTAACGTGAGCTGCTCAGCGGCTATTCGTCAGGGTACCCGTGAGCTGCTCAGCGGCTACTCGTCAGGGTACCCGTGAGCTGCTCAGCGGCTACTCGTCAGGGTACCCGTGAGCTGCTCAGCAGCTACTCGTCAGGGTACCCGTGAGCTGCTCAGCGGCTACTCGTCAAGGTACCCGTGAGCTGCTCAGCGGCTACTCGTCAGGGTACCCGTGAGCTGCTCAGCGGCTACTCGGCAGGGTACCCGTGAGCTGCTCAGCGGCTACTCGGCAGGGTACCCGTGAGCTGCTCAGCGGCTACTCGGCAGGGTACCCGTGAGCTGCTCAGCGGCTATTCGTCAGGGTACCCGTGAGCTGCTCAGGGGCTACTCGGCAGGGTACCGCAATACCTAGTCTGACGTCATCCTTATCACCATTTTGGAAATACAAACCTCGATGTAATAATAAAAATTTTAAAAAAAAGGCATTCAACTATCCACTTCACATAGAATCCATATCAGCCATATCGTACTTGGAGTGAAATTGCACTTTAATTTCTTACCTCTTCTCTCGAGTGCATCTCCCTAAGAGTTACAACTCCATCCTTTACTTCACTTTCACCTAGCACAGCACATAAAGGAATTCCATTCTCTTCACAAAATTGAAACTGTGTTAACATCTTGGGATGTTTTTTATAAAGCAACTCGGCCTAAGAAAAAAACCCAAACATTTTTGTATAAGCGACTCCGGCTAAGAAAAAATATATACACAAAACACAAACCCTATCGTAAATTTAAAAAAAATATTATTCATATAAATGGTTCATGTGAACAAATAGAGATACGTGATTACAATAGTACTGTGCTTTCCCTTACGGCCGCTACATGACAGTAACTATAAATTAATGCATAATACTAATTAAGACGCGTCTTATCTACAAAGACACTCGTATAAGCAGTCAATTTCTAATAAGTCGCGACTTATTTTGGACTAGCTTTCAACCCTGTTCTTATTTTAGTCACAACTTACTTTGGTCACGAACAAATTCACCATTTATACGAGTGTGTTCGCGACTTAAATAAGATGCGTCTTAATTAAGTCGCGACCTATTTTCTCCCGTATAAATGTCCTAATATAAAAAATCAAATGTTGGTAAATTATATAGAATAAGGCTTGGACTGGCCACCGCGCCAAATCGCCCTAGAACAATGGCCAGTTAACCAAAAAAAATGTTTTTGTTTCAATTTAAAGCACCTCTAGAATAATGAAGAATGTCGTTGAAAGTTTAGTGATATCGATTTTTGTTTTTCAATTATTGAGGTTTTTGTAATGTGCAAATAAGGCATGTGATGACGTAAGACAAGAAAAGCAGAATTGTGGAACATTTAATATCGTGTATACCATCAAAATTATTTATCGACATTTTTCAAAACTTTGCACGTGTACAGTCCACCAAACTGAAGAGGATAGTTTAAGTTAATAGTCGCCATAGCAACAGATTAGTTTCCAGACCTTTTAAATTATTTCTTCTCGCAAATGCTGACCATTCTGTAGTTGTTAATAGTGGTGGGAGGTTCCACAAACTTAATTAATGTGAGGCTAAGACGTTGATCATGTTGTACAGAAGTCTGCTATGGCAGAAAACAAAGCTTATAGATACTTCCCGAATTTGCTTCAGTAAGCACGAACTGATGGAGTATTACGATCTCATCGCCAACCTCGACTTGGAGCCATTGTTTCGTGGGCATTGAAGCGAATTCGAGAAGTGTCTATTAAGCGTGGAATTTAGAGGTCTGAAAACGAATTCATTAATATGAGGACTAGATATCTTTTTCAGTTTGGTGGTCTGTATACACGTGCAGAGTTTTGAAAAATTTCGATAAATAATTTTGATGATATACACCGAACACGATATTAAATGTTTGACAATTCTGCTTTCCTTATCTTACGTCATCGCATGCCTTATTTGCATGTTACAAAAACCTCAATAATTCAAAAACAAAAATCGATATCACCGAATTTTCAGCGACATTTTTCATAATTGTGGAGGTGCTTTTGAATTAAAACAAAAACATTTTTGGGGTTAGGGGCACTTTAAGTGACAATCCTAATCTGTTTAATCTTAGTTACTTACTATGGGAAGCATGGGTGGCGTGTGCTGTTAGGGCGCTGCCTCTCACCGCTGTAGTTAAGCCCAGTTGGACGGGGTTAGTACTTGGATGGGTGACCGTCTGGGAATAACCCCGTTCTCGAACTTGAATTTCATGCGAGTAGAGTTTAGTTGGTCTCTCCTGTGCTTCGAGGGTTTTTCGCAGGGTTCTGCAGGTCTTAGCTTATGTCGTGCACTTTTAACATGAGCCTCTGGCTCGGATGATTGGGCGACCACATCCTGTGCTTACGACGTTAAATAAATCATTACTCATTAATCAAAGACTCAAATTTTACAGAAACAATACAATCAAGTAGAAAATCCAAACAAGCAAACCTGAATCCCAGCTTCCCACAGTTCACGGCATAATTTCATTCTTTCTTCTAAGAAGTTTTTCTGTCCAGATGCCACCAAGACACAAGTTTTAGTTGTCCTTTGCTTTCTACCTGAAGCCTGATAAACAAAGAAAAGCATAGATTAAACAAATTAAGTTATATTGCATCTATTCATTGTATTATGACTGTTTAGAGGTCTTTTAGGAACAAACACAAAAAAAAATAAGCACTGTCAATACAATAAAAATTATGTTTATACAATAAAAATTCAAATGGTTTATTGAAGATCTTTCGGGATTAGGGCAGGGGCGTCGTGGCTCTGAGATTTTAGGGGTGGCCAAGAGCACAATTTTTCCGACAAACAACAACATTTTCCCGACATACTATTACATATATATAGAAAAACATCTTCATAAAATATGAGGTAAAAATACATATAATAAATTTAATAGTAATAGTATCATTTTAAAGAAAAACTGTTATCACATAGCTTTAGAAGGATACATGCATGGAAATTCACAACTCAAAAAAAATAATTAGCGCGCGAGTTTACATAGATATCAGACCTTGTCCTACAGAGCGGTACTGTACGTACCCAGTGACTCTGCACGAACAAACTAACAAACGAAAGAACTCTCATACAGAATATAAAGCGCTGCTATAGGCACTGCAAGTTGCACTGTTTTCCGATGAATTATTGTTGTATTAGTCAAAATAATATTTAACTGCAAAATATTCAATAAAAAGAACAAGCATAAGTAAAACATCCGCATCATTGTTTTCTTTTGCATCTTTTGTTTACCATGTCCAAAATTCCGACAAAACCACAACGTTTCTACATTTCCGACACTTTCCACTGCCCCCCCCCGGCCACGACGCCCTGGATTAGGGGGGGGGATGGATGTTTGCTGACGTGACTTGACGTGGATTGGACGTCATCCATATGTCTCTTCCAATAGATCACGGGCAACAACCAATGAAAATGGACATAAAAGTCACGTTATTGCATAAAATGGCAAAAACTTCAAAAATTACATTCCAAGTAATAGATAAATCCCGAGAACGAGGGATGTATGCTATCCACTTAATTTATTATTGAGGGGGTTTTCCAACAAAGTTTTGTCTTTTTTTTCCACCTTGGACAAAGATTTTCCTTGTTTTTTCCTTCATTTCTTATCTAATTAGTATTCAAGGGCTTTATGCGATATAAAGCCCTCGAAAGAACAAAGAAAACAGACTCAATAATAAATTACAGGACGTTAGACTCATACGCACAAACACTTAGTTTTCGTTTTGATAAATAAAATAGTCTCTTGATTCTTGAAATTAGTTTTAAGTTGCTCTTCCAGGCCCTATGAGACTCTATGCTGAGACTTGCCAATACGCGCGGCCAAAATAACGGCCACAATTTCTATCCAAGGAGTGGAAAAATTCAACCTCAATAAAGAACTAAGGTAAGAATTTATAATAGTAATAAGACCAAAAACTCTAAAAATTTTATTTTCTTAAAAATCGTGATGAAAATTTAGTAAAAGACTTGTTTTAGATGAATTTTAGCTCGTTTTCCCCCTCTAATAATGGCGGCCGTCAATATTCCTCGCATTTTTGGCCCCAATGCCCCTTCTAGTCTTTATATTATTAATTATATGTGTATTCTTACTTCCACTTTAGCTTCAAGGATGGAAAATATCCGTTCAATACCAATACTAACACCAACACAAGGTACCTGAAGTAATTGAGCAATACTGGAATTAGTAAAAAAAACCCACCAATCTCGTACGCAGAGCTTGTGTTGCCCCTAGTTTTCTGGTTTTGGTTTGCATTTAAACTAGAAGTTGGCCATATTCATCGCATGAAAAATCGCACGTGTAAAGGGGCCTTAACAAACCTTTCTTCCCTTTGCAGCAAACATTCCTACTAAATCGTCATAGCGTCCTCCACCAGCAACTGAACCAACGCCAACTGATTCACCTGAAGTATAACAGAGAATACGAGAACACGTTTTAATTTTTCTTCATTTTTATACATACATGCAGTACTCTTTAACCGACTTTATTATATGGCACGGATTACTTCTGGTAAAATCACGCGCTGTGATTGGTTGCTGACAGGGCGAGATTTCTCCGTAATGCCCACGGGCATTATGAAAATTGTTAATGCCCTACGATTGGAAACAAACAAAAAATCCTAATAAGAAACTTTTATTGCCGAAAAACGGCGAAAATAGATGAAATAGATGACGATGAACATTATAAAAGTAAATTCTAGTATCCAGACGAGAAAGAAACAGAAGAAAATAACGCTAGTTCGGTGTTTTGACGAAGATAAAGGAAGCGAAGACCAAGAAATACAAGATTGATTTTGAAATAAAAAGTGCCATATAATAAACTACTTAATAACCTCGACCGTTCGGTCTTTACGGTAAAATATTAAACCTCGGTCTTGAACGAACTAACCTCGCTATCGCTCGGTCAATACAGCAAGACCTCGGTTTAATATTTTACCGTAAAGACCTCACTCTCGGTTATTAAGTATAGTTATTATTATTATGAACTTCAAAATTAATTATGTATAGAGCTGAGAACGGTATAAAATGGTAATCCAAACAGTGAAATCAAAGCAGTCTGCTGCGTAGGCAGTGTTGAAACAACAATCGAAATATAGTAAGGTTAGATATACTGCCGAAACAGAGAACGTAGGAGTCTAACGTTTCGAGCGAAGGCCCTTCGCCCCTCTCTGACGAAGGGTCTTCGCTCGAAACGTTAGACTCCTACGTTCTCTGTTTCGGCAGTATATCTAACCTTACTATAAAATGGTAAACTCAGGGGGAGTATAATCATTAGACGATTTTACTCGTCATTGGGAGGCCTCTAGGGTTGAAAGGGTTTTAACCTATCTCAATTAACCTTCTCATCCCTGAATTCCCTTTTATATAGTATTTTACTCTGGCTAACGCCAGACGTCATACTCATCATTGAGAGGTAGCTACAATTGAAAGGGTTAAACACATCGGTGGAAGACGGGCATGCGGGCACATTTCCATATATAGGGGAAATTCACAGATGGCAACTCGTACATCTAACCAGATTCTTTTCGTATAACAGCGCAGGCGACTACGCTACGAGGACGCAGTGAGTCAATTAAAAGTATTCAAAATTCCAAATATTCTAAATCTGTATATTAGTACGTAACAATAAATGAAAAATAGCGGCTTAAAAACCCATTTCAAAAACTCATTGATAATTCATGAGGAAAACACAAAAGAAAATGATGACCGTATCGTGTCTTTATATGTGATAAAGATACCTCCTGATTTACATAAACTTTAGCTTTGATTTTCTCGGCTTAGACAAGGTTATTTTTCAAACTTACTACGCCAATGAACTTACCAAGTGGTTCGTTTTTGAAGCCGTTCAATAAACTCGCAGTTCGTGTTTTATCAAATATAAAAACACTCCTGCTCGTTTATTAAACAGTACATCAACTTTAGGGTAACATTTTGCATAATTAGATTCACATTAAGCTTTCTTCAAGTGAGCTCAAAGTTTCGTGCAGGAGAGCCATTTGACGTCACAAAATTCAAGATGGTGGCACGTAAGTAATTAACTCAAGGCTGAAAATGTGTCGTTTTTATATCCAAATTAAGCATATTTTAACCAAATTTTAATGGTGATTTTTCTATTTTAACTGTCGGATTTTCTTTGATAAAGAATAAAGATCACGGTATACAAAATTTTATACATACCAGATTCATTCTTCAGAACAGTTGTCGATTTTGTAACTAAAATTGCTTCAAAAATAACTCCAGTATAATAATCTAGGCCTCGAGCTAAACTCATATCAAAGGAAACCTGCAAAAAATAGAAAACTGAACATTATTTTGACTTACAGCTACGTCATCGTTACGATGTTACTTTTAACAACGAGCCCGGATGGTTTGAGCGGATAGTGAACAAAGCGCAGCTGCATGTGAGTTGACTATCACCCATAGACAACTACAGGACGAGTGTCTGATTGTTTTAGTATAAAATAATCAGACAAAATATTATTTTAAAGAAACAAACTGAAACCTAACAAAACGCAAGTTTTCTGAATTATAAATTGACTCTTTCGTTACCAGTGATCTATCACCAAATGAAGATGAGTAGCTCAGCCAACCAGAATACAGGATTTTCAATAGTTGGTTTATTACTCGGGCTACTGTGGTAGGACGAGTCTAGGTTTCGGCTCCGTTTTTTTGTCTATGTTTCGAAATGGCAATCATTACGTCATCCCATCAGGCCTTGCGCGGCAGATGATGCGTGCTAAATGCTAATCTTCATGCTTTCTATCTTCGCTTTCCTGAATCCTGATGTCTGATTAAGTTGTTTGAAGTCAAGGGTTCTTTCTTGGACGTGTTCAGTGTGTTCACAGACATAGTTGTTCTGTAATGTCGCTGGCAGGTATCTTGATCTTATATACGCTTACAATCGCACACGCCGTTGATTCACAAATGAACTTTAGTCTGACTAAACATGATAATGCTGTGTTGATATTTAACACCAATCTCGTTCCCAGAGCCCACGTTCCCCACCCGGGAAACGGGAGACTCTGGGATAATCCGTTTCAAATCACAGGATTCTTGTTATTCCGGTTGAGGTACGCATGCGTAAATATACGAGCGGAATCTGGATAGTATGTTCTCCTTGTTTGACTTTTCCCCAAACAAGTCAATGGGGTTGCTGGCGAAGCTCGAATTACAGCATCTACACACATACGGCGAAGATATCGATCGCGGCAACGTCTTCACTGGAGTCTTGTCGTCCGACATCTTTGTTATTTTGGTTTTATTAATTCTACTTCCGGTCACTTCAGACCAACTCATGCTCACTATTCAGCCAATAACGTAACTATTTGAAACGGATTATCCCAGAGTCTCTCGTTTCCCGGGTGGGGAACGTGGGCTCTGGGAACGAGATTGATTTAACACCCGAAGGGACTCGACATATAAACGCTGTGTGGAAATACGTTAAATACAGGCAATCGTGTATTTTCTGTGACCAGTAACGTTTAGACTTTTATAGATTTTAGCACTGCATGCGATGTGATCGCAGCTGCGAGTTTGCAGTAGCCCGAGTGAACGCCTGACCAGGCGTCTTGTATTAAATTCGAATAGACACTGACTGGAGCCCGAACAACACCTGCACTGCAGGTGAAGACATATAGTTAATCGAGATATAAAAGCGCCTAAAACGAGCTGTGATTTCATAATGGAACGGTACTCATTGTGCACAAATCTTTTGTCGCTTAATACTTAAACACCCCAGTTGAGCGATTGAACTTATAACACCGTTATTGGATGATTGCTTCATTCTACCAAACATGCATTAAACTCACCGTACACAAGTAAAAGTTAACAAGTTTGAACAAAAAACAAAGACTATAACCGAGTCTCCAAACCCATAGTTTGATTAACCATGGTGAGGAGGAGGGATTAAGTTGTCCGTAAGTTTTTGCAAACGGATGCCTATATTGGACATTACCCCCCTGTCCTGGGCTTTCTCCAGAAATAAATAAAATCGTCTGCCACTAGCCTAAAAATACTAAGTACCAATCCAGGCAGAAAATAGTGAAATAAAAGTAGTATGCTGCGTAGGCAGTGTTGAAATACAAATCGAAATATAGTATAAGGTTTGAGTACTGCCGGAATTATTGAACGTAGTTTCTAACGTTTCGAGCGAAGGCCGTTGTTTGTTTACACTATATTTACACTCGTTGTTTGTTTAAGTTTGTTGTTTGTTTAGACTCTTTACGTTTCTCTCTGATGAAGGGCCTTCGCTCGAAAGGTTAGAAACTACGTTCAATAATTTCGGCAGTACTCAAACCTCACTATATTTCGGGCAGAAAATAGTTGATTTCTGTAACAGATGTTCCACAGCAAGTTTACTTACTTTATCCAGAACACCAAAGAGCTCACAATATCTTAACAGAAGCTTCATGTCAGCAATACCATCTTTCCCTTTTTTATTAGCTTTAAGTTTTTCATCTGCCTCCATTCTCTCCAGTATCGCCATTCCTCCGTGGTATTGGACATATTCACCAATGGCATCAGCCACGTTTGGCTGTAAACCTTTCTCATCAACCATTTCTGATCGTACTTCTTCCCACGGAGTCTAAACATCAGCGGGAATAATAAATTACTGCTTCGTACCTAAGCTCTTTTAAAGAAATATGAAAAAAGTCTGGGTACAATAAATACTGAACGCTACATATATTCTGGAAAGTAGATGACAGAGTAACTGGTGATAATTAGACGTCTATTACCCATTAGTATAATAATTTTATCGGGCAATGTGGTATATTTTGCGGGCTAAAATGGAGAATTCAGCGGGCTAAAATATATTTTAGCCGGCTTATCTGAGCCTAACAGTTTTAAATCACTATTGGTTTGTTGTTTACGGAATTGTATTCTTTTCTTCTCAATACTTTGGAGCAAAGATTGTTTTGATGACAAATGTTGCATTTTTCTGCCAAGTTACATGTAAGTTATGAGTATGTAATGAGTTATGTAAATCTTTATTTAGATTAAATGCAATGAAATACACGCCGACGCGAAGGTGGCATTGTTCAAGATACTGTTTACCGTTTATTGTCTCTGATTTTCTTCCAAATGCCCACTAAAATTATTATAATAGTAATACAGTTGATGATCTTGGGCATAAATATATATATAAAAGAGGTGACTTTTCCTGCATTTTAATTGGGTCCATTGAGCAGTCCTCTGGGACGATAGTTACCGCCTGGCGTAGTGACTATTGCATCACAATAAAGAACTGATTTTGGGAAGGAAACTGGTGCTTATACGAAACTGCACTGACTTTATTCGTTTCAGTCTCCTATCTTAGTTGTTATTTTGAAGTATGGGATTTTAGAATTTGACAGTTCATTGGACTGATTTTTCTTTTTTTCAAAACGACGTATGTAGTTTTTGAAACAACAATAAGGCAAAATACTGAACAAGTTCGTCACATCGGCACATCAAAATCAAATATCATAAAAACAAACCTTTGTAAAAGCGAAAAAGTATATTTTTAAATATTCACCAATAGTCACCTCGACTTCCGGTGACTAATTGTTAAATAATTATCCCAAGTTTTGACAACGCGAAAATGGGCGTGGGTTATGTCACGGCAGCTAATTTATCTTGTAATGGCGAATCTCGTTGCGACTAAAATCGGTGACAGAAATTAGTAAGAGTAACCGTGGATTAAATAAGTATAATTATTTACATAAAACCCATATTATCGGTAGATCGAACTTTTACAATTTCTAAAGTTCATAACTGATAATTGACATTAGTATAAATACACAGGTCATTATAGAAAATCGCGCGCGCTGATTGGTCGAGCTACTTCGGACTAATTCGCGATAATCACCTACAGCGTTTATTCAAAATGGCCGCCAGCCAATTTGTCAATGCGACAGATGAGGAAATTAACAATTTTAAAGAAAATGCTGTTCCTAAAAGTACGAAAATGTGTATTTATATTAAAACAATTATTCACCTCAGCCTCAGTGAATATCGGTGAAAAAATAACCTCGACTTCGTCTCGGTTATTATTCACAGATATTCACCTCGCCTTCGGCGAATAATTGTTAATTAGCATATACCTTCCAGGTGAATAGTGCTTTTCACGCAATCTGATTGGTTCCTCTAGCTCGGGATATCCTGCACTATTCACCTGCGGGCAAAACAAAATGGCGGCCAGTTTTGCTTTCTTTTCTGAAGCAGGAGATTTGTTGATAAACAAGGCTGATATAGTAGAATAACGAGAAAAGTCAACAAAATGAAGTAGAAGAGTGTCCGCAGGTATGTTGCTTTAGAATTTTCTAGCCATTAATATATTCAAAAGTTGTAAAAACTGTTTGTCGACAAATATCGAGTACGCCAAGTTGCTAGAGGTCGTGTCTTGTATGAAAACACTATTCACCTCCACTTCGGTGAATAATTGTTAATTATTTTGTACAACTATCACATATTTAAGTTCAACCCAATATACATGTATAACTATTTTCAAACGAAATTCAAAAAAACAATTCTAGCAACCGACCTTATCAAGCTTATCAACGGCTGAAGAAATTGTTCGAAATTTATCAGGAGGAACGCCACAAACTTCGAACATTCCATCGAGAATTTTCCTGTGGTTAACCTATATAAAACATTGCAAAACAAAAGTTGATAAACGAGGAAACATTTAACGCTAACACACTAAATGAACAATTTAACGACAACACTAAATTAACAACAAAAGATTTAATTCCTAATAAAAATAAAACTATTAATAATTCACGACAAAACAAAATCGTCCTGATAAACGGTTTCTTCAATTTACTCAACTAAATAGGCTTCAATAACCATTATCAAAATTAATTTGTAAACGTGATTAAATCAGGGGCGTCGTGGCCGGGGGGGGAAGGTAGGAGGCCCCCCTATCGTTGGAAAGTGTTGGAAATGTAGAAACTTTGTGGTTTTATCGGACTTTTGGACATGGTAAACAAAAGACGCAAAAGAAAACAATGAAGCGGATGTTCTACTTATGCTTGCTCTTTTTGAATATTTTGCAGTTAAATATTATTTATAAGTAATAACATGACTTGAGGGAAATTAGCGATTAAATTTCCCCGCCGCCGAGGGAAGATTTGTGAAAGTCCAAGGGCCGCAGGCCCGAGGAGTTTTACAAATCTTCCCGAGGCAAAGGGGAAATTTAATCGCTAATTTCCCTCAAGTCATGTTATTAGTTTGTAATATTATGATCGCCGAGGAAAACTTTGAGAATCTTACCGACAGGAAATTTACACGGTTGATCAGAGAAGTTGCATCTAATTTTCCCGTGCATGTTGATGAGGGAAAATATATGCAAGCGGGAAATTTAGAAGAAGACAAAAGATTTCTTTGTCTTCTAATTTTCCCTCATCAACATGCACGGGAAAATTAGAAGAAGACAAAGGATTTCTTTGTCTTCTAATTTTCCCTCATCAACATGCACGGGAAAATTAGAAGACAAAGGATAAATTTCCCTCTTGCATGAGGGAAATACGAGGTTTACATTCCCTCGGAGAACAAAAGAATCCGAGGCGATCATGGTATTATTTGAATAATACAATAATAATTCGTCGGAAAACAGTGCAACTTGCAGTGCCTATAGCAGCGCTTTATCTTCTGTATGCGTGTTCTCTCGTTCGTTGGTGACATCGTGCGGAGTAGGACACGGTCTGAAATCTTATCTATACTAGGCGTAAACTCGCGCTCTAATTTTTTTTGGCTTGTGAATTTCCATGCATGTATCGGCTTTTAAAGCTTTATAAGATAACAGTTTTTCTTAAAATGATACTATTACTATTAAATTTATTATATGGATTTTGCCTAAGTATTTTATGAAGATGTTTTTCTATACATGTCGGAAAAATTTTGTTTGTCGGAAAAATCATGCTCTTGGCCACCCCGAAAATCTCAGAGCCACGACGCCCCTGGATCATTCAGGCGCTGTTTACATGAGCCGGGCTGACTCGTGTCACGAAATTCTTTCCTCGGCCACAAAAAGAGATTTTAATCAACGTTAGCATTAGTTTACATCTAAACTAAACCAATTCTTCTTGGTACATTTAGTTTATGCGAGTTTCAAAACCACAGTAAGATCCTAATCAATCGCGTGAGCCCAGTTAACCAGGCTAGCCCGGCTCATGTAAACAGGCCCTTAGATGCATACATCTGTATCATTACTTATCTAATGACGTAATTTTTTTACTCGGGATTTAACCCATTGCTTCCCAGGATAGCTAAGAGACAGGTTTAAACAGAGTAAAATAATAAGGTAATGGGTTTAAATGTAAAAAGTTGCGGAGCATTTTTAAAACAACACACTGTTTATATAATTAATTATACAGTTATATAAATACGTAAAATTACACATTAACTGGTTTACCTTAATAAGAAAATCTCCGAGTTCCAAACCTGTCAATATCTCAGCAACTATTTTAACACATTCTGTGTCTGCTATCATTGCATCATACTCGCCGGCAATATCTATATCCTACAAGATATAATAAAAAATGCGGGAAGATATCTGCTCGCTTGTGTATAGACAATCGCAGTTTGCCTCAATGTCTGTACTGTTGCGCTAGTAAGCAACGCTTGGTAAGGGTAAAAGTTTTCAGTTTGCTAGTCAAGCTGTAAGTACGTAGAAAAAAGTCCTGAACCCCAAACGAACATCGCACCAGCAACTCTCTGAATACTGGGCTGTCACTCTGACCATTGAGTTAGCGCAAATGGGGGTGGAACCCGCAACTCTCTGAATACTGGTCTGATACTAAGTTAGCGCAAATGAGGGTGGAACCCGAAACTCTCTGAATACTGGTCTGATACTGAGTTAGCGCAAATGGGGAGGGCACCCGCAACTCTCTGAATACTGGTCTGATACTATGATTATGTCTATGACTATTGAGTTAATCCAGACAAGGATCGTCATCAAACCAGCAACCTTCTGAAACTCCGACGATTGAGCTAGTTCAGACGGGGATCGCACCAAAAACTTTCTAAATACTGGTCTAACGCTATGACCATTGAGTTAGTTCAGACAAGGTCAAACCAGCAACCATCTGAAACTCCGACGATTGAGTTGTCCAGATGGGGATCGCACAAAAAACTTTCTAAATACTGGTCTAACGCTATGACCATTGAGTTAGTCCAGACGAGGATCACACCAGCAACCTTCTGAATACTGGTCTGAAACTCCGACCATTGAGTTAGTCCAGATGGGGATCGCACAAAAAACTTTCTAAATACTGGTCTAACGCTATGACCATTGAGTTAGTTCAGACGAGGATCACACCAGCAACTTTATGAATAGTGGCCCGAAGCTCTGGCTATTGAGTTGACCTAGCTGGGATCGTGACCACGATATACGAAATACTGGTCCCAACCTCGTACCCAGGTTCTTATCTCCGCTGCTCCGTATTGGTCCGACACTTTGGTCATTGAGCTATACAGCAGTCTGACGCTCTGGCCATTGAGTTACTAGAACTATGGTGGGGAACTGAGGCTACACTTTCATGTCTACAACATTAAAAGAGACTTAGTGTGCTATTGTAACATAATATCCATAGGTGATATTTTTTAAATAGAATAAACAGAAGACTTCAGGCTCGACACCAGGTAAAAGAATGACCAAAAATAATGTTGACTAACAATTTCTTAACTTGGAACTGTCAGACTCGGGTACGTGGTACTTTCAACTAAATTAGTTGCGCCACTTCTACAATAGGAATCCAGAAGAAAAATGCTTTATCTAGGACTGCTGAGGGTTCAAATCTGCATTTGAAGTAAAATAATTATCCTAAATATTTACAGTTGTTATATATCGACATTTTTTAGATTTTTACTTACACATTGATAGAACTCTCGGAATCTTCCTCGTGTCATAGCTGGGTTATCTCGACGATACACCTTGGCTATGTGATACCTCTTAATTTTATCAATTTTATGCATCGCAACATATCTTGCAAAAGGAACCTGTTATAGACAATGTTAAGGTACTTTTCAATCACAAAAAAGATGTACGGACAAAAAGAAGCATACTAGGCGTACTTAACTACTTTGTGAGGAGAGTAGGGAGATGAAACACAATTTGAGAAAGGAAAGAAGATAGGAAAAAAGGGGGAAAAAGGAAAGAGGAAAAGACGAAACAAAGGCAAGGAAGGCAGAAAAATAGAAAAGTAGGTAGCAACAAAAGAAGGTAGGAAAGTACAAAGAAAGGAAAGAAAGAAACACGGAAGGAAGGTAGAAAACAAAGAAGCAAGGAATGAAGAAAGAAAGAAAGAAAGAAAGAAAGAAAAGAAGAAAGAAATGAAAGTAGGAAACAAGTAAGGAGATAAAGAAATAAGAAAGGAAGGCAGGGAGGGAGGGAGGGAGAGAAGGTAGGAAAGAAGGAAGGAAAGAAGGAAAGAAGGAAGGAAGGAAGGAAGGAAGGAAGGTAGGTAGGAAGGAAGGAAGGAAGGAAGGAAGGAAGGAAGGAAGGAAGGAAGGAAGGAAGGAAGGAAGGAAGGAAGGAAGGAAGGAAGGAAGAAAGGAAGGGAGGGAGGAAGGAAGGAAGGAAAAAAGGAAGAAAGGAAGGAAGAGTAAACAATGAAGTACAGATTTCTATTTTTAAAAGGATACAGTTAAATCATATCGTAATGAGAGCAGCTCGCCGCCTTGGTCTGCTAAGTCATAAATAAGCTTAGAATCTTCACCGTATTTCCCCGTCAGTGTTTCCTGGAATCGTAAAGAATAAACACACACAAGCGATGACATTCTTTCGTGAAAAATAGTACTGACACTAAGGATTAAAATAAAGTGCACAACGTCGTAGGGTATCACAACAAGGCATGAGTGAGGCAAGATGTTAGCGCGCTGCCTCTCAATGCTAAAATTAAGCCCAGTCGAGTAGTGTTAGTACTCGGTTGGGTGACCACCTTAGCTCTCTCTCCTTCGCAGAGGTTCTTTCGGAGATCGGCTATGTCGGGATCGTCAGCTGGACATAACGAGTGTGGGCGGAAAGCGGAAGAGAAAGCGAAAAAAGAACCTCTGCCAGATTTCTGTGTCAATATGGCGGCATCAGGGGGGTGTCAATAACTTTTGGAAGTGCGGGTTGTAGAAAACATGTCGAATATAGCAGAAGGTTACACGACCACAGTTAATTGAATGTGTGGACAAACTAGGAAAGTTCGTTGTTTCAATGTGAGCTACACGTCGGCCGATATAAGTATGTTATCCTCTGGTTCGTCAGTCTTCGTCTGATATATTAAACGGCAAAACTGAGTATATTTTGTCTTTTTTACAAGAAAGACATATTATAAACACGTCATGACCACTCACCAACAAATATGTTACTAATATAGACGTGGATGGCTTAGTTATCAGTGAATTAGCAAGTCATGCAAGAAACCGACATCTTGTAGTATCATCTAGTATCTTTCTTCCGTAGGAAAACCCCAACAAAATGCACTTTACCGGGTGTTACAGCTCTGGAGTTACTCTTCGTATAAAAAATGTCAGATTTAGCATTTCCACAACTGAAACTTGAGTTAAAGCTTCAAACGTTTGAGATAACAAAGAAAAACCTGCATTTTCCGTACGAGTTTCGGACTCGAATTTTCCTTTTGTTCGGCAGATATTTCCCAGTTCAATCCATTTTCGTGGGTAGAAATTGTTCAGGTACAACGCCGATAAGCCCGATTTATCATCTATAAAAAACTTTAGCTCTAAAAAAATTGTAAATTTTCTGGTTTTTTTGCAGCGAGTTTTCAATTTTTCATTGTGCACTTCATAGGTTCTGTTGACGTGCATGGCTACCCTCAGCGGCCGAAAGTTTGACTTCACCCAATCATAGGGCCTGGCCTGTCGTATGGAGTTAGCGTTCCTGTTTACTTAGAATTCAATGTCCCACTCCCCTTTACTTTACTTTACTTTAATTTACTTTACTTTACTTTACTTTACTTTACTTTACTTTAAGACTTTACTTTTAAGAGTTGGATAGTATTCATCTCAATAATTTATAAACCAAAATCAAGGAAATCAGCACCGAGACGGTGGTTTGGATAACCGGAGGAAGAAATTACATAAATTAAAACCACAATTACACACGTCAATTTGTATCGCAATAGCCTGTCAAAAACAGCTGCCTAATGTGAGACGGCTGTATTTCGCAGGCTAATATCGCAACGGTGTCGCGAGATAAATCAACTGGTGTAACATATACCCATACGTGTGCAATGCCAATTTAATACTATGCATAATATACTTATTAACATGAATGATAAACTATTATAATTGTCAGAGTATGGAAATCAGATAAACGATTCTGCAGTTTATCTGACGAAGGATACTCTTCGTTACTTTAGGTCGTATGTTAATCACAGAGTCATTTTATTGTTGTGAGCATAAGAACATTACCTCGTCTCGTATTTAAAACCCACGTCATCTGTGATACACAACATGTGACCAATAAAATAGTACATTAATTTTTACATGTATACACGTACATATGTACAATATCTACATTTAAAACTAACAGACTGAATATTCTCAGCTCCATGCTCTATGCTCAGTTTTTTATTATATGGTGCATTTTTGGCCACCTGTGCCAGGGAAATGCTAGCCTACGCCATAGACGTTCGGAAAATCCCCGGAGTAGAACGTCTATGAATCAGCTCCGTAATTCTTGTTCTGTGACGTCGTCTGTCCGCGTGGATTCCGGGGACGCTCTCTGATTGGCCAAATATTTATACACGATATTCAATTGGTTAATTACAACTGCTTCCGTTTTGAATGTTTTGTTGTTTACCAGGCAGACAAAGGCAACGGACGTTTTGACTCGTCCGCTTCAACGCATTAATCGAAACTGTACCAAAGCACGGACTAAAATGAGTTCGTTAATTCTTTTAGAAGCTTTTATAGTCGGCGTAATGTTGTTTGAGAACTATCAAACAGCCGAAAAAGATGCGGGACTGAACTTGTGAATCGCTTCAAACATCACAGTGAAATACGACACTTATAATACGACCTTTGCTCCTCGATGTTTGTTTTTGTTTTATTACCTTCCTACGAAGCTCAGAGTATCCTATTTATCGATTAGAGTTTCTTTCTTCATATAGATTCTTAAGTGGTTAGTATAAATTGATGTAGATTTCAATTTCCTAGCGAATACTCGTTAGTCGTTGACACTCGCTGTAATTATTGCTGAATTGCAAATTAATCGGAATAAATTACAGAACACGGAATTTGGCGCTGATTCGCAGACGCTCTAAATCCCCCCTTGTTTGGAATCCCCCTAGAGCCCTAGAGCGTCTGCACGCAGGCTAGGGAAATGCCAGAGCCATTTGTTCCCGCCATTTTGTTTTTGGCCGCCATCTTGGCCCAGCCCCCACAAATGGCCCTGGGGACGAGGTTGCGATTGATGTACTTCATTATATGGCTTTGCAATATCCTGATTTCTGATTTGTTAAGGCACGGTCCGTTAAAATGCGTATCTGGACCACGGTCGTCTCTTTTCGTATCCGAACCACTGTCCCGGGCGTTGATTTTACCGACGTGAATTTCAATGGATTTCACACTAATTTTGATACATTAAACATCGAAAAACTTGAAATACTAGAGGTGAGCCGATGTTAAAAAAAAGCCGATTGCCGATACCGATTGTTAAGAGCCGATGTTTAGTCACAATCGGCCGATTAATCGGCAAAAACCGATGTTTGCGAATGGTTGCTCTGCTTCCGTTTTGTCGTTTTATTCATCTCAAATTAATTCTCTTAAATTCTTAATTTAAGTTATTTAACTATTTTAACATGCAACAAAATAAACAGAAAACAGTCAAGTAGTCTTTAGTTAGTCATTCTTTTTCTTTATTTATAATATTTTGTACCATGCATTAAATTTTAAAAAGCGCAAAATGCCGACCAAACAAAACACAACAAACCTTGCGGTTATTTCTCAATTATAAATCGCGCGTGAAAAAAGTGATAATCGGTTTTAGCGTTCGCGCAATACCTGAAGAACCGATATTAAAAAAGAGTAGAAATAGTAGTGCGAGGATGAGACAGCAGAAATACAAAAACGATAGTTAAATACAAAGCCGGACAATCGGCAGCCGTTGGGCCGATGGTGAAAGACAATCGGCCGATGACCGATTGTGAGAAAAACTAGCCGATAATCGGTTCTGCCGATGTTTTACCGATGATCGGCTCACCTCTATGAAATACCCATATAATAAACAATTTATTAACCTTGTTTACTCGGCCGGTACGGAAAAACATCAGACCTCGGTCATTTTTGTACAAACCTCGCCTGCGGCTCTGTCGGTACTGTCAAGACCTTGGTCTGATATTTTCCCGTACAAACTTCGTTCCCAGTTAATATCTCTTACGCCCGTTTCAAACGTCGCTCTTCTCATGCGCCGAACCTAATACAAGTAGATTCGACGTTGGAGCGGCTCTGGAACGGCGTCGATTTAAACGTCGAACTTAATTCGTCGAACCTAATTCGTCAAACTATTAAAAACCGGCAAAAACCTTGCTAATGATCAGTGGCAGCGATAATACATTAAAATAATTTATGCATTAGAATCAGAGTCGCTCCAACGTCGCATAATGCGACAGGCCTTGCCGCTCCAATACAATCTGCCGCTCTTAATACAATCTGCCGCTCTTAATTGATTCAAATGTCGCTCTTTTGCCGCACTTAATGCTTGTATTAGGTTCGGCGCATGAGAAAAGCGACGTTTGAACCGGGCCTTAGTTACTTAGTACTACATGATAAGTACTACATGCGTGTGCTCTCCTCAGAAAACCACATGTATTTTTAATCTTTGTTGAGTAGCTATTAAAATAATCATTTTTTTCAGATCTATATATCAACTGTTCAATACTAACCTTGAGTTCAAATACTGGAGTGTCAATATTCTCAGCTCCATGCTTCTGAAAACATTTAGTAATTACTTCAAAGACATTTTCTCTAATTGCCATTTGTTTAGGACTGTGATCTCTTGTCCCCTACATACAAATTAATATTTCATCAAAAATCTAGAGCTCTGCAGACATGTAAATATTCGCAAGCTCGTAAATGTCAGACAATGTAAACCACTATACTTTATAGAACATCTTAATATCTCGCCAAACATTTTTTTGTTTTCCAGTTACATAAAGAATTTTATTTCAAAGAGTTCAAATGTTTGCATGCACTGAAGACTAGTTTCGTGCTACGTTACCTATAACCCGAGTGTCAGGCTTTATTCTCATCTTCCGCTGAAAGGAGCGGGTGCATGGGGACGAGGCAGGCGGCCGGCCGAGAAGACAAGAATAATAAAGCCTGATACAATTCTTTACCTGGCGGCTTTCCGCCTCCAAACGAATGATCTGAATCTCCAATCGGCGCAGCTTTTCAAAGTAATTCCTTCATGAGCAAATTGGTGCGACAAAATTCACCAGTGAAAAAAATAACTTTTGTTGATGTCTGAAGCCATGAATTCGTGCACAGAAAGCGGTATGTTATACATGCTTGTATTTATATCTATTCGTAGACGCTTGGGAGAAGTTGGTATATTAAACTCTTAATAACCAGTACGGAGCACAGTTAACACATCATCATCACAGGATTTTTTCTATGGATCGTTTTCACTCACGTGATCGGTGGCCCCTTTAGGGTGGTGAAACAATACGAAATATTTGAATAAGAATAGAGTTAAATTCCCATAGGATAAAGATTGTGCACCAACATGGCCGCCATTTCATTGTTTCTGTGCACCAAAATGGCCGCCGTGACGTCAGATGAAAACCAAGAATACATTCGCGCTGTTCTTTCTTTAGATTTCATATTTCAAATTACTCTATATTGAATTCGTCTGTGACATCGTTGAATTGCTAGATGCGTTAGACGCTTTGTTATTTGTGTAAATAACCATAACTTAACTCAATCTCGTCCCCAGAGCCCAATTAACTCATAATTAAATGTACACAAACCAATCAGAATAAGGCTTTTCGCTTTTTTTTGTCTTATGGACCAATCGCGGCGCTCTTTAAATTTTTAGGGTTTCAGACGCGGCGCTTATTTGGAGGCGGCGCCCTTGCTATGAAGTAAAACAATTGTTGGTATTTTTGTTGTTTTTATGAACAGAGATGCATTGTAGAAGTATTCAAAAAAATGTCAAGAGAATCTGATGTATAATAGCCTTCGCGCCATTAACTTTCAAATTTTGCCATGGCTGGTTCGTTTTCGGAGAAAATTTAGGCTTTCGTCTTATGACGAACACAAAAGACAACTATACATAAAAACAATCGAAATATAGTAAGGTTTGATATACTGCGTTTCTCTCTGACGAAGGGCCTTCGCTCGAAACGTTAGACTCCTACGTTCTCTGTTTCGGCAGTATATCTAACCATAGTTAATAGAACATATACATGGTTTGGAAACTCGTCCAAAGGGATTGTTCTATGTTTTTGTTCAAGTTTATGGAAATTTGTGCAATTTCACGGTATTGTATTTTCTGTATAATGAAGCAGTCATCCAATAGCAACGCTCGGGTTTAATTAGTGAGTTGCTTCATCGTCACGTGTCCATAGAATTTACTTCCACATAAGCAACTCCATTGTCAGTTCAACATGACCATGTTCATGTTGAAAGACAATAGAGCTTCCAAACCATGTATATGTTCTATTAACTATGAGCAAACCTTACTATATTTCGATTGTTGTTTCAACACTGCCTACGCAGCACGCTACTTTTATTTCACTGTTTGGATTATACATAAGAATAATGGCAATCTTCGTGAGCGGATCCAGAATTCCGTGAAAATAAGAGTATATCGTGTGTTGATCGCGTAGTACTGTAGCGAACGTCTGAGGGCGAAGCCGGAGTTCTACTAGAGGGTCTGGGGGCATGACTCCAGAAAATTTTGAACATCTAGAGTCTGTGAAATGGCATTTTCTGCATTCTGAGAAAGCGACATGTTTGATTTTACAAATTGCGAACAACTAAATTTCAGGCATTTGAAGACATTCTTGCATGCATTGTGGACAGCTCCGTCGACAATACGCGTCGCCAAGCGTGAACTAGTTTGTAACTAATCTCATAAAAATAATATGTTGTCTACTTGTCTTTATTTCAACTATTTCTTTCGGCTATCAGTGATACCCGCCAGCGGAGAAAAATGTCACAGCTTCAAATATCAGTTCAATTACAAGATCAGTCTCTACGATAGCATAACCCAAATCTCGAGTTTGATTACTCATTTGATTTCCTTTGAATGAAATTTTAAGAGACCCATACTGCATTTTTAGATGCCAAAAACGGGGAACAAGGCCCCTTGGGCCATTCCCCTGGATCCGCCACTGATTTTACAGTCAAATCGGACGTTCTTTCCCGCGCAATATTGATAGCAACTGAACATTGCAATATTGATAGCAACATTGCACCATGGATAGTAAAATGAGTGGATTGGAAACTAATAGTCACATGAGGTGTTTCCAGACCGCCGATTGGCTGAAAAGCGTTTTTCTTTGCTCGAGAAATGTTGAAACCTAGTTGCAAATTGTGATGTCACGAATGACGTGAGTACGCTTGTTTTACTGAGGTTTTTAGTGAACTTTTCTTCAAATTCTTCATATCCTCACATTCAGATGACTATGTTGACGTTTCAAATGATTTTATCGCCATACAAACCTGCCTAAGCCACAATCGAGCGTTCGGGGTAAGCGTTGTTGATCTTTGTTTTGATGATTCCTGTGTTGTTTTGAAGAAACTGGCATCCCAAAATTGTGCTTTGTTTTGCTCAGAATTTGGGATGCATATTTTAACTAGTAAACCTTGATATCTTCTTTTAAAATGAGTAAGAATAGACGGGCATTTTGTCGTATTGTGGCTTTGTCGTATTTACAGACAATTCGATTATCATTTTATGCTGTATTAATCCCAAACTTTGAATATACTCGGGTTTTTTAAGCTTGTCAATTGCAACCAGGTTGTTATGCTCACGCCATCAAGTTTCCAATCCAGTCTTTTTACTATCCATGATTGCACTTAGCAAGTTGCTAAAAATTCTCATTTTAAATATCGAACTTGACATAATATGAAATTCTATTGAAAGTCAGAACAACTCTAAGTAAACTTCATATTATATGAAGTTCGATATTTAAAATGTGAATTTTTAGCAACATGCCAAGAAATCGCCGTGTACTGTTTGCTGTCAATATTGCAAGGTTGCGCGGCAAAGAACATCCGGTTTGACTGTAACATAAATGAGCTAAACCACTGTTGCTGTTTCAACAAATTAGAACATTATTTACCTTAGGTGTTTTAAGTACAAACTTTTGTTTTCCATTATCTTGTATCTCTTCTTTTAAAGCTAATAACTTTGCCACCTCATCTTTTACCTTAAAAATTGAAAAAAGTAATGACTTATCGAAACATATATTGGACTCTTTGAACATACAATTATAAAAAAAACCCCAGAGAAATGGATGCTGTCATTACATGTACAGTACATTTCTCCCAACAAACTGGAAAACTGAGGTAATCAGAACACGTACATGTATTTCTCATTTCAACAAACCAATCAACTTTGGCAGTTCTCAGTTGTAGGCTGATGCGGATGGATAATTATCAGAAGGTTTTAATAACACTTGGTGGATAAGATTGCTACCTTGCTACATTTAGCACCAAGCAGCGTATGCTCTAGAATCTAAAAGTCCAATGGTTGTTTAAGGAAATGTAGATCTATAAGTATTTATACAATACCCTGGTTGCTATGCGTGTTTTCATTGGTTGTTGGCCATGATCTATTAGAGGACAGACACATGGTCACGTCAGATCACGTCAGCTGACTTGCTTTTTTCCTTTTTCATGCCCCAAAATCCGGCAAGAGATTCGACAAAGACCTTTTAAATTTTTATTGTATAAAACAAATAGATTCCATTTTTTTGTTGTCTGTTCAGTTATAGATGCACAGAGGACGTCACAACGTGGTAAGAACATCAGTGACCCACTCGACTGCGTCTCGTGGGCCACTTTTTTGTTCTTACCACGTTGTGATGTCATCTGTGCATCTATAACTGAACAGACAACGGCAAAATGGAATCTATTTGTTAAACAGCTCATTTGTATTTAGTGTCTACTCATTGATGTCTGCCAAATAGTCAGAAGAAATGAACACGCAATGACAATAAACTGTCCTTTTTCCGTAATTATTAAAAATAGAAAATTTATGTAAAGACAGTGAAGTTGTGAAGCAGAACCGCAGAGAATTCTCCCAATCTCACTCGAGTGTTCTTTTATGAAATAAGACTAAGAAACATGCCATAACGTCACAATCGTGTTTGTATAGCATGATATGAACACGGTACAGTAACTGACCAATCGCATATTCGCTTGAATAGACCATTTGCACGATGACGTGAGATGGCGTTGGGTGAATACAACTACCAGAATGCTTTGCTAGTATATTCTAGGGTTTCGGCTACAAGGGACGACTGAAAAGGACTCGTCCAGTTCTTTCGTGGCTTTTCCAACATAATCAGAAATCTGGTTTATCCTCTACCTTTTAGGAAAAGACATTTGACGACATATTTTGAAAAAGCCGCGGAAGGACTGGACGGGTCCCTTTGAGTCACCGCGTTTAGCCGAAACCCTTGAATACTAGCAAAGCATTTTGGTAGTTGTGGTCACCCAACGTCATATCACGTCATCGTGCAAATGGACTATTGGCAATATTTCAATATCTGCATGTATCTCAGACAGAAATAAGCAAGAGGTTATATCTAAAGTTCTTTAACTTTTGGCTTTAGGTTTTTCTGGATATTCAATAGCCATCATCGACTTCCAAACAGACTATTACATTCAGCCTTGCATGGAGATTAAAAAAATATAAAGGACGGCACTGAAATGCAGACATATAATTAGCTAATGGCAAGTCGGCTAAATTTTGTCGACTAGATTTAGTTTCAGGTCAGCATTGAGAGCTAGGCAAATTTAAAGAGTGCAGTTGGTGGCTGTTATTCATATACATGTATAACCTTTAGCATGCCACAAAAATATTTTCTTTCGATGCATATAGTCATAGGTTTCCGATATAGCGATAAACGATCATGCACGACTGTCGATGTAAATTGGACGCATCAATAGAAAAAACACACTGGGATCATGCATGTAGACAGTGATCTACGCTGTTAGCGCGCTGCCTCTCACCAAAACGTTAAGCCCGGTTAGACGGGGTTAGTATTTGGATGGGTGACCGCTTGGGAATGACCCCGTTGTTGGGCTTGGACTCATGTGAGTAGAGTTGTAGTTGATCTCTCCTGTGCTTCGAGGGTTTTTCGCCGGTTTCTCTGGTTTTCCTCCCTCCATAAAATCAACACCTAACATCTTAGCTGTGATCCGTGGTCTGAACTGTGTCGTTGGCGCCTGCTTGGAGCGCCTTTTATATGCCTCGATACGGCCACGTTGATCTGCGTCCTTCACAGTTCAGCCACTGGCTGCAAGTAAGGATGATTAGCCCCCAGTCCTTTATCCTTTATATCTATATCTTCTTTTTTGTACCCACAAAGCCGAAACCAAAGACATCTAAATTGCATCACGTTTCCTTGACGAAAGTTAAACATGTGTGATCGTTGTAAGTCGCCACGTATGCATAGTTGCTGCATGTCCTTGCAGGTACATATAGGTCGGCATTTAGATTGACAATGTCGAATGCCGATCTACTGAACATTAGTACTGAACATTACTACTGAACATTAGTACTGTAGCAGGCCAAAAAATATCTGCAAAACATAATGTTGACGTGTTGTCGAATATGACACGTATTACCGAATCATTGCTTCATTAATAAATGGGTAAAAAAGTGGGTAGCCTTGAAATAAGCCGGACTTTCTTATCATAGAGACGATGACAATGTGTTTTTAATAGTGTATGCTGTGATTTCAATCGTGCTGCTGTGAAAATTCATATAAGTAATGGACGGTAAAGTTTCCAAAGTAGCGTTACTTTCGGGATTAGCGCCCGTTTCGGGGTCGTTAATATTTTCGGGTAGCAAAAAAGTGTTGGTATGACAGCTAGATATTTTATATATTTACGATGCAAATACAAATGAATTACAACACACGCATGTCTATTTGGAGAGCTTTTTTTTGTTGTTTAGTTATACAAGGACACAAAATTGATCTGTGTACTTAAACCTTACAATTACATGCATGCACGTGATTATATACCGTGGTACCAAAGGCTGGTGGGGTTTGTGGCTAAAAGTTATATCAGTTAAATATGGTTAAATGTAACGCGTTACTTTCAGGTAGGCATTACTTTCTGGGAGACCGCTACTTTTGAAAATTATTAGAGGTATCGAAAATTTGCCATTACTTTCAAGTACCCGTTACTTTCTGGTGGGTGGGGTGGTGTGGGGCGTGGTGGTGCTAGTTTGGGAACTCCACGGTATAACACATGAGCAGCCGATCTTTATCTGATAGACATCTGAACTTGTTTGGAAAACAAGAGTTTGTATATAGATAAAGATAGGAAGCGAATGTCTTATTTCTCTTACAGTATTAAATTCACACATCTACAGTATTAACAATCGAACAAGCTATTTAAACTCCAAACTGGTCTACTGTGGTAATCTAGCATGATATCAAATGAATATTATAGAATACTGTATTTGTAAATATATTTAGTATTAACAATATTTGGTATTATATCAGTATTGAACCACTTAACCGGCCCATAACTGAAATAATGTTTTTGATGATTGAATTTCAACACACAAAACTTAAAAATAATAATCAGAAAGCAAAATGTTGTTTTATAAAAATTCAAAGCAATACGCGACTCTTATGCCAGATCTATCCTTAGGCCTTGGAAAATTGAGATTTTGAAATTTTACTAACCTCAAACTGTGAAGAATGTCTTAAAATTTGAATGGTTGGACATCTTAATTTCAGAAATGACTTCACAGTTCTAAAAGTCTGAACATTCATCCCTCAGTCTAAGAAACAGAGGGTAACAAAATTTCAATAAGAAATTTGATATAAAAAATATGAAATACATTTTTGTTACTCCTACTGGCTTATAAAATAATGATTTCAAAAACCAAAATAAAATACACCGGTAGTCATAATTAAAATTCAACTTTATTGGTGAAATCCACATTTTTAATAAATTGTGCTATACAATATTGTACTTCAAAAACGCATTAATTAATAATTCATGAGGAAAACACAAAGGAAATCAGTACCCGTGTGAGGGCCAGCCGGCAGGTAGTGAGCAGAGATAAGACCCTGTGTACAAGGTTGATCGACAGTACCATATCCGTGGTTATATATCATATGCTGTATACGCAAGTTGCACGGTCATGCGTACGCATCATTTTGGCGGGCCACAGGCATAATTTTGGCAGGCTACATGCATAACAAATGTAAATGAAAGAAATTTTAGCATCAGGAATTATTTTTAAAAATAGTTCAATTTCGTTTAGTATTGGCCACGTTTTAATGCATATGGCCCACCAAATGATGCACGCACAACATTGTGCAACAGGCCTATACAAAAGAGGACGAGGGGGAAAAATTAAGAAAAAATTAAAAGGCTTTGCATGTTATATAAGAAACAAGGAGTAGGTGTATCATCATCATCATCATCATCATCATCATCATCATCATCATCATCATCATCATCATCATCATCATCATCATCATCATCATCATCATCATCATCATCATGTCGAGGCTGCAAGAGTGACATCACAAGCCAAAATTGGCTTTTTGATTGTGATCAACTAAGATACATGTAGTTTCTGAAATCTGAATGGTCGCAACTTCTCTCCCAAGGAGGGTTGCCTCCTAAGGCTAAAGAGCCCATCCTGCCCATGAGGCAGACTAACCCCACCAGATGCCTGACTGGTATTTCATGGGCTTGGAGTAAAAAGTGTAATTACCAAGTTTGTTTATAAACTAAAACTATAACTACAGAACGAATGTACAGTAGCTGAATCACCACATTGCCCAGACTTATTTTGTTGTGTCTATTTATCAAGTGTCAAGTAACCAGGTGTAATGGTTTAGTTTTTCCTAACGTTTGCCTCATTTTATGGCAAGTTGGCCCAATCGTGTGTCCTGCCAGGTCACATGAAAGACAAATAGTGCATGTGCATACTGCATACTAATTCTAATTTGCCCCACTTGGAACCAGAACCTGAGCTGGAGAAGTCACTCAATGGGTGCTACACACGTATGTTGAGAGCGCCCGGGCCAGCCGCACTCAACATCTTTTGGAAAGATCACGTCACCAACGAGGTTCTATACGGCGAGCTCCCGCGAGTGTGCGACAAAATCGCAGCACGGAGGATGAAACTGGCGGGTCACTGTCATTGACACCCGGAATTACTTCCTGCCCATCGCACCATCATGTGGGAACGGACGCACGGGCAAGGGGGACGGGGACGACCAAGGTAGACATACGTGGATGTCTTGAAGAGAGATACTGGGGTGGAGACGACCGGCGAGCTAGCAAGTATGATGGAAGTCAAGACCGCAAGTTGTGGAGACACAATGCGCGGGCCCGGCTGAGGCCGACTGAGTAATAGTAGTAGTAGATGTTATTCCTACAAGTATTTAAATGTAATATAAAAAGTATCATCATCCCATGACTTGCTCCCAGCTTGTCTTGACCTTATAGCTCTGTAGGTAAAGCATCATGGGCAAACTAATAACCAAAAGTCTGAGTTAGAATACCAGCTGCATGAAACTAGAGTTTACACCTGCGAACCCGGTATAACCTTATTCGCCATCCAAGTACACAGTCCCACATCATTCGTGTAAAAAATATTAAGTAGTGTAGTAAAATGTTCAACAACACACTTGGCAGATATTACGGTGGGTGAGGGAGCAGCTACACCCCCACCCCAACTGCATGTTAAATAGGCAATTTGTCAAACAATTCACCTTAAGAAAAACAAAACAATTAAACTTAAATGCTTGTCATGCAGTTGTTGGAAATCTATGAGGGCCTGAAGCTTTGCCCCCCAATCTGAAAAGGGAAATTCCCACCATTGTTCAAGAGACATGCTTCCAGAATATCTCAATGAGTTTATGCAGCAAGAGTAAGATGGTGATAATAAGTGACACAGACCACGTGTAAACACAGGGAGCCCAACTCTGACACCTGTGATGGTCCTTCCTCTTTTTTTGTTTTATTATATTGAGCTTCTGACTGAAAACCAAGGCCACTTAATAACAGTTGTGTAAGCTGGTTAACAGTTGGTAATATATGCATTTATTATATGGCTGGGCTTGTTTTCGGGTCATTACGCCAAACGGCGCATGCTGATTGGTTGCTGAGAGGTCCGGAAAAAGCTGTAATGCCCTCTCGGCACTGTGAGAGGGCATTACGTCCTTTTTAATGACCTGCAAGTTTTAGCGGGAAAATTACTGAGTTGATTTGAATGAAAATAAAAGTGAATTAGATATATTTGTTGGAAAATTTTGAACAATAATACGTCCTGAATTGAACAATAATACATCGGTTTCTCTCGCACAAACCTCGCTCCTTTGTCACTCGGTCTGTACGAAAACCTCAGGCAAATACTTTCCCGTACAGACCTCAAACTCGGTTAATCTTAGCCTTTAATATATGCAAATTGCAGCGCGCAGTAATTTGAAACTCGAAACAGCTGTTGGGCTTCTGTGCCACGTGAATGGCATGTGACGCTCACTGAAAGCTGCGTTCTTTGTAAACCAGTTCCTCTTGGAACCACCACAAACAACAAAAGTTATTAAATACAGAGTGCAGTATAACAAACAAAATGCTTTCAAAATTTATTACATGGTTACTAAAATCATTTCACATTCCATAGTGACTCACATGAAAAAGTTGCAAAATTTTAAGCCAGGTTAAAAAGGTTTTTTTCTGCCACTTTTAATTTAGCACAAAGAAAGCTTGCTTTAGATAAGGAAGAGCTCTGGGGAGATATTTCAAGTAATAATTTAATTTGTGATAATTATATTTTAAGCCTTCGATTTAATGACTTATGGTCATGTGACAGACCCACATGACACCAGAAATTTTAACAAATTGTTCAAATAATCAATTGTTTCAAATCTAAGCGGCGCCATGCAGAAAGAGCCTGGGTACGAGGTTGGAAAATATCATCCATCATAATCTGTTGTAGAATGTGATTGGCTCTTTTCAGTTTTTATTTTTTTGACTGGCTTATTCGCTTCAAAAATTTTGCACTGTATTTCCTTTTTTCTGCACTGCTCTTAGCCAATCAAAATTGAGAAATTTTTTCATGTATATTATTAAAATAATAAAAAGCCAATGGTTTTGTTTTCTCACTGTTTGTTGGAGTCATTAATGCCATTTGCAATAATAAGTTAGAACAAGATTTAAAGCTGGAAAATTGGAAGCATATTTTTTGAAATGTCACACTAGGTATCCGTCCCCAAGATCACTATATGAGAATTTGTATAAAATGGCTCTTATAATAGTGTTAAAAAAGCACACTGGTTAAAGCAGCCAAATCAATATTTTAAGAATAGAATTTGAATTAAATACATCAGGTCTTATTTAACATTCTGTGTTGAATTGTTCAGACCTTGATCCACTCCATTCGACTGATATGAATGTCTCAACGGCTTTAAATTCTATGCTTGTGACTTGTGTCACATGATTTTTCTCTGAAACTACTGAAAATATTTTCCTAGATTTTTTTGGGATTGGTTTCATTAACTAAGGGCACTTTCCAATTGACAAGGTTAGACTGATCAGTATGGACTTGCTTTTGATTAGGACCAAATTTTTCAGTCAGACCATCCCAAGTCTCAAACAAATCAGGTTCCATTTAACCGGACTGACCGGTCTAAACGTGTAAATCAGGGCTGCAAATAACAGCCGGTCATCGGACATTGTCCAGCATGATTGTACGTTATTGTCCGCCCAAACCTCATTATGGCCGGTCATTATGACTGGTCAATTCAAACTTACAGAGTTAATAGTTAATAGTTAGTCTTTAAGATGTTTTGTCCATTTAATACCATTTAAATAATAATAATACGTTAGTAAAAGTATACAGAAAGGAATTAAGTAAACATCTTTCATGGTGGTTTTCAATTCGGCCCGAAATTCTAATCAATGAGCCCGTGCGACAGGTAAGCGACACACGTGTGTACGCTAAGCTATAGTCTAGCATATTTCCCTGATGCATTTATACAAAGTAGGGAAAACCTTAGTCCATCCATCCAGAATTTCTACATGTCCGACCACTTTCTGGCCTGGCCTGACATTTGTCCTTCTATGTCAAAAAATTATTTGCAGGCCTGGTAAATGGAAAGCCCCCTAAGAGTACCAAGTTGTAATAGGCTTAAAGAACTTGTTCAAATTGACAGGAAATAAGAATACTTTATGTGAAGATATTGTGACTCACGTGACCTTAAAATCAATGAGGGTGTTTTCACTATGGGCTAACACAAAGCCAATACCTCATTTTGAAATTTAGAATTTGAAATAAGTTATTAAATAGCAATGGCAAGTTGAATACATAAAATAATGAAGAAATTTAGCTTTGATACAAGAAATAGGACGCTTTTCTTAAAAAGTAACAATATTTGTTCTAAACAATGTATAATTATCTATGTTCTTATTTCTGTTCCCACAATGCCTGTGGGTAATTGTGGTGATTTTTTTCCACATTCCAGAAGGGCAAGGTATTGTAGCACCCAAAAATGGTACTGTAGGTGTTATTATGTTAATTTAATTTTTTTTCAACAATGTGTCATTTCTGTGGAATGGCTGATTTCACTGAAAATCATTCAGTAACATTTATAACTTTTTAGGGTTTAAATCCCCTGAGTGTGCCTTATACTTGAATTGAATTGAACTGTGTGTTATGGGAAGCAACAAAACATTTAGAAATTGTAATCATCAGGATCACCGAGAGATGCCTGGAGAACTATGGGGCAAAATGGTTTCTGGAAGCCCCTCTAGTTAAAATAGGTTTGGAAGCATGACCCTGAAATTTGTTTAACTGTATTTCTTATATTTTGAGGGTGTTACTCTCATAAGAAATCTATTGATTTCTGAAGCCTGGTGTTGTATAAAATCCTGGGGTAAAATTTCTCCTCATATTAAAATATTAGTGCATGATGCTCCTTTAAATAATAAACATATTGACTATTATAGGAATCCTTACAGCAATATGACGTTGACTTATAAGACATCTGGGGTTGAAGGTGCAACTGACTCTCCTATTAGTTTCTCTTTTTTTTAAAATAGAATAGATTATAGATTAAATTTCACCTTTTATACTCTCTTGCTTGAATATACCTCAATATTTTTTTTTATAAAATAGGTTGCATCTTATGCATGCTGTGATTGGTCAATTACTGTGTTTATAATCAGGCTATGCAAACACAGTTGTGATGTTACAGCAAATTTCTTAGCCTTTAATATTTCATAAAAGAAATAGAAAATAGATGCCTTGTGTTTATATAACCTGATGCAAACACTTGAGTGAGTTTGGGAGAATTTGAAAGATACTTACATGTACCTCGCCTACAGCTCGGGCTCACATTAACTTTCAAATTCTCCCAACTCACTCTTATGTTTGCATCAGGCTACAGTATATAAACATGGGTGGCCATTTTCTATTTCTTAAATATTATATAATTATAAATTTCTTAAAACCATTATGTAAACGAAAAGTATACAAATATGTATGTAATATTGAACTGACTCAATGTAAATATGTTACTGAACATTACCTAAACTAGGGGTCTTTAACAAAAAAAACTGTTTAATAAGGCTTCAAATAGACTAGCTCTAGCCCCAAAACAGAAAAACTACAGAACACTTAATTTACTAATTATTTCTTTTTTGGCGAATGAATAAAAAAAATTATCTGCGGACTGGCGACTGCACGTGGTTGAAAAATTATTGCCCAGAGCACTCTAGCAGGTAACTTTATAAAACAGTCCATAAAATAAATATTCGAAACATTCGAATTAATCACCTATTTAAAAATACCTCTACTTATTTGCTTACATACCTTTTGTTTTATCTCATCAGTTTGATTTTCTAGCTTTAAATTTCTTACTAATTCACCTTGCTTTTTTATTTCATTTTGTAATTCTTGTCGAGATTGCTTACCAACCGCCGCCATTGCGATTTGGTGATCGCCAAAGCCATGTTGAGCCCGCCGACACTACTGATTTGCGAACGTTCTTTGTGGATAAAGAAGAACCTTGGGTGTGAAGAGGATTCTTGTGGGATATATAAGGGACATAGACATAAAATCTTTATCTGACGTCATAGCCGCCTATATATACATTGGAATGCAAAATGCAGAATATTACTTCATTATATTCTGACCGTACAGGTTTACTAACCTCATCCAGAATTTCTGCATGGAGCATGGATCGCGCAACTGGTGGGGCTACTAGAGCCCCCACCACTTTTTAATTTGCCCAAACAAATATCTGATCACAGGATATTTTTCACTATAGTCATCTCGGTGCCAATTTTATGTGTTTTTATTTCGTTCCGTGTTAGCTTTCCATTGACGTCACAAAAGAAACTGTCATCACGGATGAAAATAGTCCAATCGCAGTGCAGTGTTGTTGGCAGCATAAGCCAAAACTTCGATCTTATCCAATGAAATCAAAATTCCGCATAAAAAATTTAGTTGTAGGCGTGGTTAAACGCCAAAACATAGCCACTGGAAAGGGAGAGGGCTGTGAAACTCCGCTCTGAAACAATAGAACTTCCGGTTTGATGTTAAAAATTTCACGCCTGAGCGTCACGTGATCTTGAACCGGCATGGCCAGTGTATTCTTTCATATGGTTTACATTAGATTATAACCTTGTTCTTCGTTAAACGGCACGATGTCGGTTATGGTGACTTCTAAAAATCCACAAGAAACATGATATTTACAAGTCCAAAGGAGCACCCTTGTATTTCGTTAACAAAATTCGGTAGGAATTCGGTTTTTGACGACCTACGAACTTAAGACAGCGACAGTGCTGTATAAGTGCTAGTGTATTTAGTGTATAGTGTATACTGTAGTCAGTCATTTTTATGACAAATTTTATATTTTACATTGATTCTGCGTTAATTTTAGATATTAGTTTATTCAATAATATGATTGTGTGCACAAAGAAATCACCTCAAAAACATCGGATTGGTTTTAACAGGACCGTGAGAGTTTTTAAATCGCGCATTTCTCAAATAAGACGTAAACAAATATATATGGTGGTGCATCGTTGTGTAGATGATCGGCGTTCGGTTTCATGATGGACTTTATCGTGACATTAAAATGACCATCCCTTGAACATTACACAATCGTATCAAGCGCTAACTCATGCATGGCTCACTCAAATAATTCACACTCTGGCATTGTGAGCAAATTAGCCATAGCGCGAACTATTTTCTCCCCGCCGGACTAATTATTGTAAACAAACATTTATAAGATTCTCAGCTACAAAAATCTGGGAAAATATTCCCAGTGATTTAAAAACCCTTTCTGTTTCAATGTAAAAAATATTAAGTCACCAAGGTTGATCTGAATTTCATTCTCGTATTATACAATGTCTATTTTCTTACTTCGACACGATCTTAATATTTCATCCTCTGCTGACCCCCAACTTATTAATATGTCAAGGCAGTGATTAAACTCGAAAGCTTTATACTTTAATTACACTCTCACATATGTATATTCTTTCATAAAATATTTTGTTTTATATTTAACTCTGATTTATTTACGTATCACTATGTAAACTTTGTATTTTTCATTGTAAGTATTAAAAATAGTGTGAATAAATTGAAATTATCATAAATCGCCGCATGTCTACAAATTATTAATAAAAGAAAACCAAGGAACAACGCAGTCGAAAAGCATTTGTCGTCTCCGTGCCATTATTAAATCGGAGTTTTGCACTTTTTTGTCAGATGGCAATGTTTCTTAATACTTTAGTTATTCTAATAAACTGATACGCATACGACAATTGCCAGTCCTCACCGTTGTTTATGAAACGCAATACACCAGACATTTAGTGCATTTAATATTCAATGAAGGCAACTCAACTTACGACATATAATTTAGCACAACCATTCATATTAAGACAAAAGCGAATTTTAGTTTTAGTTGTACTGTTGGCAAAACAGTATTGTATCATTATTTTACCTCGGCTCTCACCGTGTTCGGTCCGACCATTGATCGTTTATTCGAATTTACTGCACTTTATTAAATATTCTTTGCAAAGGGAGTTTTCATGAGGGACCATCTATGCATATAATGTCCAAACGAAGTGGAATTTATATCGAAACATCACGGAAGAACTTCGTTGTAGCACTTGTAGGTACGCGCCTCGCTGCTCTAATGTAAAATCTTGCTTTTTAGTGCTCAATCATGCAGGTTCAACGTCACGTGATCTTGAATTTGGCGAACAATAACATAAATCTCAGTCACGCCCACTTTCACAGCCCTCTCCCTTTCCAGTGGCTATGGCCAAAACGAAGTGAAATAATATTGCTGATCTAGCACAATTAGCTGAACGACGTAAACAATCCTGTGTGAAGTGAATCATACAATACTACGAACAAGCGAGTGACGAGTACTGTAGGAACTTTCCCCTCTTTGAATTCTCCGAAATTGCATTCTAATTGCTCGTTGGCGCTTTAGATGTAACAAGACGCCTGGTCAGGCGTTCACTCGGGCTACTGCAAAATCACAGTGCTATATATAGTACGTGAAGGTCAGTGTTTTGGGTAAAAGGTAGGTACTGAAGTGTTATCGAAGCTGCAACAGGGGCGCAACTAGAAAATTTCGAGGGCAGGGGTTGAACGCAAAAAAAGGGCAAAGTCGTTCAGTATTCTACACAATTTGCAGTGCCATAGCAAGGTGTCAAAAAATAGGGGGCAGTATAGTGGCAATTATTGACCGCTTTTGTAGGGGGGTCCTCCCCCGGAAATTTTTGAAATCTAGAACCTCGGAAACACTATTTGCAGCAATTTGAGCGAACTTTTTCATCTAATTCTACAGCGAGTATAGTTCAAATTTTACTGTAAAAACGAAGAAATTATCGCACCAACATACCCTACAGGTTGCCAAAATCCAGCTCTATCTCTATGATTGGTTCAGGGAATTGAAGCCTCGACAGACAACACTTCACAAAAGTGAACATATTTTGGGGGTTGCGTTGCTCCGTTTGAGATTTTGAGTCGCTTAATCTTTCAATAATGACTAATACCTATACATTACTGAATAGCTTCTAATTCTTCTAAGATGCCTCTGCCCTCGGGCACATGAAAAGTTCGACATTTGGTCTTAGCCTTATTTTGCACAAAGTTAAATTCAGGTTATCAAAACAGGCAAAGAACTTCATCTGCGAAAAATTTGGGGCACTGATTTGGGATACTAGATATCTTCGTTATGCTCACTTCGAGAACACTCAACAGCCACTATTGTATTGCGTACTACAACAGACGATTAATTATCTGTTTATCTAATGTCTAACCTAGTATTAGAGGTCTCACAAAAAGGGCAGGGGTTAAAAAGGGCAGGGGTTGCAACCCCCCCAAACCCCCCTTAGTTGCGCCCCTGTGCAATCATATACATACTGGCGCAGGTTGTCACATGCAGTGCTAATAAGATCTAAAGTCTAATAGTCTATTAAACACATTGGTCACAGACAAAATTAAGTCAAAACACAATCCAATTCTCCGATAGAAAACACAAGATATTGAGATTGGGCGAATAGCATTCCGAAAGGTCGGGTCGAGTCAGTGGCCTTGGAAAAGCTACTCAATCACTCCATTTGAAAGAATTACACACAGATTGAAGATTATTTAATAAATTTTAACTTAAATATAGGTGGCAGCCATAAATGACCGCTAATGTAGCCGGCTTTCCTAAATTAACAGCGATATTTTATGTATCTACATATAAATAACTGCAAAATTTCCGTTGTACTGACGCCACATGTACATTTCTCCTATTCACCTCTGACCGTGTATAGGAGGCAAATAAAACGTTACCAAACGAAATTAATTCAGACAAATGTAATGTTTTGCACATTAAAACACAAAAAATTAAATTAAGAGCAGGAAATTTATACATTTAATTCGTTGCGCCGTGACGTCGCATTTCAGCCTGATCACGACGGATGTCACGGATACAAAGTCTTAGACGAATTTACTCCCCATTTAATTGATTAAATTACTGTAAATTCGTCTGAAATGCGACGATTGTCCGACGTATAAACTAGGCGTAAAGTGTGACTGTCCCGCTGTATGTTTTGTTGATGATTATCAAGAAAACGACTCCATTGAATGACATCAAGTTCAAATTCAATCTGTTCAAATTCAGTCCCCCCGTAGGCCAACAACCAATTGTACTTATACGCACTGCAGAACGTTACCTCTCCACGACAGCGTAACCATAAAATTGTAGGCCTTGTCGCGTCAGACCACTGGCGGGAATTGGCCGAGCTAAATTTCGTCATGATTGCCCCCAATCGGCATGCAACACCCTCTTGTAAGAGGCTGACGGGAACGAAACAGCTATTTCTTTTTAGAAATAGTTTCTTGTTGTTGTTAAATCAATGATCGATAATTGAAAAGCCATACATTAAAAAATTTAAATTTAAATTTCCACCCCCTCGTGCCCATGATCTTTTTCTCCGCTCAATAAACCGCCCACGTTACAAGCTCCTGGTTTTCCTGATTTGAATTTTCAGTTTTGGTCAAGCGACACGCAGAGAAAAGATGTTTTTAATTAAAGATTTTGTATTGTATTGCATTGCGTTTTTGCATGTTTTACTTGTGGTTACGCGAGTTACAATTGAAGAAAAATGTCTACCCGACTAAATATCCGCGCAGTTTAAAAAAATAATTTGGAAAATATGTAGGAGTTTAACGCCAATAGCGTACGCCAATGTACCGAAAAAGACGGCGTCTTGTAACATTCAACCACAATCCTTTGCGCACATTAAATATTGTTTCTTGCAGAATAATCGGAAGATTATTGAAGGGTAAACTTTGGCAGCTGGAATGAAGTTCTTGCTTATTTAATCCATTTCAGCATGATAAACAATGTTTAGTTATCATTTGAGCTGATTTGATTTCGCAAAGCATTATGAGTAAATATACCGCCGCCATCTTTTTCGGTACCGTCGACCCAGCTCGGCGCCGCAGCCTAAAATACGAGAATAGCGCTCCCCAAATGGATAGAATAGCGCTCCCCAGCCCCCGCTTCGCGGTCCCTTTGGAGGGGTACGCCATCCAAATAGAGCGCCGCATGCACAACCCGAGCCGCTAGGGGGTGGGGGCTTCCGGAGCGTGCCCCTCCCAGAAAATGGAGACATTTGGTGCTAGTATTCTGAGAGACAAATCGACACAAATGTTTACGAAAAATTATCATCATTTTTATTCAAAACTGACCATTTGAGATGGAGGACATGAATCATCCAGCATCAGATCAGAACCGCAAGGTAATCAACAAAGTATGTAGTATTCACGGCACCACAGCGAAGAACATCTAAAATATATAACGGTCGGTAGTCAAAAAACGTAACCACTCCACAGTCATGTGATTATACATGTCATATTCCGATCCTGACGATCCAGTCCGCTCCCTTTACAATTTAACGCATCCTAACCAAAACTGACAGACCACGCATTGACTGCCCGCAGTTGCAATTGATTCTATGTTTTATAGTTTTCTGGCCAAAGTTTTTTGTTTGTTTGCTTGGTTTGTTTTTATTTAATTCTTAATAATCAGTTCAACCTCGAAATTTCCTTTCCCAAAAAAAATAAAATCGGCCCGCTTGATGATTATGAATTTACATATGCTGGGTTTTATTTGTTTTTTTATCATCAAATCAATATGATTTGTATAAAGCAGTAACAGTCAGTACCATCAGAGTAAAAATACGATAGATCTCAAGAGCTCTTATCGTTTCACTTCCCAGGCTAAATTTAAAGTTCCGCATAACATAAGAATATTCATTTAGAATAGTTGACCAAGGACAAGGTCAAGTATCAACCCGGAGACTGAAATAGGTAATCATATCTGTAGCAGGGGCGTAGGAAGCAGGGGGGTGGGGGGGGGGGCGGCCTCCCAAAATTTTCCCGCTTGGTGCCAACCATGGTGGCGCCTCGTGGGAGTCGGCTTCCCTAAGTTTATCAAGCTCATCTACGCCCCCGATCAGTAGCTTAGTAACCAAGGTCATATTTAAAGTTATATATAAAGTCGGTCTCTTTATTAGTTTTTCAACAACTCGAGCATATAGGTGTAGTAGGAGGTAGCCTGCGTCACAGACGCTCGCGGGCGGAAAAAAAGGCGCCTGTGTTTTCCAAAATATATAGACACAGGCTATGATGTAGGCTAGGTAGGAGGCAGAGAAGTATGAAACCAGACCACCTATTTTTCTTAAAACAAGAGTGCTTTTTGTTTTGGGAAAAAATCCCCTGTTTGGCTTCTCGCTTAAACAGGGTTGGACTCTGTCGCTCTCCCCCAATTTCTCCACCACCGGAGAGCGGCTGTACACAGGTTAGGATGGAAACAAGCCTGATCGACTTAGCAAAGTAGGATTTCAGCCATGCTGGGATAAACTTTTCCACATACTCGACTATATATTGTGCAAAGCCTGTTTTAGAAACTGGCATTGAATTTATTACGTGTTGAATCAAATGTACATTACCTTGTCGTTAATTAACAATATTTTTCCAATTAATAAAGACTTTCTAAATCGTGTTATTTATATTTAAAAATAGGTACGCACTGCGGACATGCGTCTAGGGACCCTTTTCCAAAATATGTCGTCAAATTTGGGAAAGCCGCGAAAGGACTGGACGGGTCCCTTTGGGTCATCCTTTTTAGCCGAAACCGACTGATTGATGTTCTGCGGTTGCCCGGGATAATCGATGTTCATTCCAGTTTTATATGAGTGAAACGATGCCTGGGATAAAATGTATCCTGGGAACAGGGATACGTTAAAACAAAAAAAATAGAGACGCATAGCGTACATGTATCAATCTACACTCGGATAGGAATGCATGCAATGATAAACAATGCTATGCGCGCTTGTATGTTTTAGCTTTGGGGGTGTAGGACATGTTTTTTTCTAGAAAATGTTGACTTTGCAGGATCTCTAAAATGTTAATTCCTACATCTTAGACGTTAATCTATTGCTACTATGCTGCTACAAAAATTGAAAAATGCAGAGGTGAAAAGTACATTTTCCTTTTTTTATGTACTGTGACAATGCATTATGCGTGGGTGTCTTGGTGGGCAAATGAGAAACTTACCGCTTGGTTTCGAATCACAATTTTGTTTAGTACATTCGAGTTACGTAACACAAACAATTAAAACACGACGGTTTAACCATGGATAATAAAATTAAAATATATATGGTGTCTTTTTACTATTCATGGTTTAACACACGTAACCTTGCTAACCATGCTTCTTGCAGTAACCATAGATCTAGAAAAGACAATCAAGCGCAATTAAACGAGGCAGGAAATCATGGTTTTAAACATCTTGGATTTGTACAAATTATTTCAAAGTATACAGGCCCAATCGTTTAATTATAACACGTTATTGTTACCATGTCAACTTCACGCCTTTTTCTAATTATGATATTATTATATACATTATATAGGTGTAGATAGAAGTACACAAATATTATAACTATAAGGGATTTCTTGCGCAGCACACTCTCGATTATATTTCCTGAGTAATTCTAGCCACTTTACTTTAAACTAAGTCGGCGGCTATTCGACAATTTGGTGTTTTAGATAATTTTTTGTCCCCAAAGATGAAATATCTTTGGATAAATGCCCGAGAATAACTCATGTCTAGTCTGATGAGTGATGGTCATGACCATGCACTCCTCATTCAGTATTCTTCTGCGACAGTGTTCAAAAATAAAATGCACAACAGCCCACTAAACTCCATCCACATTTTTAGATTCTATATTCTTATACACACATACCATTGGCTCGAAATTGCCATAAAGCGATGGTAAACGAAGGCAAAAATGCACTACTTTCTATCGAAGAATATATCAAATGAAGTTACCGTCTGTAGCAGAGCGCAGGATATGTCGACAGTTATTCCGGCCAAAGGTTAATGTTTTTTTCTGCATATATTCCATTTTAAATAAACTTGATTGAAATGTTGCAACGATTTGACGTTTTTTTCCGTTTATATTATCGATACGACACCAGTTGTGCTACTTCCAACCAGGCGAAGCGCCTCCGTTTTCTACTTCGCCGCAAAAGTTGATATATATATAATTATGGAAAACACCGTCCCATATTACAACAAAATGTCTATTTGGTACACTTTTGGAATCGTAGCGATACCCTATTCGATAGAAAGTAAGCACTGTCTAATGTGAATTTTTTAAATTACCTGCAATGCTCGCTTTAATAACGCGTAAAACTCAAAGTAGTATAACGGTTCATGCCTTGGTCTACTATCACAGTTTATTATACCCTCGCAATTAATCGTCCAATCAAATGTCTACATTAGCGTCACGTGCCAGCCCAATATTTTACGATGTAGGACAACTGCATCAGTATTGGGCAGCAACCTTTGGACAGGTGCACAAGGTATATTTACTTGCTAATTGCACGATTATTTGTTCCATAAACACCTATTGGATTCATCTTCGCCCGATATGGAGAATATTTAATTAAGTCTCAAATTTTAATATAAGGCTCAACCTTCGGTCTCACCCAATATTGAATTTTCGACTTAAAATATTTTGTCTTATCGGGCTTAGATGAATCCAATAAGTTATAATATATATATATTTTATATATATATATATATATATATATATATATATATATATATATATATATATATATATATATATATAAATACGCTATCTATAGTCCACCATAGTCCGTATATACTGTTAGTGTGTAATTCTGGTGCTTTAGGACTTCATGTAACTGCAAAATGAAACAGTGTTCCATGTGTTTCTTTGGTCCATCTGTTTATATACGCATCTCTCCCTCTAAGTTGCTGAGCATCCGCAAGAAACAACGATAAGTTTTTGAAAGTATTTAATCATGCTGTAGCCCTTCTTTGGATCATTATAAAGTACAACCAAATTTTTTGTTTTTAATGGACCACAACAACGAGAATTTCCAAAAACTGATTTCGAGAAACTGTGCATCTGATTAAACGCATCCATAATAGCCTGGGATACAATCTTGGTTACGGGATCTCTACCAATTGGCATTTGATATGTACTACCACAGTAATGAGTTTTAAAACCAAATGGGGCCATAATATTGCTGTATTTAGTAAGATTTACATCTATACGGCCACTGTGGCACACCTTGGTTGTTGTAAGCTTTCCTGTAGATGCAGTTCGTTTCTGACGTCGTCCAGGCTTCCTTTCATTACTCTCCATTGTACGTTTCAACCACAACTCTGTCGTTGTGTTTTTCTTTCTACGGGTAGGATTTAACGTACGCAGCCCGTTGAGGTGCATGCTTTGTAAAGTAGTTTTTAAATCCATTGAATCAGCTAAAGGAATAAAGGGAAAAAATAACTTTTAGGACTGATTTTTTTTGAAGAAAGAATTAGATAGATGTATATACATTATGTATTTAGGCAAGTATAAAACAAAATGATAGACCGCAGATATATCCCGCTATACAGGGTGTCCCAAAAAAGTGCCCCCATCCATTTTTGTACTGCATCTTCTTTAATTTGGGTACAAGAAGTAAATTTTTATATCACGCCGAAAGCCCATCACTCCTTCTTTGTTGCCTGAAATTTTCAGAGCTAAATAGTTATCTACTCGCTTCCTGGAGTCATTTAAAGAGGCAACATCAAAATTTGAACTTGTCCAAATTATGCTTATCTATGCTACCTACAGATGTGAAAAAATACAGGGTGTCCCAAACGAATGTCGCCCATCCCGTTTTTGACCACAGCTTTGTTTGAGTGCGGAATACAAGTTTGAATCCATATGCATGTGAAATCTGACCACAGGAGAATAAAGTTTGATTCCAAATGAAGCTGAATGCGGCATCAAATCATGTGGGCTTCCTTGGGGTGATAACAATGCTCATGAGAGTTCCATGCACATGTTTGCCATGTAGGCAGAAGTGCACAATTACATCCGTCTTAAGATGGTTGGACAACAATTCACTCCCGAGGAAAGAGCATTCATGGTACTTTCCTATCATGAAACAACGGCCAACAAGCCCAACAAGGACAAGGGAAGCCTTTAGGAGAAGATTTCCAAATCTTGACGTAGCATACATAATTTGGACAAGTTCAAATTTTGATGTTGCCTCTTCAGGGATTTCAGAATTATTTCAAGTAGGCGGCTGTGATGAGAAAGTAGGCGGCTATGAGCGAGCGGGGAGTTTTTATCTTTAAACTACAACTAAAGCCACTCTAATATATTGTAATAAAGAACAACTGCTTTGATTTGTAAAGATTGTTCGGTTTGATGAGTACGTGCATAATATATGTCAATAAATTCATGCACTTGACTACCAAATATGTCGACGACTTGAGTTTTACGACAGAAAACGTCAAACGAAAAAAGCGTCCCGCGGCGTTTGTTAGGCCTGCGCTACGTCGCACAATAATTTAATTCAGACGAATTTAATTCGAATTAATTTCGTCGGTAATGCGACGTAAATGCGACGTCGAGTTGAACGGCGAATTTAATGGTTTTTACTTGAACCCGTGGAGCCTGGAAACAATTTCTTGAAAACATGGTGGGAATCGTCACGGACAGAAGAGAAATATTTAATTCGGCGCGACGATAATTCGTCGTGTAACTCGAACACGCAATCAGACGAATTTAATTGCCCAGACGAATTTAATTCGCGCGTCGACTTTAATCGAGTTATACGTCGCAGTTTCGTCGAATAAAATTCAAAAAAATTAAATTCGTCTGAGTTAAATTTGTCGATTGTGCGACGTTTAGCGCAGGCCTTAGACATCGGATGAGGGATCAGATTTCTCTGATGAATTATGCATGACCACATGCTATGATCGAAGGCGCACAGGGCTTTTCTTGTGATACTTTGAGTAATCAAATTATTATGGATCAACGGATACATTTCGACAGGATTACTCGAAGTACTTGTTTTTTCCGCTTACCAAGATGGACGACGTCAATATTTTTGAACGAATACAAACATCGAGGAATAAAAGTAGACAAGTTTGAGTACAATCTTGTTCCCAGAGCCCACGTTCCCCTTACCCAGCGGGCGGGAAACGAGAGGCTCTGGGATAATCCGTTCACGCCATCACAGGATTCTTGTTATCCGGAAGAAGAGTTATATAGAGTTCACTGTGTTCATCAGCCAATGAAATATCGATGTGAAATGGATTATCCCAGCTGAGTCTCTCGTTTCCCGGGTGGGGAACGTGGGCTCTGGGAACGAGATTGGGTTGAGTAAAGAATAGCTTTATTTTGATGCTTAAAGTAGAGAGAAAGGTGCAGAGCAGATATTTTGATATTTGAAAGAAAAGTAGCCGGCGGTAAATCACGTGGGAACCGGCGGCCGCCGGCTTATTTTGAAAGCCCTGCTCTTTAAATGACTACAGGAAGCGCGAGTAGATACTACTTAGCTCTGAAAATTTCAGACAACAAAGAAGGAGGGATGGGCTTTCGGCGTGATATAAAAATTTACTTCTTGTACCATAATTAAAGAAGGTGCACCTCATAAATGGATGGTAGGCATTTTTTGGGGGGACACCCTGTATATGACTATGCATATGCCCTAGGCCTCAGGGCCGTAGCAAGAGGAAATCATTAGGGGGGTCTCTGAAATAGGATTTCCAGACTTCTGAGAGTAATTTCCGGCAGGTTTAAATGAATTTAAACTGATAAAAAATTTATCTTTAATTGTTAGGGTTAACGTTCTATGATTTTATGTTCTTCGTCGCTAAGAGACTAAGGAGGGAGGAGGGGGGGGGGGGGGGGGGGGGGGGGGGGCGGAACGTCACTTGCAATTTCTATTGATTCCGCACCAACAAACAAACGAACTCGCACGGGCAGAATTATAAAGCTGCCTAAAAGTTTGCTGTCCTGTGCACCTAACTCGTCGGGCATGCTAGTATGCGCATTTTTATAGGTCATTGCACATTATCTATACTGATTACGTCATATCATGTCAGATGACTGTTTTTATCCATAATCTACCAAGACTTTCATAAAAAGTCTGTTTTCTATTTTTCTTGTAGAAAAAAAATATAGATTCCAATTTTTGTTGTTGTTTGTACATTTAGTTATATACTCAGAATCAATACGGCACAACCTGGTATATGCCATATATATATATTCACAATTGTATTAAAGTTTAATATAATTTTAACACAATTGTGAATTTAAATACCTAGCAACATGACTATATATATATATATATATATATATATATATATATATATATATATATAAAATTTTAATTATAAATAAGAACACGAAAAGCCCGCTTGACAAAAATTTCAAACATATAATATAAATTGTCATAAGCACTTTTTAAACCCAAAATTAATATATTGATTTTTCTTATTGACTGCATGTGATCACCACATATTATAATTTTTTTATTAAACAACAACAAGCGTTGTGGGGCTCAGGCATGTGATAAACCCCTTCTATTAACCGTGGATAAACTTGTAACTTATATACTATAGTAATTTTAACTAAAATTAAATATTAAATTTAGCTGATATAAGTTCTTAATATATATATAATAATATTACATTACGTATAGTTTAATTTCTTTAGTTTACTTACTTTGTCCATTTTTGTTCTTGTTTCCAACCCAATTGAGTTCGTGTTTGGTAATCTTTTTCAAAAGATTGGCCATTCTTCTTGGAACTCCCAGTTTTATTCCATCTGTCTCTTCCCAAGAGGCAATGACTGATGGAATACAACTGAGAACGATAATCAAAGAAACTGAAAACAAAATAGCTGTAACAACTGGTTGGTAAAATTTCATCTTTCCTGGGTAGATCTACTTATAACCCACTTCATACAACACAACGGTATTCAATGCTTGTCTGCAGAGCACCATGTCACTAATGATGTGGGAATGTGCTACGTGGTCTTTTTATTGATATCGGATTTTCCACTCAAGCTTTCCGGCTTCTTTTGTGCAGGAAATTGCGTGTGCTTATATGTTAGATATTAATTTGCTGTACTTAAAAAACGGAAATCCATTACAAGGAGTCAAAGACATTGATTGTGTTGCCTGTTTATATACGTTGAAGAAAATAGATTGCCTTCACTAAAATGTAACGACATGATATTCTGATTAGCGCATAAAAAATCTAATGCAGAAGTTCTACAAGAAATATTAACTCTGCTAAACTATTTTTCAGTGGTAAATGGGATTACTACATATAGTAAGTGACTTTGAATAAATAAAAGCAAAGATAAAATATTATATATACACTTAAAATATTCACATTGTTTTAAATATAATATATAGTGACTTTAAGGATGTTATTTTTCACGTTCTTTCTTAATTTTTTAATATATAATTCTTTCGTTGACAATTCTAAACCGTCTACGTCGTTCCTAGACTAAAATATGCACGAGAAGTAGCTAGGCTATAGCTAGGAGTAGGTTGGATGACAAAAAATTAGGTTTACACTCAATTTCTAGCTATAAATTCTTGCGGCAGACAGGAGTAGGAATGTCAGTCGGTAAAATGAAAGACTAATTCAAACGGTTTGTTTGAGACCTCCTACTTAGGATATTTGGTTTAATCGTGTTCCAGCTTAAAGCAAAGTGCACAGATATTGCATGTGCGTAAAACAGAATAACAATTACTCGGAAATTGAACTTGCAAATGTCAAAACTTGAGAGCAAGTCATTTCAGGCATTCAATTTATAGTATAATTATCACCTACGCACTGAAAGAGGAAGTTGGGAAATATCACGATTCATCTCATAATCTCATTGGCAATTTCGTACAGTCACGTCCTGGTGCTACACTGAAATATGTCAATGCATTATATATACAACAGAACTAATGCTATAACTATAGATTCTTACACTGATCAGTGCCTTCAAATTTGTATTATCTAATTCAGCATTATAATGCTATAGAAAGACTTGGCCATGCAAGATGATCATGCATGCGGACAATTGACCGACTGAAATACGCATATGTATATGCTGTAGCTAGCTAATCTGCGTTGGTTTTTTAAAATATACAATATCTGTTTCTCACTTTCGACTCTCTGCACGTTACAGAACGTTTGAGAAAACAAGAAAGAGCGGCAGAAGCACAAGTCGATTCCAGCATTAGAAAGACTTGGCCACATGCAAGATGATCATGCATGCGGACAATTGACTGAGATACGCATATATGTATGCTGTACTGAGCTAATCTGCGTTGGTTTTTTAAAATATACAATATCTGTGTTTCTCACTTTCGACTCTCTGCACGTTACAGAACGTTTGAGAACGAGAAAGAGCGGCAGAAGCACAAGTCGATCTAACGAGAGTGTTTATTTGAGAAAAAAACTAGCTACAACTTTGATATTGAAGCGTTTACTATCGTAGTCAAACTTTTGCATTTTAACTAGATTACTTATTATTTTACTTCCATCGCAGACATTTAAATACTGTATAGTTGCGGTATGTCATATAAGGCAGTCACTGATGAACACAAACTTACAACAACGTATAAGTTTCCATTGTACTTATAGACGGTTTATGGTATTGTGGTTTGGAGTTGAGATCTTATTGAAGAGGAAACTTGATTGAATTAAATATAACCATACACTGTACTATACTAATCTATTCAAAGATCACTCGTGTCTAGAAGTCCTAGAAGACTAATACTAACTCAATAACATGTTCATGTACATGAAAATAGAAATAAAACTGATTAAAATAGACGGTGCGACTACGGCTACAGACTATAGTACATGCAGTTAACTCCGCGAACCTTCGCGACAAAACCTCGGTGAAAGGTTGATCTTATGGAATTAAGATTCCTCTATACATCCACCATTCCACCAAAACAAATTCGTTCTTTTAGCGGCATACCGTACTTAGCTTATATATTACTTTTTAATTACTATACGCATATACATGTGGATTTTTCATCTGTAATGGCATATCATTTTGAAACATGCAGTTGGTTGTCATATATAATATGAGAACATGAATGAATGAATGAATGAATGAATGAATGAATGAATGAATGAATGAATGAATGAATGAATGAATGAATGAATGAATGAATGAATGAATGAATGAATGAATGAATGACTTTATTTAAGTGTCAATGTATTTAGCTATACAGTAAAAACCCGCTAACAAGAACCTACCACTATTAAGAACCTCAGGCTGAAATTAAGAATTTATTTATATAAGAATATATAAGAATATATAAGAATATAAGAACCTATCCCAGGCTGATTTGGTAAAATGTACAGCTAATTGGGGACACTATTTATAAGTTTTAAACTAAAATAGGATTTATACTACTAGATCAACATTTCTCTATTTTTACAATAATTTACCTATTAAAACTATTAAGAATATTTCTTTAAATACACCTATATACAATATAATAAATAAAAAAATAAATAGTTCAATATAAATAAAATAACATTAAAAATTAAGTTGAACATAAAATACAATTTCTGCAGTTATTATCGAGTATGCTTTCTAAGTCCTGTTTTCTAAAAAAATGTGGAATGGAATCAAACAAATTATTACCCTAAAACCCCACAATAATAACACTCCATATGCTTTTAATGAATATTTTATCCAAGTTGGCTCTGACCTTGCTCAATCAATTCACAGATTCCATGCGTGGGTAGGTCTCCAAGCATTTACCTGCTTCATTACCCAATAGAGCCTTTTCACTCACGTGATCGGTGGCCCCATTGGGGTGGTGAAACAATACGAAATATTTGAATAAGAAAGAGCTAATCAGTCCCATACCGTACACCAACATGGCCGCCATTTCATTGTTTTGGTACACCAATATGGTCGCCGTGACGTCAGATGAAAACGCTCTATAGCTTTTATTTGACACCAGTAACTTAACATCATCGGAAATTGAATGTGAGATATTAAAATTAAATGACAAAAAATCAACAGGACCATTTAGTATTGCAACTAATATTTTAAAATTAATTAAAACATTTGTGTCTAGACCTCTGGAGATTTTATTTAACTCCTCATTCTGCAGTGGTATTGTTCCAGATAAGTTTAAATTAGCCAGAGTCATTACCATATTTAAAAATGGGTCTCGTACATGTCTAAGTAACTATAGACCTATATCTCTCTTATCAGTGTTCAATAAGCTTTTGGAAAAACTGTTGCAAAATCGGCTAATGAAATATATCGAAAAAAATAATGTTTTATATGATAAACAGTTCGGATTAAGAACAAATCACTCTACTGATCATGCCATTCTCAGTATAGTCGACAAGATACAGAATGCCATAGATCAAAGCAGTTTCTCTTGTGGAATATTTTTGGACTTCAGAAAAGCTTTTGATACTGTAAATCACACAATTCTCCTAAATAAACTTGAAAATTATGGAATCAGAGGAATTGCAAAAGAGTGGGTTGAGCAATATCTGAGCAATGAAAGCAATTTGTATCTATTGGTAGTGAATTGTCCACCATTCAGTTTATTACTTGTGGGGTACCCTAAGGATCAGTCCTTGGCCTATTATTATTTTTACTTTATATAAATGATTTCAATAGATGCACACTACTTGATGTGCATCTTTTCGCTGATGATTCTAATCTATTTCATGCCAATAAAAATTTGCCAACTTTGGAGGCGGTTTTGAATGAGGAATTGGATAAAATTTTTATTTGGTTGTGTGCAAATAAACTTTCCTTAAATATTGAAAAATCTAATTTCGTACTTTTTCACTCAAGACAAAAGTGTTTAACCCAATCCATTTTTTTAAACATTAATAATCAGGAGTTAGAGAATAAGGATTGTGTTAAATATCTTGGCATATTTATTGACTCAAATCTTAATTGGAAAAATCATGTTAGATATATTTGCAGTAAATTAAGAAGAAATATTGGATTGTTATCTAAAATTCGCTATTTCATAAATTTGAACACTTTAATTACTCTTTACTATGCTTTGATTTATCCTTTTTTAATTTATGGTATAATTGCTTGGGGATCTGCGTCACCTACAAATGTGAATGCCCTTTTTATTTTACAAAAAACAGCATTGAGAATTATAGCTTTTTCTAAGTTTGATGAGCATTCTAGTCTATTATTTAGAAAAACCAAGATAATTAAATTGACTGATTTAATTACTTTCCACATTAATGTTTTCATGTACAAATTTCATAATAATGCTCTACCACCAGCTTTTGAAAGTTTTTTTAAACAAGTTAATAAAATTCACAATTACGATACTAGACACTCCTCTAAGTCCTCATATTCCCTTCCTTTGGTAAGAACAAATTATGGTCTTTTCAGTATAAAATACCAAGGTCCCAAGATATGGAATTCTCTTGATGAACAATTAAGGCAATTTTCATTGACTAAATTTAAGAAATCTCTTTTGTCTTTATTTATTGATAATTATTGATGGTTTGGCTAATTTACTATAATATATTTAATTCAATATTTGTAATATTATGCCAGGCCAATTTTGAGATGTTCCGTCACTATATATAAATAACTATTTAATCATTTTATTAGCTGCTTGTATTTGTTTAGCCAAAATGGTTATTACAGGCAGCTAGTACCAATCCATTGTAAGATGTGGAACATCTTAATTTTGTGTCTTATTTTTATGTATATACGTAAATTGTATGTATGGTACAAATAAATTGTTGTTGTTGTTGTTTCTAATATTCCTTTTAAAAGATTCTAAGCTAGGTTTCTCTTTATCTTCTTTGGTTAATTTAGACCATATATAAGGGGCTCTAGGGCCATAATATCTTAAAGAATGTTTACCGTATTTTACTGCACTGTATCGCTGTATGTTAAAATCTGCATTTCGCAGTTTGTAATGATTAATATTTTTTATGAAGATTTCATTTAAGTGAACAGGACTTAAATTGTTCTTAATTTTGTACATTACAGTAATATTGCTGTATCTTGAAGTCTTCTATTAATTAAACTTGGGACATTAGCACGATTGAGTAGCTGCTGGTACGTTGAGGGCTCGCTCTTGAATTCTCTCTAACTTTCTTTTATCTGAAGCCCGACAAAAGTGCCACACTAAGTGACAATACGTAAGATGCGGTAAGATTTCAGATGTTGGAATTAACTCCGTAAACGTAATATCACCCCAACTTTTCTGCTTCTTTTTCCACACAGCTGTAGTGACATGTTTATTAAAATCAAGAATTTCATCAAGGTTTACTCCCAGTACTTTAAGATCTTCTCTGTTAGGTATTTGGTAACCGTCAATACTAAGAGACACATCAATATCATTATCATTTGTTCGATTTGGTTTTAACGTTTTTCAGGATCCGCTCTTAAAAAGTTTTCTTCGTACCAATTTGATGCTGTTACCATATCATTAACTAAATCATCTTTTACTCTTTGAATTTCTTTACTCATGCATGGTGTAAAGTTGATGGTCGTCAGCATATAGATACAAATGTGGATTTTTCATCTGTAATGGCATATCATTTTGAAACATGTTCCACAATAACGGACCTAACGACGATCCCTGTGGACATCCTCGCTTAATATCCTTCCATTCACTTGTTGTATTGCTAAGTCTAACTCTATTTTTTCTATTATTGAAAAAAGAGCGAATCAGCTTTAGCGAATCATCGTTGAACCCATAACTTTTAAGTTTTTGTATCATAAGTTTTGGATGAAGAGAGTCAAATGCCTTACTCATATCCGTAGACAATACTGCTACATATTCTTTTTTGTCAAACGCTTGTTTCCATTCCTCTGTGTTAGTCCAAGTAACGTATATATACACAACTGTGACGGCTTTCCTGTAAGCTGTTACAATTATTGTGGATACTTTCATGTTTTTACTGTCCGGGAAACCTTCAGCTTTGACGATACTTAGAGGCATACAAGACAAAACCTTATAAGCGTAGCAATTAAAATTGTAAAACATAAGTAGGGAAAATTTCATGCCGATTACTGAATCAACTGGCCGACTCATGACTGAATAGTTTGCTAGAATTCAGTTAACTGCATGGCGTGACTGTTTTGGAAACACCAGTGCCTCGATCAATTCAAAGTAATGCGTTATGCAACTCTTTGTTTGATTTTCTTTGGGCGCGACGAGCATCTCAGCATAACAGATAAGCAGTAAACATGCCGCCTTTCCATTTACATTCTCATTCTCTGAAGACATATTGCAAGCACTTCACTTCACAAATATATCTTTTAACTAATGATACATTGATAAATAAAGAGTGCACTACAGCTGAACGTTAAAAATTCTCTTCTAAAAATCAACAACTTTGCTGTAAATCTACACATTTTGTTAATTAAGTTATTCTTTTATGCTGACTAATTATTGATTGTCGTCTCAATTGACAAATTTAATTTAATATTACATTTTTTTCTTTTAATATCATATTACCACTATATACCTACAAAGTCAGCCGTTGGAAAAATTGCAATGTCCAATCATTTGTAATCCAAGCATGAGAGTCAGACTCAGATCAGTGATGAGTCAGACGATGTCACAACTTTACTAGAATAGCATTGTAGCAATAGATTAACGTCTAAGATGTAGGAATTAACATTTTAGAGATCCTGCAAAGTCAACATTTTCTAGAAAAAAACATGTCCTACACCCCGAAAGCTAAAACATACAAGCGCGCATAGCATTGTTTATCATTGCATGCATTCCTATCCGAGTGTAGATTGATACATGTACGCTATGCGTCTCTATTTTTTTGTTTTAACGTATCCCTGTTCCCAAGATACATTTTATCCCAGGCATCGTTTCACTCATATGAAATTGGAATGAACATGGATTATCCCGGGCAACCGCGGAACATCGATCAGTCGGTTTCGGCTAAAAAGGATGACCCAAAGGGACCCATCCGGTCCTTTCGCGGCTTTCCCAAAATATGTCGTCAAATATGCATTTCCAAAAAGCTAGGCGGTAAACCAAATTTCTGATTAGGGTTAGGGTAAGGTTTATGTTGTGGTTAGGGTATACTGAAAAGGATTGCTAAAATCTTGAGACTCACTGAAGCTTGACGACAAATTTGGAAAAACAAATTTGACGACATATTTTGGAAAAGGGCCGGACGGGTCCCTTTGAGTCGTCCCTTTAGAAATTTTGAAATCTCCACAAAAAAATACGAGTGTATTTAAAGCCGGACTGCATTGAATATAAGTAAGCGGAATAATAAAATATAATAAAATCGTCAATCAGCCATCGCGAAAAGAAGAATGGCGAGAGAATATTCTAAAGACCACACTATTTGTTAGCATATACGCAATTGAAAATAGGCGTGGTCTTAGTTTCAGAATATTTAAATTTGCGTCAACATAAAAGTCACCCTATTTTAAAACTATTAAAAGGAATAAACGTAAGGCACGCAACTGTCTAACAACTGTCTACTCTACTCTGTCTAAAAGTGAGTAATATTTTGCACTGTTACAGCGGGCATATAACATATTAGCTAATTTGAAAGAGTCGATGATGACCTAGCCTGCGTGCTGTCCAGGAAGTGAACCTGTCAACGTATAAAGCTTTGTTAAGCTTTAGAAGTGATGTCTAATAAATTACATATGATGTCCTGAAAACTCAGATCTGGTAAAAACTACACTTTGTACGAGCATTTGTTTTTCAGCTGCCATGTTTGTGTATCTCCCCAGATTTTGGCCTGAATCAGATCAACCAATAAACAATAGGTTGGTTTTACTGTGAAGTCACAAAATTCTAAAATGTTTATTATTAAACCTACATAGCTGGTTGTTTTATATATTTTGTAGATTGTTATTACGAGTTTTCCTGGAAAATTTTACAATTCCATTCCTTCTTGAGTTACAGAGTTTTGAATTATATTATTGCTGACGTCAACATAATTTTCAAATGTCGTTAAAAGCCACTTTGTACACACAGTTTAACATACAATCATACAATGCTTGGTTAAGCTTTAGAAGAGATGTACAATCCAAAGATTCTGGTTGAAACTACACTTTATATGAGCATTCGTTTTTTGGCCGCCATATTTGTGGACCTACGCCAATTAGGTATACAGCACAACACACTGCCCTTGATTAACCTGTGTATCAGGCCCTTCTTTTTCTTCTGGGGGACTTTAATACCAACCTGGGTACGAGGTTGCTTTACATGTAATACCTTGATAAAAAAAAGAGGCTGACCAAGTTCTATTAAAGGTGACGTACAGTCCGTTCTGCGCATGTACGAAACTAATGTTTACATCTTTATTTACAAATACCTACAAGTAACTTTACAAGTACCAAAAATACGAATACCTTATTCAAGATTGTAAGGTTTTCTTGCCTCCTCTTTATTAGTTGTACCCAAAACAAAACATTTTCAGGAGAAATAGAAGAAATCCGAGGAGATAATCATATCCTCGCTACTTCATGTAATTATCTACGAATGTCATGATGTTTTGGGGCAACGGTGTTGGGGACTTGGGGCAGGTCGACCTCACTCCAAAATTAAGGATTATCCTTAATTCAGGTCAACTCGCCTAGAATTAAGGATAATCTTAAATGATTTTAAATGAAAAGTCATCCACCATACCCCAACCCCGAACCACAACCCCCCCGGGGGAACCCTAAACCTAATCACAACCCCCCGGACCCTAAACCTAGTCGCAACCCTCCGGAAAGATGTCCCGCCTCTCATACCCCGACCACAAGACCCCTCTTAGGTTTTTAGCTTTATGTGTTCAAGTTTAACATCCCGCTTGTGGGACAGATAAATTAAGGCCATGTCTTAATTTGAGCCCTATTTTACAATTAAGATATATACTTAATTTTGGTAAGAGATCGTGTTGGTTGAGGACCACATTGCCGTCATGCGCAGATCAGACTGTACGTCACCTTTGAAGTTGATTCTCTAGTTTGTTTTATATACAACATTACGATCAACTTTACCTCCCTTTGGCCTTTTTTTTAATAAATAATATAGCCAGCTGCTAACTAACCAGCTGCAGTCTCATAATTATCAAGATATAAACTTGTCGCTAAAGAACATATAATTTTCTAAAACTTATCACTTATGTAAAATCGATGTCACAAATACGAATTTAACCAATTTTTTGGACCAAATTTTGTCATTTACTTGTTTAAAATTCATTTTTAAAATATCATTTTACTAATTTCCCTTTTTTGCAATTTCGGATTTATCCAAAATTTCTAGCTTTAAGCCCTAATCACAAGTCATCGCAAGTTAGCAGTCAGAATTTCTGTGGCGGTCGTTCGAACACCCAAATTAACAAAATAAAGGTTTCATGAGTGTTTTAAACAAGTTTTAACTTTGTCACGGTACATGATATTTTCGGGAAATTATTCATAGCGGCTGGCTGAGTTAGCGTGACTGACAGGCTATTATAAAATAACATGTATACTACGCGAGCCCTGATCGGTCAATTGCCGTGTTTGGATCAGAGTATCCAAACACGGAAAATTCCCGCCAAAACGATGTCGGACAGTATATCATATTCACTTGTGATTATTTTATAAAAGAAATACCAAATGGTTTTTTCCGTGTTTGGAGACTCTTATCCAAACACTTGGGAAATTGCTCGACTTTCGAAAAGCTAAAAACACTCGCCTACGGCTCGTGTTTTGTTACGCTTTTCTCCAGTCTCGCAATTTCCCGCGTGTTTGGATCAGAGTATCCAACACGGAAAACCATTTGGTATTTCTTTAGGGAAAAAGCAATTGTCACGTGACAATGGAAAATTCTGAATAAATTTACACGGACGGCGTATTAAATTTGAATATGTTTACGTTGCCTTGACATCTGTTAAATTTCTCCCAAGTTTTGTTTTACTTGTTCCTTCGTAATCGTATGGACTGAAGTACATTGGTAAGTTTTTGAGAAACTCTCTTCACGGCTAACTTAAACAAAAGTTGAAATTATAAAAGGGTCTAAATAGTGAAATCTGCGGAGACCTATAAAGTTAATACAAATCATTACCAGTATAAGTTTGCATACTGCTAAGTATTGTTTGTTGCTTCACGTTGCATTGCAAAGTTTTTTCCGTTTTTTGCACTGTTATCACACGTTTATATAAAGTTAAACAAGAATTTGATGTAGTATTTTTGAAACTACTATTTGACACAGCTGACGATGACGATGTGACGGGCTTCTTCATAGAATATTTTCGTGACATCTCATCTCACGACTTAGTAACCTTTTATACTGTACGTGTAAGCTTATATATTTGTCGTTTGAGGTTTACGTTAGTTATCGAATTATATGTAAAAAGGTCTAAAGTACTGTACAACTGGTTGTCCCGTCTTTTGGCAATCTCGTACAAACAAAAATATACGAAAAAGCTTCTTCATTCTGGATTTGTTGCTTGATGATTCAAACTCCTAATATCGGCTTGATTCACATGTGTAAAGAAATCAACGTTTTTTAATAATCAACAATTTAATGATCAACAATAATTTACAAAATGTAATACAACACGACAATTGGAGAAGCGCGGATAAACGAAGTCTGACTGGTGTATGTTTGCTATGTTATATCAGTAAATTACTGTAGCCTAAAGTAGAAAGTCAAAAGCCAGGTTTGTGTTAAATCATGCATTGCTGATTGCTTGATACTAGTATTTCGTTTAGTTGTCAGTGGCTTTTTCGTTCAAGTTTTATGCATATACGGTATACCGAACTACAGAGAGGCATAATGTTTCATTAAATATTTCTTTAGAGAATCATATTACAGTAATTCTGGCTAACACCAGACAATGTTATTGGGAACCTTTTGTCATGTTTAATTGTAGAGTCAGCCATGTTGCTGCTATATAAAGTATGACAGTAGATGTAAAAAATGGCCACCCGTGTTTATATAGCTTGATGCAAACACGAGAGTGAGTTGGGAGAATTTGAAAGTTTATGTGAACCGGAGCTGTAGGCGAGGGTTTACATAAGTACTTTCGAATTCTCCCAACTCACTCGAGTGTTTGCATCAGGTTATATAAACACAGGGCATCAATTTTCTATTTCTTTTATGAAATATGGCTAAAAAATGTGCCGTGACATCACAACCGTGTTTACATGATAGCCTGATATAAACACAGTAATTGACCAATCACAGCATGCGTTAGACACAACCTATTTTATAAATACAAATATAAATTATTGTGATATTGTCATTCAGTGGTCATTTATTTGTAAATAAGTTATGGTTATAAGTATTTGTAAAATTTAATTTTTTTCATATTTCATTATTTTAGGATCAATATATATAAAATAAGATGCTGCACAATGACCTGAAGGAGTCAGATTTAACTCCAAATCCACATCCAGTACAGGAATTAGTTTCACCCACCCATTCAACAGCAAGTCCAAAACAATATAATAAAAAAAGGAAGAAAAGAAAACAGGAAAATATTGGACAAAATGATAATGAAATTCTCATAGAAAATGATGGTTTGATATACAGAACTGACAGCATTCTAAGTACATCAAATGAGTCAAGTATTCCTGACCAGCAAAGAATTGAAATGTTGAATCCAAAAAATAACTTTTCTTATCACGTAGAGAAGGAGGAGGATATGAATATAACCACTTCTAAAGATGTGCGAGAAGTTGCCCTTAACCTAGCACTTCAAAGAGATAACACCAGTAAGAAAGAGAAAGAAACTCCAGTTTCTCTTGAACATATTGATTATGTATTGGTCTACTCAGATGTTGTTGATGAGGATGACAATAACAATTACCTTGTTTTATGTGACTTACGAAAAAAATTTGAAAAAAAGATTGAACTTGGAGGACTTGTTTTAGTCAAGAAAAGACGCGGAAATTTAACATTTGTTATTATTACATGTTCCTTTGCAAAGCTTTGTCAAGAAGCAGAAGCTGTTTCATTAAAATTGCCTTTAGCAGGGGTAAGTTTGAAATTTTTATATATAATTCATTAATTTTCAGACATTTTTTGAAGTGGATGCTGTGATCAATGCACAGAGAAGTCTGTTTGATTACAAGGTTTTACCTTTTGAAGGTCTGAGTGTTGTAACAGGATGCATAGCAATATAATGCAATTATTTATAACCCTTGTCCTTCATATAATTCAACTACCAATACTAGTAAGGTCTGTATTTTAGTTGATTCTGGTGCCAATATCTATACAATTACATCTTGTAATTAATATATATGCTAATTCTTAATTATTGTACACAGTGTCATGCAGGTACGTAGTTCAATATAATTTAAAGTTGATGTAATGTACTGAATATACAGTATGTGATGTACTGATAATATGCAATGCACTCAGATAATTATGTGATGTCATGTACTCACTGACATGTGGTGTATAAAATTAGTTAGTCGAGAAGTCGTAACTGTCTTATCCATTGAAATCATGTTGAATAATTGTTAAACAATTTATCTTTGCTGGATTTACAAGATCAACTTTAATAAAAGACCTTTCATATAAAGGTTGATTGGCTGCATGTTTTGTATTATTGTCAAGTTGAGAAATTTTGTAAATTATTTTAAGTTTTATGCTTTAAACAGTGAAAAATAAACTAAATTGAACATTACATGTAATTCCATGCTTAAAGGTGGCTCAACAGTCTAAATCATGAGAAATTACATATTTTCTTCATGAAAAATTTAGCACAGGTCTCATGAGATTCATTTTACTTCATTGCATAGCTCTAGTGGTGGAAAAAATTTATACTTGTAGCGCTTGCATATCTAGAGTTTGTGGTAAGCGGCAGATATTATGCAAATTAGGTTTTCTGCATTTATTGGAAACATGATTTCTTCACTTAGATAAACTTTGAGAGTATAAAACTTTTCAATAATCAAGACCACCACTAGAGCTATGCGATGAACCAAATTTCATCTGTGCCAAACTTTGTATGGGGGGAAACGATAATTTCTTGTGATTTAGACTGTCAAGCCACCTCAAGAGGAATCAAAATGTATGATTTGTTGAGTTACTGTTCAGTAATTGGTTGTGCAGCATCCAGTGTATGAAGATTTTGTGCTACAGTCAGTGTACTTGACATTTATTTAGTAATTGCTCAAATATATACATATGTGATGTAGAGCATATTAATTAAGGCTTACAACAAAATAAACAGCTTGAATGATTAGAGCAAATAATTAGTATATAAAGTAAACTCACAACCAGTCAGAACTTTTTTAAGATACATTAGTGTGGGGCTCCAGTCCTACCCTGCTTCAGCCCCTTGCAACTTAATCTGGTCCCACATGACAAAGTTTTTCCTTTTTCTTGAATTACAAATGAATAAAATCATTAATAGATTTTGGACTGGTTGGCCTGCACTCAATGTATGCACCTATCGAAAGAGCCACTAATTCGTAGCAGAAGGTATGGTGAGCCAATGCATGAACATAATAAGCCACCCCCATCCCCTTGTGGGAAATTCCTTAAAAAGATCCTGCTAGAAAGACCAATAAATTCAACACACATTTCAAGGAAACAAATTAATGTTTATTTGAAGGAGGGGTAGGCCCAGGACTCATCGGTTTGGTGTTCATGCTTATTAAGCACTAAGTAAACTAAAGATTCTGCTGTGCAAGTCAACTGCATGAATTGTGAATGATGCCGTTGTCTGTCACATTGTTGTCAACTGTTATCGTGCGAACAGGGTGGGGTGCGTGAATGGAAGGTGTCGATGTAGGGGGATTGGTCAGCCTGGATAGGGGGTCTATTATAATTTCCGAAATCCGTTCGATTTTCATTGGCAATTTTAACCACATGCAACCGCTTTTCCGTTTCACTTAGGAACAAAACCGGGTTTTTGAAAAATCATTGCCAGTTCTCCAAAAAGCGTTTTACATTCTAAAAGATAACCGTATCCGATGAGGACATTTCAAAGTTTCCCGCAACCGAACGGTTCTTAAAGTTAACCGCACGCCGCCCAAAAAGCTGGATATGATCGAAAACCGTCCTAAAATAATGACGAAAACCTCATACGGTAGCCAGGCTGACGGCTTTGGATTTAGGTTCGGGTTTTATAGGCGCACTATTTGGTTCAACAGTATCGGCAGTGTAGCTCTGCGATGTACTGGGACTTTTTTGGCGTGTGTTGTTAGGGCGCTGCCTCTCACAGCTGTAATTAAGCCCAGTTAGACGGGGTTAGTACTTGGATGGGTGACCGTCTGGGAATAACCCCGTGAGTAGAGTTTAGTTGGTCTCTCCTGTGCTTCGAGGGTTTTTCGCAGGGTTCTGCGGTTTTCCTCCCTCCGTAAAATCATAGTCAATCGAGATATGGTCTGGAAACTCGGCAAACTTCAAAGCGCCTATAATGAGCTGTGATTTTATGTTGAACCGTACCTTACACTGTGCACATCCTTTGTTTTAGGTTTATTAATATTTAAATCGTACGGTTGAGTGATTGAACTGAAACGTTGCTATTGGACGTTTCGTTCATTATACTAAAATACAATGTGTTCAGTGACCGTGCACCGCCGTACAAAAATGCATAAAGGCGAACAAAAAGATAGACCAAAGACTTTAGCTGAGTTTCCAGACCATATCTCGACTGACTATGGTAGGTATTATAGGTGGTGTGCAACCAATTACCTTCCAGGGATGAAATAACCCGAGGGCGAAGTTCGAGGGATATTCATCCCGAGGACTAATTTTTTGTGGAATACCCCTCGCGCTCCAGGTCTATATTAATTGATACCCGATTAACAAATCATATTTTACTACATATTTCACTACATACAGTAAAAACCCGCTAACAAGAACCTACATTTTACCCAGTCAGCCTCGGATAGGTTCTTATATTCTTATATATTCTTATATATATAAATTCTTAATTTCAGCCTGAGGTTCTTAATAGTGGTAGGTTCTTGTTAGCGGGTTTTTACTGTATTTCACTACATCCGGGAACCGAGTGGTTCGAGTGCCGTATTTCTCGTATGTAAAGGCCATGTCACACAGGCAATTTTCCTTGCAACTTGCAACGCAATTTTTGTCGGAAAAAACTATTGCAAGTTGCAGGAGGATGTCAGACGAACGGTAATTTCGTGGTTTTCTTTATCTTCAGACCCCAATGTAAACAAAGCCGTCATCTTGAATTACGCAACAACTCTAATCCCCCCCTGATTTTCCCTGATTCTGTCGTATTGTGATTGGGAAACAAGTTGCAGTGGGGGTGTCACACGCTGCAACTTGTCTCGTAGCGTTGCGAAAAGTAGAAGCTGTTTCTACTTTCTCTGCGACTCGCAACGCAATTTTTCGTTGCGAGACTAGTTGCAGTGTGGGTGTCACACGAGGAAATCTTTCTTGCAACTTGCAATACAACGCCATTGCGGCGTTGTAAATTGCAAGGAAAATTGCCTCGTGTGACATGGCCTTAACGCTCGCGAGTGACATATCGACAAGTCAAAATGTTCGCGTTTTGCCAAGTTTCGAATCAAGTAAATTTGAGCCAGTAATTTCTCTTAATTCAGTTTTCACGTAAAATGACGTATTCGAAGAAGCTGTTGTATTTTTAATTTGTATTTTCTAAAAGTTTATGTCAAGTGGTTGAAGTTTTTGCATTAAACTCAGTTTATCAACAACACTTCCAGTTTTCCACGCATAATTTCATTGTCCATATAATAAATAGAACATTACACGGTTGCTCAAAGATATGGATTTTATGTTCTCGTGGCAAGAGCAATATCTCATTATCCTTGTCACTCGAACATAAAACCCATATCTTCTCGCCACCGTGTAATATCCCCTTTATATACTTGCACATAGCAATATATAATGTCATACATCGAAGTAGGATTCAGATCATCTGAGCGAGTCTCAGTAGCTCAATGGTTAGAGTTATCAGAAGGTTGTGGGTTTGAGTCCCGTTTGGGAGCCCAGAAGTGTTTCTGAGTAAAATAGCTGGAGAAACATTTGCATGTACACTCAATTCTCATATCCTATCCATAGCTAGCATATCTATCTCTTCTCTTAATAAAAATCTCACAGCTGTCAACAAGAGGTGTTTGCGACAGACTACAAACTAGACTGCACTACCGAGTTTCTATTGCCAGGTGCATGCTTGACAAGTTGTAAGAAGGTTGTTAGTATATAAACCTTTCCAACTTCTGCTTTTTTACGCGCTTAGCTCCTGAAACTAGCTCCTTTGGCCATCCCGAGGTGATGGTCATCAGTATCCAAAATAGTGTTATATTATGTTACCTGCATGTATAACAATAGTCGCTTTCCATGTACGTGCATTTTTTGAAAAATATGTGGATCTTTATATAAGTCCGCCTCCACCTCCATCCTCTTTTTGCAGCTAAATAGTTTACTTGTTTATTTTATAGTTTGAGGCACCTGATGGTGGTCCTATGCCAGGATTTTGGAAAGGTTTTCAAACTGACGACGAAGGTATGCATATCCAACACAGCATACTTCTAATAACTATAGTAACCAGTGCACAAATGTTTAGATATTGCTTGGGTGTGATGATCAGAAGAAGTTACTCTAATACTATATACAGTACCATTGACGTTTATTTTAAATGTGATTTATTTAGTTGATCTTGTAAGTGCTCCGTTTTGTGCGTCCAAAAAAGAAATCTATGAAGGTATTGAAGACCCTAATACATTTTTTCGACCATCTCTTCGAAGTCTTTTGGTAAGTGACGAATGTCTATTATAATCGAAATTATACTAGTCAGATTAATTACAATAGTTGTAGTCTTAACATTTGGTAAAACTCAAAGTGAGACTTTTTGTCCATGGCAAACGGTGCATGCAGCAATCTCTTTCGGTACGATGCTGTACAGTATAGACAGAACTGCATGAGTAGGAATGCATATTTAGTTACGGCAGAGGGCCCAGTTCGTGAGTTGCATGAACGTCAACGTCCGGCTTAATTTCTAAGTTCCGACGTTAAAACAATAACTTTAAATGGATTTAATGTCGGACAGTAGAACTTAGTTTAATTAGCGTTTATGCATGTCAGTGGGTCCAGATTCTCATCTAAATTTCCACACGACTAATTCTCTTGGCCCTCTTAGCAATCTCACACTCCTAGCTTCACAAATGAGCAATAATTGAAGATTTTAGCCAAAGAATAAGTAATCAACCATTCGAAGTCCAACTCGCGTTTGCACCTTTGAAGCTTATGTCCAGAATGTCCTAGCACGTATTGCCGCCCTCATGCAACTTATATAATTGTTGCCATTTTCCGCTATTTCATGTCATCTTGGAAAATTGCTATGCACATTTGGGCTAATTTACACCATCCCCTAGCGATTGTGGCAGTCGATTTGAATAGGAGATCAAATTTGTTTCTAAATTATCAACTTGTTTCAAGTTTAATTATATGATTGTACATTTTAAGGTTCATCATATTCTCATCAATCTAAACGTTCGAGAAAACACCACTTCCAGTAGTTGGCAAATTCATAGGAGTAGTCAAGGTACGTAACTAGCCGTACAGTTAGTTTTAATACTGTGGTCTACACTCACTGATCTCGCTTTATACAGTACTCCGAGTCAACACTACTGCGAAGCGTTGCGCATGCGTGAGATTGTTGGTCAACCGCAGTCGGAGGAACCAGAAGGTTCCTCTTTCGTTGGCTACTACCCTAGTGCAGGGGTGGGCGCCACTCCTATCCCTAATTGTGTTGATTTTGCCGAGGGAGGAAAACCCTAGAAGCACAGGAGAGAATCAACAACTCTACTCACATGAAGTCACCCATCCGAGTACTAACCCCATTTGACCGGTCTTAACTTCAGTGATGAGAGGCAGCGCGCTAACGGCTTGTGCCATCATGCCTATCAAAGAGAGAAGATAAATTAAGACCTGAATATTCATCTCTAATTTTTGAAAAGGGGTATAAAAATTACGGAACTAAACTTTACAGTCTCGTAGATTAGTAATTTAGGATTTGGGAACAAAAATATATTTGCATAAAACAGATATCTTTGTTTGTAAGAAGACAAACTGCCTAATAATTGTTTATGTACATACCCATCTTTTTAACCCATTATGGTTTGGCGTGCTCCATCGAGTTTATATGGAATTATGGATGCACATGGGAAGTTGGGAGAGCACGAAAAAAATATTTAGCGATGTTCCAACTTCCTAAGTGGACCCATAACTCGATAGAGCACGCCAAACTATTTCTTTTATGACATAGAATTAGAAACAAAATAACAAAACACAATTCCTAGAGAACTAATTGTAACTGGAATAAGACAGGGCTTGTGATTTGGACAATCAAAATCTACTTCTCAGATCTGAAAACTGCTTGCAGCGTTGGGTCGCCAAGCTGTCGTGCGAGTTTTCACAGAACTGAATTACAGGTGTATTTTCAGGCTGTACACAGGCTAATGCGGGTCTTATACTTAAGAAATGGTTCATGGGTTGGCGTGTTCGAGTCCATCTTGTTATGCATGAATGCATGGTGGAAGTTGGAATCACGGTTTTGGAATGAGAGCACGAAAAATTGATTAAGTGCTGTTCCAATTTTCCAAGTGAACTATAATAACTCGATGGAATACGCCAATCCATGAACCATTTCTTTTATAACATAAAATCATATACAAAACAACAAAACAAAACACAAGTTTTACTTTGCTAAATTAAAAACTACTTTCTCCTTACGTAACTCTCCTTTTTGAAATTGCTGTGCCACGTCGGGATTCGAGAACGACGTTATATTAAATCTATGTTATAATTAAGAAATAGAAAATGACCGCTCGTGTTATAGCCTATAAACACGGGCGACCATTTCTTTTTTCTTCATATGAAATAAAACTAAGAAATGTGCTGTGATATCACTACTATGTTTGCATGGTATAAACGTGGTAACTGACCAATTACAGCGTGCGTAAGACACAACCTATTTTATAATAATTTATGCTACATTATACAGGGTAGTGATTATTCTGCATATATAACTATATACTTACTCACTTACAGTTTATCGCTTTAATCCTTTTACTCTATTATTTAAACCTGAGTAACGTCACAATTCTTTTTTATCTTTTACGTATAGGTCTTGCCTATATGCTTATGCATGGTGTGTACACAGATGCATTGTGTGTTCACTCCCCTTCACGTTTGGATCCAATGTTTGCTGATATCGATGATGAAGAAAGCATAGGGCAATGTTATGCAAGTTTTCTTTCAAACATAAGTGAGGAAAAACCAAGTGACCCTCGAAAGACTCTGAATGACACCTGGCTAAAATGGAAAAAATTTCAACCATTGTGGAAAATTCGAAATTACTTTGGAGAAAAAAATGCGTTATACTTTGCTTGGTTAGGTAATAATGTACCTATCAATGTTGACTTGCAGGGAGGAGGCTGGGTCATACCCAGGGGATTTGACCAGAAAATTTAATTTTGTCAAATATCCCACCCTGGGAACTTATTTAATAGTCAAATGAAATCAAATTCCCCTCTACTGACTCACTGACGTTTATCGCTACCTCATCCACTTGTTTGCACTGTACCGTATTCACTCTTCAGATTATTGAATCTTGGTGACCGATCGTGCTAAATGAAAAGGTCTAGGTACTAGTGTTGTCAAAAGGCCTGGCGTCAGAGCTTTGAGATGATCTCCGCCATCCACGTGGGTGTTGGTTACTAATATGAATAATTAACCTTTCTAATTACAAATACATGCAAATAACTACAGTTCTATTCGGTTTGTCAAGAAGGATACAGCAAGGATATGATGGTTCTCCAACGTTCTTCACCGTTCACACATCAAGGTTTTGGCTAGCCATCCATCATCCGAGGTTCCAACGTGGTTTTCGGTAGAGGTTATACGCTATATCGTCGCATTTGGCGGCGGACTGCTTCTGAATAACTCCGTCTTTGTACTTAACTGACTCTGGTCACTGAAGACACTTTCTGAGCACCTTTGGTCACTGAAGACCCCTTACTACGTACTTCGACGTTACAAGTCTTTCAGTACGGACCACTTCTTCGTCCTGCTAAGTATAGTTCAACGCTCTCTCCGAAATAACTTTTCCTCTGTCCTCATCTCTCCACGTGTCCACCTTTTATCATCTTGACAACCACTTATTTACATATTTACATTAAATTATGGTCCCTAAGGCCCTAGGGGCTACATCAAGTTGCACCCAGTGAACTCTATATATACCTGGAAGGCTGACTCCATTCATTCACTGGACGAAAAAGTGAGGCAAAAAATGGCGGACATGGAGAATTTTTGAACGTCAGTTTCAGGCCATACACGATCATCTCGGATGTCAGTCTTAGTCTTTTTTCTCGCGGCCATAATAATATCACGTACTTAAAATGCATGAAATATATACCAAGACCCATAGAAATTCGAAATAAATGTTCTTTACTTGTTTCTGCTTGTTTCTATTTGTTGATGCTTGTGTCTTTCTGACTTCCGAGTCATATTTGATTAAGTCCCCTGGGTGTGGCCGGCCTCCCTCCTGCAGGTTAACATTGGCAGGTGCATAATTCAATTTCTTCTGTAATAATATACAGGGCAAAATTACTTGAATATGATTGGCTAATGAAGAGGGATTTTTTTTTGTAATTCAGGGCAAAATTACTTGCATTTGATTGGTTCCTTGGTCAGCAGTACTTGCATGTGATTGATCGCTTTGTTACTTAGCGACAGTGAACCTCAGAGGACTGATCTTTTTTCAACAAACCTGCAAGGTTTTTCGGTCTGAAAATGATTTTTTGTTTACTTTGAACTAATTTAAACTATTGAAGGAGTGTAAACTATTAGTGAAAATGAATAATAATAATAATAATAATACCTGTGTTTACAAAAAGAAAGCAACAGGCACAGCGATAGAGCGAGGCAAATTGGAATGTTGCCGAGCACCGACCGTGATTTAAAGGTACATGTACGTCTTCGACATTTTCTGGACATAATATAGCTCTTGAATAATTTTGCTCACTATATTATTAACACCTAACCGCATGAGTTCTCGTAAAATTAAGGTTTAATTTCACTCGTGTTTTCAAAATCTTACAAATTACCCTCGTCGCTTCTCGACTCGGGCAATTTTGTAAAATTTTGAAAACTCCCGTGAAAATTAAACCTTAATTTTCCTCGGCCCCATGCGATTACCTATACAAAGTAGAATTACTTATATCATGATTTTCGGTTATGCATGAAGTATGGTTGCAGTGCAACAATTTCTGCTGCCAGTTGCAAGGGGGCCTGGGGACACGCCTTGCAGAACATTTTGGAAACTTAAGTTTTTTTAAATGGCATTTACTTCTAAAATAATTTACTTTACTATTTACTAGAAGTATGGAAAGCACGATTCAACATTTGAAATTAAGCTGGTGTCAACGTAGCGTGGAGACTTAAATTTTATTGAATAATATTGTGTAGAAATAAACAATTATAAAAACTTTTTAAAAACGGAGGTTTCCGGCCAAAAACAGGGAGATTGGGATCTTTGCATATGTTCTGTTCGCTTCTGGCATGATTTGCCACTCGAGTTCCAAATAGTCTGTAAAACTACATCATGACGTTTGTACAATTTATTGCAGGTTTACTGGTGAGCTCATTGTGGATTCCAATGATGATTGGACTTATTGTTGCTTTGTGGGGATTTACAAACGCGTACGTATACATACCACACTGCTTGATCGGGAATATGAGCACATACATTTACCACGTGACATGAATAAATATAAGTACTTTATAAGTAAAATTTATATAATCTACCCCAACTCAACCCAAACCATTGACCTAGTCTAAGATCCAATCCAATCCAATCTAACCTAATCCAAGCTAAGCTAAGCTAACCTAACCTAACTTAACTTAACCCAACTTAACTTAATCTAACCCAACTTAACTTAACCTAACCTAACCTAACTTAACTTAACCTAACCTAACCCAACTTAACTCAACCTAACCTAACCCAACTTAACTTAACCTAACCCAACTTAACCTAACCTAACCCAACTTAACCTAACCTAACCCAACTTAACTCAACCTAACCTAACCTAACCCAACTTAACTTAACCTAACCCAACTTAACCTAACCTAACCTAACCCAACTTAACTTAACTTAACCTAACTTAACCTAACTTAAGTTAACCCAACTTAACTTAATCTAACCCAACTTAAGGTGGGGGTCTACCTAAACTTTGAAAATAATGGTTGACCGGGTTCGTATGCATGCTAATCCATGGGTGTTCATACCAACCCTAGCATAATTATACATCAAAAGAAAGCTTATTAAACAAAGATTACAAATAAAATAATTTTAGATGCTTTAATTTAAAATTGGCCCTGTAATAAGGTGAAGAGCGTGAGCCTGTGATCAGAAAAAAAAGCATTTAGTCAAGAAAAAATATCTCATGACCATTTGTGTAAATTATTTGTGTTTTCCTCAGACCACGGTTCTCAGACACTACCGTTTCTTCGCGTTTTTTAGCCCGCGCTGGGACTCCAGAGAAATCTTTACTTTTCCTTCTCTTATATTTTGTTCGAGGTTTCTCTCCAACCATTTTTCAAACAAAAAACCCCAAATTAGAACAATTATAACTTGTGATACACACACGATCGACTTTCTCCTCCAAATACTGAATTTCAGCAGTAAATACGCATGGTTTCATTGTAAAACCGCTGTTATTGAATCGAACAATGAGCCTGCACTCCATTTTCGTTCTATGGGAGGGGTGGGAGTGAAATAATTGAGCTAAAGAACCAAAAACGAGCTGATTCTGACTTACGTTACCATGGCAACCTGTTACAATTAGTTGACAACATGCCTTAAAAGAGCTGGCAAGTGAAAAGTATTGCAAATCTATTGAAAAAAAAACATTCCCACAACATTAATAAGATGTTTAGGCAACCATTTTCACAAAAAAAAACCCCCATTTTTTCACTCATTTTATTTAGGTAGACCCCCACCTTAACTTAACCTAACCCAACTTAACTTAACCTAACCCAACTTAACCTAACCTAACCCAACTTAACTCAACCTAACCTAACTTAACCCAACTTAACCTAACCTAACCCAACTTAACTTAACCTAACTTAACCTAACCTAACCCAACTTAACTTAACCTAACTTAACCTAACCTAACCTAACCTAACCTAACCCAAAACTTAACTTAACTTAACTTAACTTAACTTAACTTAACTTAACTTAACCTAACTTAACCTAACCTAACTTAACCTAACTTAACCTAACTTAACCTAACCTAACCTAACCTAACCTAACCTAACCTAACCTAACCTAACCTAACCTAACCTAACCTAACCTAACCCAACCCAAAACTTAACTTAACTTAACTTAACTTAACTTAACTTAACTTAACTTAACTTAACTTAACTTAACTTAACTTAACTTAACTTAACTTAACTTAACTTAACCTAACCTAACCTAACCTAACCTAACCTAACCTAACCTAACCTAACCTAACCTAACCTAACCTAACCTAACCTAACCTAACCTAACCTAATCTAACCTAATCTAACCTAACCTAACCTAGCCTAACTTAACCTTACCCAACTTAACTTAACTTAACCTAACCCAACTTAACTTAACTTAACCTAATCTATCTTAACTTTATTTAACGGTACCTAAGCTAAGTTAACCTAATAGCCAACCTAACCTAATTTATCCTAACTTTATTTAACCTTTAACCTAATCACAGCCTAATCTAACTTTATAGCGAACCTACCCTAACCTAACCTATCCTAACTTTACTTAACCTAACCTATAAATTAATCTAACCTAACATATCCTAAATTTATTTAACCTATGACCTATAACTTAATCTACCTAATCTAACTTTATAGCTAAGCTAACCTAACGTTTAATAAGTAGTAATAATGTGATAATGATAATTTGTAAGATTTAAACATATTAAACATTTTAAAACGTAACATTTTAAAATATAGGACTAACAATATCCTTCTTTAGAACCTTAGAATTATTAGAACACCAAAATGCCGGAAGGTAAGGTTAATCTAATACACTAACATTTAAATTAAAAATAAACTAATTCACTAATACTTGACAGTTATTAAGATTTTTTAAAATAAATGAGATTTTCTTGGAAAAATATGTTTGGCACCCATCCAATATCTAATGGTTAGCATCAATGACGGAAACTTCTTTTTTCATATCGGGGGGCAAAGTCTCGTAAATTACCGACAAATGCACGACAAGCATTGAATTTTGACGGGTTTTTTATCTCTTAACAATTGGTTATTTTACATGGAGGTGGTGGTGAGGTATCCGCACTGATTATCATTAACATTTTTGTATTGCTTAATGTTTTTATCCTTTTAATTCTAAAACTAACAGAATTTAAAAGTTTGAGTACTGATCACAAAATCATGATTTTTCACTAACTGCTCGATTAAAATTACAATTGAAATTGCAAGCACGTAACAAGAAGTTATTTAATGACTAATAATTAAAATAGATCTAAATTTAGGAACATTATCAAATCCTAATTTTTTAAATAATTTAAAAACGACAGCTTTTAATTAAACAATTAAAAAATAATTCTGCAAACTATATATACAATTAACGTTTTACCTAAACCTGTTCACTATTTAAACGCTCTATATAGTCTAATTGCACAACTATAATCAAAAACGTAATATTTAACATTTTCTTCGAATAAACTAAACGTTCTGGGGATTTTCAAAATTCCTAGAAAGTTTAGGTTACTTAAGTGAAATGCCAACTTCTCTGGCTCATTTTCACGTGAAATGGGACATCAGGGATTACGAGCGCGATGAAAAATTTCCCGGAAAATACTATGTGCTGGAAGAAATAAAATGTAGATAAAATGAGTGCTGTTCTAAAAGTATGAAAAGTACGAAGACTTTAGTTTAACTTTTCAAAAATAGTCTCGTTTTGAGTATTAGTAAAGAATATATATATTATATATTAAAGTTTTGTATTGTATAAAACAAATAGATCCCATTTTTTGTTGTTGTCTGTTCAGTTATAGATTCACAGAAGACGTCACAACGTGGTAAGAACATCGGTGACCCACTCGACTGCGTTGTGACGTCATCTGTCCATTTATAACTGAACAGACAACGGCAAAAAGACAATATGTATAGGTAATAGCATGGCTTCGAGTGCAATTTGGAAAAAAAACATGCACGAGTGAGTTTTTCAAAGACTATCAAAATTGCACGAGTCCGAAGGACGAGTGCTATTTGAGGTCTTTGAAAACTTCACGAGTGCGTGTTTTTCCAAAATTGCACTCGAAACCATGCTATTACTTATTAATAATATACATGAAATGTTAGACAAATGTTCTTCCGGCTACAAAGTTTACATACCACTCATTGCTCTACTTCTCGAAGCATAAATGGTTAAAAACTGCTTCGCTTTGTTCACTAAATACGTAAAACGTTTTACTCATAGCATCTAACCTCTTCTAGTCTTTTTGCAGGAACTTTAATGACAATATTAAAGCAAAATTCACTCTGTATTTCATTGAAATGTACTTCGACAACTCTATGTTTTGGTCGCCATATTGGATTTTCTCGTGACGAAAAACCATCCTTCAAAATCCGCATAAGCATTTCATTGGCTTTCCGGTAGTTTCTGGTTGTTTATTAGCCAGTCAGAATGGTTAATACTCATTGAAATTTGCACTGTATTACACCTTTTCTGCACTGTATTACATTGAAATTGCACTCCTCTCGACCAATCAGGATGCAGTAATTTTGTCATGTATATTATTAAGATATATATAGATATATATACAAAGCATGAAGTATAGTTTACCTTACAGTCTTCGCTACCAGAGTCTTCGCTCTATCTATATATGGTATTGAGCATATATAATATCGTGCCTAAACTGTTGATAACGGCTTCCGTAGTTCTGGTTCTAGTTTGGTCTTTGAACTCCCGGTTGGCCGGTTCACAAAAATTTTTCAGAACGTACAATTTTATCCTGTTTAAAAAGAAGATGAAGGATACGACATGGTGTATAGTGCTACTATAAAGTAAACACTGTCTTAAGCCCTAATCAAACGAGAACGCAAGTCATCGCAAGTTGGCAGTCACGTTATCTCAGCCAGCCGCTCTGAATAGTTTCCCGAAAATATTATGTACCGTGACAAAGTTAAAACTTGTTTAAAACACTCATGAAACCTTTATTTTGTTAACTTGGGTGTTCGAACGACCGCCACAGAAATTCTGACTGCCAACTTGCGATGACTTGCGTTCTCGTTGGATTACGGCTTTAGATTTAGACTCGGTTTGACGTGTTTGAAGCACTTTATGTCCAGTAATATATACTTTTTATTCAGTTCCTCCAGTTTGGAAATCGCCAAAGATCGCGATACTAATTCTTTTTTTTGAAAGAACATAATTTCTCTAGTACGTTTCTGAAACAAATTATATTTTATGGAAGATTAATATATGTAATATTATATTTCTTCTTAGAATTGAAGAAGATAAAACTCGCAATAACACGATGTCAGTGGGTGAAACAGTGCAGGGATGGATGCGAGACGCCTTTGATAATAATGCCACGCCGTTCTTTGCTCTTATTGTTTGTTTGTGGGGTAAGGTTTCAATTGTTTTTCTTATCTTATTGATAATTGATAATTAGTGATTTATATTGCGAATTCTTCATAACGTAATGATCGAATGCGCATTGCAGTGTGCAACAGAATAAATAGGTATAGCTATATATATATATATATATATACAATATATACATGCTTAATTTATGTAATTTCTTCCTCCAATATCCAAACCAGAGACACGGTTCTGATGTCCTTCGTGTTTTCCTTATGAATTATTAATGAGTTTGAGATGGAGGGAGGAGAACCCGGCGAAAAACCCTCGAAGCACAGGAGAGACCAACTAAACTCTACTCATGAGTCCCAACCTCGCGAACACCCATCCAATTTCTAACCCCGTCCAACTGGGCTTAACTTTGGGCTATGCAGTGGTGAGATGCGGCGCCCTAACAGCACACGCCACCCATGCTCCCCATGACTCATGAACACATGAGCATTAATTATAAATTCATTTTTAGCCATTTTGCAGATGCAAGACATCATGCTCTATACATCAGAAATCTTTAAATAATTAGGTTATGACGCACTAAAACTGTACTTATTATACATCTTTATGCAAAGCGTGCCTATTTTGAACTTAGACGTTTCACCCTATTGGAATATATATACTTTGTGATAAAACATATTTGTTTTTGCAAAGTAAAAGTAGAGCAGTCAATGTATTACATGACGGACAGTCAATTAAGTGATTCGCCTGGTTTAAAGCTTAGTCCCATCAGTCAGGGATTGGTCGTAAGGGTCGTTCTTCCTGAACTCGAACTCTTCTTCTCCAGACATGTGGGGCGTGAGCTGGAAGTGAAAGAAAGGGTTAAAGCGGCATGGTCGAAATGGGGAGAAGTGAACGGGGTGGTGTTGGATAAAAGAATGCCGTTGAAATTGAGAATAAAGGTGTACAAGTTGGCGGTCAGGCCGATGTTGATATATGGAGCTGAGGCGTGGACAGTGCGAATGAAGGAAGTGGATTTGTTCAGTAGAACTAACATGCCAATATTGCGGTGGCTGTTGGGAGTGTCTCTGAAGGACCACATACGGAATGAAGGAGGAGAACAGGGATTGTATCGGTAGTGGAGAAGGTACGGGAGGCGCGCTTGCGCTGGCATGGCCATGTAATGAGGAGGGAAGATGACCATCCATTGAAGGTGGCATGGAAGTTGCCTGTAAAAGGGAAAGAACAAGAGGAAGACAGGAGAAAAGATGACGAGACGGAGTAGAGAAAGTCTTTGGAGATTAACGAGATTTGGGGATTAACGCGGATATGGCATTGGACAGGGCCCAATGGTTTTGATTTATGATTTATTGAGTTTTTGTAATAAGAAATACAAGGGAGTACATCACAGGTTACTCCAATTACAAGATCCTGCACGACTGATCCTAAATATTTGAAACTCGTCACCTGCCCCAACTGTACTCCCAGTCTGTCCTTTGTTATAATTCCACTAATCCTGTCTTGCTTCTTGCTGCACATCATGACTTCTGTCTTCCTGCCATTTCACCTCCAATCCCTTTTTCTCTAAATTTTCCTGCATGCCACACCCGAAGCCTTCTCTGAAGCTTTTCCTCTGAGTGTGTGAATATCGCCAAGTCGTCAGCATATAGCAGTCCTTGCAACCCTCTCAGTTTGATGTCATCCGTTATTGTGTCCAGCAACAATACAAATAACAAAGGACTAAGCACAGCCGATCCCTGATGTAGCCCCACGCCAATTCGGAACTTTTCTGACACTCCAGCATTGCTCCTCACCATCTTAGTTGTGTCCCTGTACATTTTCTGCACCAACCTCGCCATGCAACTTTTCTGGTACTCCTCTTTTCCGTAGACACCAATATACTAACTCCCGAGGGACTCTATCGTATGCCTTCTCCGAATCCACAAAAGCACACTAAAGCCCCCTGTTATTTTCCAGTGTCTTCTCCTGCAACTGTCTCAATATAAATATTACGTCTCTTTTACAAATCCACACTGTGGTGCATCTATCGGTATTATCTGCCGTAGCCTTCAGACAGTGTTCCATCAGTTTTATACCTCTGTGGTCACCACATTCTACCATACTAATTCCTTTCTTCTTGAAGATCGGGACTAACACACTCCTCCTCCAATCTTCAGCTATATCTTCTCTTGTTCAAACACACTCCAAACTAATCTTGTAAGCTCCTGATCAAACCCGTCATCCCCAGCGCCTTTAGCATTGTTGTATCAACTTCTGATGGTCCTATTCAAGTAAGTTCAATTCAATGCTCGCATCACTTCCTCCTTTCTGACTTCTGTAATTGGCCCTTCTACTTTCCAACACTCCAGGAGGTCTTCCCTCGGGTTCTCAACATTCAGTAGTTCCTGAAAATACTCTCTCCATTGTGCTCGTATTTTCTCTTCATCATAAAGCAGTTTCCCATCTCCATCCTTCACTTCTCCCACTGCTCCTAGGCCCTAGCTCTTCTCCATTGCCCTCATCTTTGTCTTCGATATTTTATATATTCGTGCACTTTTCCCCATCTGGTTCATCTAACCTCTCATACCATTGTTGTGCAACCTCACATCTAGCTTTACTAACAGCCGTCTTTGCTTGCTTATTTGTCCTCCTGTACTCCAGTTCTGCCTGTTAAGAGTCCTTCAATTTCCATTCTCTAAATTCTCTTTTCTTCTAGTGGCTGGCCTCTTTGACGTCTCTGCACACCACCAATTATCTTTCTCTTCATGCCTCTTACAGCCCTTTGTTCTTCCAACCGCTTGCTCAGCTGTTTCAACCAACCTAGTCAATTAAGTGAATGAATTTAAATGTGTTTTACTGTTAATTATACTTTAGGTACAATATTTCTTGAGCTTTGGAAACGTAAAACTGCTGAATTGGCTTATCAGTGGGATGTGAGTGACTTTGAAGAACAGGTATACGTAAATTAAATATATCTATATCCCAAGAGCTTGCATATTGCCAAAACATATAACTACTTAGTGTATATTTAAGAAATAGAAAATGGCCGCCCGTGTTTATATAGCCTGATGCAAACACGAGAGTGAGTTGGGAGAATTCGAAAGTTTATGTGAACCGGAGCCGTAGGCGAGGGTTTACATAAGTACTTTCGAATTCTCACAACTAACTCGAGTGTTTGCATCAGGTTATATAAACACAGGGCATCCATTTTCTATTTCTTTTATGAAATAAGGCTAAAAAATGTGCCGTGATATCACAACCGTGTTTACATAACCTGATATAAACACGGTAATTGACCAATCACAGCGTGCGTAAGACATAAAAATATATAATAATCCATGCTAAGACATTAGAGATCGTTGGCAAATAAATTAACGAAGTTACAACTTGGAGTTTTTTCCCACTTTTAGGCACTTATATTTAAGAAATGGCTCATGGTTTAGCGTGCTCCATCGAGTTATGGATGCACGCGGGAAATTATGAGAGCACGAAAAAATCGTAAGAGTTGGTCGAGGCGTAGCCGAGACCAACTCTAGATTTTTGAGTGCTCTCCCAATTTCCCAAGTGCATCCATTACTTGATGGGGGACACTAAGCCATGAGCCATTTCTTTTATAACATAGCATTAAATCCTTTCACAAGCCGGCGAATAATCGTATTGGTTGTTGTGTTTTTCTACTTTCGTAGCCAAGTCTTTTTTGTTCACTAAAATCTAACCAAAAGGCCAGTTTATGTCTTCTGGGTCGTTGTTCTTTATTACTCAATAAAATTAAATGACTCGATATTTTGATAATATAAAAGGCCATAAAAAGGCCATACTCAATTTAAAGCTCAATTATGTTTTGAAATTCTTTCCCGCGCTTTTTTGCCGTGCTCCATCGAGTTATGGAGCACGCACGACAGCCAATCAAAAACGTTGCTATATCAAAGCTATGTTATAAAGAGATATTGAGCAGGCTTTTAATTACTTGAAACAAGTTTTTTTTAACCCTTTACTGGCCACAGTTGCCTTTTGTCTACTTATTAATTTTACTCTGGCTAACGCCAGACGATCTTACTCGTCAAGGGGAGAGCTCCCGGAAACCTGGCCAATAAAGGGTTAATGTGGCTATAATATCATGTTAAATGTAAATGTAAATAGATTAGAATAATGATTATTTTGGGATTACTTTTTTACCTGTGTTTGTCTGTCTGTTTGTCTGCGTGTCTGTCGCCAAGATTAGATTGGACCAATGTTCATGTACGTTTGTGGAAGGTTTTGCCATAGAGGACCAAGGACCATTTTAATGGAAAAAACTTTTGTTGCTTGAATTTGGTGGGAAATTTGATAAAAAATCTGTTTGGAAGCTTCTCCGTGTAGCAGAAATGACTGATAAAGTGCTTGATTGTGCTCATTATACTTATATTATGCAAACGTTAATATTAATCAACAAATACAAATATTTATATTATACTTACTGCCTTTTAGGAACCTAATCGACCTCAGTTTTATGGGACGGAAATTCAAAAGGTATTTACTACTATGTACAATTTACTACTATGTACAACTTACTACTATGTACAACTTACTACTATGTACAACTTACTACTATGTACAACTTACTACTATGTACAACTTACTACTATGAACAACTTACTACTATGTACAACTTACTACTATGTACAACTTACTACTATGTACAACTTACTACTATGTACAACTTACTACTATGTACAACTTACTACTATGTACAACTTACTACTATGTACAACTTACTACTATGTACAACTTACTACTATGTACAACTTACTACTATGTACAACTTACTACTATGTACAACTTACTACTATGAACAACTTACTACTATGTACAACTTACTACTATGTACAACTTACTACTATGAACAACTTACTACTATGTACAACTTACTACTATGTACAACTTACTACTATGAACAACTTACTACTATGTACAACTTACTACTATGTACAACTTACTACGATGTACAACTTACTACGATGTACAACTTACTACTATGTACAACTTACTACTATGTACAACTTACTACTATGTACAACTTACTACTATGTACAACTTACTACTATGTACAACTTACTACTATGTACAACTTACTACTATGTACAACTTACTACTATGTACAATTTACTACTATGTACAACTTACTACTATGCACAACTTACTACTATGTACAACTTACTACTATGTACAACTTACTACTATGTACAACTTACTACTATGTACAACTTACTACTGTATACAACTTACTACTGTGTACAACTTACTACTGTGTACAACTTACTACTATGTACAACTTACTACTGTGTACAACTTACTACTATGTACAACTTACTACTATGTACAACTTACCACTATGTACAACTTACTACTATGTACAACTTACTACTATGTACAACTTACTACTATGTACAACTTACTACTATGTACAACTTACTACTATGTACAACTTACTACTATGTACAACTTACTACTATGTACAACTTACTATACTATGGATGAGTTTGGCTTTCCTAATTGTGTGAGGCTCGTATAGCCAGTTTGAAACGGGGGTGGGTAGTGGTTTAGAAACCATCCAGATGTACATTAAGTACATTTAACAGTGGTAATTAACTAGATTTGTATAGATAGATTCTTTAAATCTATTTTTAGAGGGCTCAAATTATTTACGTGTCTGGTGGGTAAATCCGTGAATGTTATAGACAACTCACTTTTAGAAGAATCTTTAGATTTATATAAATATTTTATATTTTTCCTTGACCAGGATCCTATCACTGATAACGACGTATGGGTTTATCCCTTGAGTAAGAAATACCGGAAACATGCTGGATCATTCAGTGTTCTTTTGTTTATGGTATGCTTGTTGTTAGAAACTTAAGATATTCTAATGCTCCGCCCACAACATTTGGCTATGATAGCATATCGTTTCGTAATTAAATGTGACCATAACCTAACGTACACATTGTTGCCACATTTATTCTATTTACCTTGTTTGTTTCCATATTAGGTATTATTGGTCGTAGCAACTACTGTTGGAATTATCATATATCGTGTTGTGTCTCGAGTGGATATCTTTGATAGAGAAGGATCTATAGGACCTACATTGGCCAGTGTTACGTCATCATTTTTGAACACTGTCTGCATTATGGTGATGGGGAAGGTAACTTGCAATGATTCCTTTGTGGGAATAACTTATTCCAGGCTTTAGAAAACCATGCAGTGAGAACCAGGCATAAAAGTGCAGTTAATTATAGAACTCTGGATTTGGTTACTGTACAACTGGATTTGGTTACTGTACAATGCCGGAGGCTTTCTACCAAGGACATATATATATATATATATATATATTTGTAATACTCATTAATAATTCATGAAGAAAAAACAAAAGGAATCAGTGCCACGACGGAGGTTGTATATCTAATACAAAATTCTAGTGATTTACATAAACTTTTTGTTCGATTTTCTCACCTAAAATCATTCCTAATCTTTAGGATTTTTGACGAATACGAACGTTTATGGCCATTCGTATCACAAGCACTTTACAACATTCGCGTCCGTGTTGTAAATATATATATATATATATATATATATATATATATATATATATATATATATATATATATATATATATATATATATATATTTGAGTTTCTTTTTGCGTCAGGTTTTGGTTCGACGCATGTAATTACTTTAGCAATCTTCCTTGCATATTATTTCTTATGTGGCTGAGTTCGTTTATCAAATATCAAATCGGTACACAAACTAACGCTCGCTGATTGATTTCTGGGAGATCGAAAATCCTAAAATCATTGCACTTTTTTGTGGGTTTTGACTGGAACATTTTTTATCTTTTGCTATTACTATAGTGCATGGCCTATCACAAATAAACCTATATATATAGAGCGTATAGCCATGCTATCAGAATGAAGCATGCATGATAGACGTGATACTAAAGCGCAATCAGTCGAGATAAATTTTCAAAAAAGTTTACATGACATTTTCTTTAACTTTTTTAGTGCTATGAACGTCTTGCTGTCATTCTAACAGACTGGGGTAGGTGTGGTATTAAAGAAATACCAAATGGTTTTCCGTGTTTGGATACTCTGATCCAAACACGCGGGAAATTGCGAGACTGGAGAAAAGCGTAACAAAACACGAGCCGTAGGCGAGTGTTTTTAGCTTTTCGAAAGTCGAGCAATTTCCCAAGTGTTTGGATAAGAGTCTCCAAACACGGAAAACCCCATTTGGTATTTCTTTTATAAAATAATCACAAGTGAATATGATGTATTGTCCGACATTTTCAAAAAATCGTTTTGGCGGGAATTTTCCGTGTTTGGATACTCTGTTCCAAACACGGCAATTGGCCAATCAGGGCTCGCGTAGTATACATGTTATTTTATAAACATCTATACTTGTTATCAGCATCTATACTTGTTAATTTTCTTTATTTTAATTTCTATCCATAAATTTGATGTAATAGTCTAGACAAAACATGTGGCACGTCCATTTGAAAATTATTTTATAAGTTTGCACCAATATATATATATATATAAAGGAAGTTACTGTTATTCCGATAACCGAGATCTTTCTGTCTTAAATGTATCAATAACTTATACGTTTTTTAATGTATTATTGTATTATTGTTCTAGAAAACCATCGCACCCAAACTTCTCACGAAGACGCCCTTATCGTAAAATTGTTTGCATTCCAGTTTGTCAACTCATATGCTTCGTTGTATTACATCGCTTTTTTTAGAGGAGTGAGTGTTCTCTTACAGTATTAATTGATTATAACTTGTATTGTGTAGGTCGCAGAGCGCATCTAGGGGGTTGGGGGGTTGCAACCCCTGCCCTTTTTGTGAGATCTCTAATATTAAGGTTAGACATTAGATAAACAGATAATTAATCGTCTGTTGTAGTACGCAATACAATTCTCCGCAAATCTGGCGAGACTCAGAGTCTTCTAGTTCGGCTTCAATCTCGTACCCAGAGCCTCCGCGTGGCGCGGCGAGGCTCTGGGTACGAGTCTTCTTACGCCCGTGCTCCAGCTTTCACCGAATTTTCTGCGGAGGAGAGCTGAAGAAGTGGCAGAACATATATGATTCATGTTAATTTTTGGGTAAATAAAGGTTGTTGTTGTGGTGGTGGTGGTTGTTGTTGTTGTGGTTGTTGAGTGTTCTCGAAGAAGCATAACGAAGATATCTAGTATCCCAAATTTTTTAGAATACTGAACGACTTTGCCCTTTTTTTGCGTGCAACGCCTACCCTCGAAATTTTCTAGTTGCGCCCCTGCCCTGCCAGGCAGCCAGAAGGCTCCTCTTTCGTTGCCTACTACCCTAAGGTAAGGGTGGGTGCCATGCACTCCTATCCCAGATGGTGTTGATTCTGCGGAGGGAGGAAAACCGGAGAACCCGGTGAAAAACCCTCGAAGCACAGGAGAGACCAACTAAACTCTACTCACATGACCCAAGCTCGAGACCAGGGTTATTCCCAGATGGTCACCCATCCAAGTACTAACCCCTTCTAACCGGGCTTAACTATTCGTGAGAGGCAGCGCCCTAACAACACACGCCACTCATGCTCCCCTAACTTGTATTAAACGGGGAATTTATAGGAAAGAAACAGGAATATGATATATACGTGTATTGTAAAACAGGGGCATAAGACCCAGTGCCGTAGCAAGCTAGGGGCAGGGGAGGTCTGCATGTCCTCAGATCAAATTCTTAAAAGTGGGTTAATTTGGCTTAAACTGAAACTGTTTAACATAATAATCATCAGAATTTAATATAGGAAATGGTTCTTAGGGACTCTAACTTTCAAAATTTCTAGATTTCAAAGTTTTGAGAATATGGATGAGGAAATGTATAAAGAGAAAAAATAAGAAATTTACGCCCCGAGGAAACAATAAGTGAAAAATAACACGGAATATAAAAAAGTATAGTGTGTAAAATGTGAAAAAAAGTAAACGTTTTTTTATTCAGCATTTTATACGACAGATTTCGATTCGCCAGGAAAGTCAGGAAAAGCTTGACATGTTGTATGGCCAGTAAATTGATTTTTTTCTTGTTTTGTTTTTCTTTAGAGCACGGACAAGAAAGGTGTTCTTGAAAAAGGTGCTGAATACAGTGATGGCTGTGGTGAAAATAATGATTGTATGACTATGTTATCATTACAAGTAGCAATGTTAATGATTATGAAACCACTTCCCAAGCTGTTTACTGATCTTATATTACCGTAAGTTTAACACAAATACCGTAGAGTTCCGAAAGTAGCGGCCCCCGAAAGTAGCGGCCCCCCGAAAGTAACGGCTACCCGAAAGTAACGACTACCTAAAAGTAACGCGTTACATTTAACCGAGATAACTTTTTATGTGAAACAGATACTCACAAGCAGTTATGCACTGACATGATTTCTATAGACACGTACATGTATGTATGCATGTAACGCGTGCACAAAAGAAAGTGACGACTCAATGGTTAACACTTTTAATACAAACATGGCGCAAACTTTCCAAGATACTATCTAAATTCATGGAACTAACGTGCGAGTATAAGAACTAAGAAAGATAAAAGTAACTTCTCAATCAAATGTTTTCTTTTGTCTAGTTGTCTTACTAACACTTTTTTACCATCCGAAAATAACGCCCCCCCCCCCGAAAGTAGCGCTCCTAATCCCGAAAGTAACGGGGGTGGGGGCTACTTTGGGAACTCTACAGTATTATTATCAGTTCCTTAATTATAGTCTATCTTAGAAAATCATTTTTGAAACTTTGAGTTAATTTTACTTTTTTATGTTATAATTTTGTCTTTCCGAGAGTCGATCTTGATGTCTCCTGAAACAACATTGTTTGAACATTGTCAATCAAAATATGGTATGGATTGGCTCGGCGAAAGTCTTTGTTATATACTTTTTGTTCACGTTTATGCAAACTTCTGCGTGGCGAGGACAATGTATTTTTAGTATGATGAAGCAATCATCTAATAATAGTGTTTGGGTTCAATCGCTCGACCCTGTTACTTAAATATTATAAAGCGAAAAAAAAAAGAAATGTGCACGGTGAGGACCGTCTCACATAAAATCACATTTTATTATATAGAGTGACGCTTTGACGTTGACCGAATTTTCAGACCATATCTTCAGACTATGGTTTAACCCCTTGACTACCAGGGGTCTTCCCTTGACGAGTAAAATCGTCTGGCGTTAGCCAGAGTAAAATACTAAAGGTACATCTACATGCGCGCGTAGGAGTCGAAGGGTTAAGGAAACATCTAGCTAGGCTCGATGTAAAACAAAATTATTTTTAAAATGGTTCATGGTTTGGCGTGGTCCATCGAGTTTGGATGCACTTAGGAAATTGGGAGAGCATGCACTCACAAATCTAGAGCTGAGCTATTTTTTAATTTGTTTATATTTTTTCTGCAGTTGGCTTCATCATTTGTGGCAAAAAGGAATAAGAAGATCGTGTTGCCAATGTTGTAGGAATAGTAGAGTTCACAGTACCATGGATGTGTCAGTGGAAGAATTTCTGGAAAGTGAACTAGAAAAACCTGAAGTGGGAGATTTTACATTGGCAGAGTACAACGAGAAAGGTAGGCTAATGGATTATTGCGTGATATGGTAATGTGTGGAGAAAGCTAGTCTATACTTGTTGCAGTTTGAATAACATATACATTTAAAATAATGTTAACGGGTTTGTCGGGCGAGGTGTTTTTAATATTGTAATGCGTGCCAGTGCATGGTTTGAGACATGAAAAAAGGAAACATTTTCCCACTTTCATGAAACTGGCTTTGTATTTTTCGATACAAAAATATAAGACGTTTCTTGAGGTTGTATGTGCCTCAGAGCCTGAAAACTAGTTTTTTTTTAGCATTTAGCGTCTTTAACTTTTTCCGCGCTGTAGGACATAGGCGGCATGCGACCGATTTAAGTCCCATTTATTTTAAGACTATTTTAATTGCTCGTTACAGAGCTATTAATCTGACAGTATGCTATAATCTGACTGTGTATTCTCTTGTATGTTTTTGTAGTGATACAGTATGGATTTTTAATGGTAAGTTTTAACAATGACGCGTTTACGATTTTTATTTCCACGTTGAAAGTTGTAAATTGTAAAAGTTGTACCATTACAAATAAAGGGCCCTAATTACCTTACACCTATAATCGCAGGCTCAAATATAACAACGGCTATTTTACAATTTATTGTTTTCTATTTATTATTTTTGAAATGGAGTATCTCTCGGATGAAAACAAAAATATACTATTGCATCGAAATCACGAAATATAGCTGTAGACGAAAATGTTGGAGAATCTACCACCGATGTAATTTTCTTTCTCATTTAAGTTTAATCTCTAAAACGTGATGGAAACCCGAGAGATATCTTAAATATATTCAACAGTCCATGAAAATTTTCTCTCCTTTCCTTTCCGTTTATCTCCCTTCCCCTCCCTTTCCTTTCTCATTTTTTCCCCTTCGCATCCTTTATCCATTTTCCTCGCTTTCCCATTACGTTTTTCGACTTATTTCTTTTTTGCTTTGTTTAGCTTTTTGCAGCTGCTTTTCCATTGGCACCTCTCATTGCTCTCCTCACCAACATGTTTGATTTGCGGCTCGATGCCAAGAGATTACTCTGGACTAACAGACGTCCTGTTGCATTTAGAGCTGAAGATATTGGTAAGAAAATGTTTGAGTGCTATGTTTGAGAGAAATCTGTGCTAAAGGCGTACAACCACCGTTATACCAACCACCGTTCGAGGTTGGAAGCTATACTGCACACAGGCGGCAGAATATAGGTTTGGTAGGGGGTTGAACTTCATGCCTTCAGCACGAGAAACCCAGGGGCATACTCCCCCGGAAAATTTTGAAATCTAGATTCTCTGAAATGGCATTTCCTGCGTTTTACAGAATCCTAAATGTTACAAAACCTTTCAATATATGGCTCATTCATAATACTTCTGGTCAGCAGTCATCAACTGCTAATATGGTCAGTACTTCATGAAACGAGTATTGAGCTATCACACACCACGATTGTCAACCTGCAGTGATATGGAATTTTCAAAATGCCATATATCGAAGATGTATAAATATTCAACGTATAATCACCCTCACCTTTGGCGCCGAAGGCAGGGTAGATCAGCCCCCCCCCCAATTTTTTCCACTTTTACAAAGTTGGGGGGGGGGAGAGCTTTTCAGCCCCCGGTTCCGGCGCCTATGATACTTACTGCAAAGAGATGGTATTGAAGGAAATTGTAATTTAGAAAGTCGTGTTGGTTTTACCATGATGGGAGTTTTAAGAATAATAAAACAGACAAGAAAAGGACTAAGTTTTCAAACTAATGATTAAAGCCCGATTCTCTAATAGACCCACTCTCTAAGTATATACTCTTTAATTTCTAACACGCTTCCCGCCTCTTTAATGAGCCTCTTATAATAAGTCATTTTTCTATAGTTCCTCTCACTTATATAAGCCCTCTCTAGAACGCCCATGTCTAACAATTGACGGTACCGAAAAAGATGGCGGCGGTACATTTAATCATGATGCTTTGCGACCTCAAATGAGCGCAAATAACAACTAAACATTGTTTATCATGCTACGATGGATTAAACAAGCAAGAACTTCATTCCTTCCAAAGTTGATTGTTTTAAATCCATATCTTCCGATTATTCTACAAGAAACAATATTTGATGTGCGCAAAGGATTGTGGTTAAATGTACAAGACGCCATCTTTTTCGGTACGGTCAAATGGCTATTTTTATATACGTCACCCTTTTGGATTTTTGGATATATAAGCTTTGCTTTATTTCATTTCATCACATTTTATTCTGATGAAGAGCTCTGCTCGAAACATCAGTATTTGTATAGGTAATGAGTGCAATTTGGAAAAAGAAATGCACGAGTGAGTTTTTCAAAGACTATCAAAATGGCACGAGTTCGAAGGACGAGTGCTATTTGAGGTCTTTGAAAAACTCACGAGTGCATGTTTTTCCAAATTGCACGAAAAACCATGTTATTACTTATTACTAATAATATACATGAAAAAATGTCCAAGTTATCTGTACTTACATTACAGTGTCCATTCCTCCACTCCTCGTATATTTGGTTGTTTAAAAACGCTTTGCTTCTTCTGCCACTACTCGAGAAAGTTTACTAAAAGCACTAAGAATCTTCTAGTTTTCTTGCAGGTACTTTACTTGACAACATTAAAGAATAATTAGCTTCAAATTTTAACAAATTGTTCTACTCAGTCGCCATATTTGTTTATTTTGTTTATTTTGGCGAAAGCGAAAGGGAACTGTAATGTAAGTACAGTTGACTTGGGCATTTTTTCATGTATATTATTAATATAAGTAACACCATGGGTTTTCGTGCAATTTGGAAAAACATGCCCTCGTGAGCTTTTCAAAGACCTCAAATAGCACTCGTCCTTCGGACTCGTGCCATTTTGATAGTCTTTGAAAATCTCACTCTCCAAATTGCACTCGAAACCATGCTAATACCTACACTAATAACTATCATGTTAACTAACGAATTTCTTTATAGGAATGTGGTACTCTATTTTACAATTCTTAAATATCGTTGGTGTTATCACGAACTCGTTCTTGGTCGCTTTTACGTCACAGTATGGACGAAACTGGGAAGGGGACTCAACGTTTGTCACAGTTAGCCAAGAGCTGTACAACAGTACTACTAACGCCACTGTTCTTCATCAGACAATTACGGAGCAGACGTCCAGCAGAAATAGACTGTGGTTAATTATTGGATTTGAGGTAGAGTATATAAATTAATTATGTATAATATATCATACACGAGAAGTGTTTCATCAGAATATCGAATCACCAAAAAATTTGTTGAAGACCGAGCTGAAGTTTTTGAACAATTAACTTTGAGGTGGGTATCCTGATGAAACACTCTTCCGAGAGTTTGATAAAGTATTTCAAACAAATAAAAAATCCAAGTAAAACTTTGCTTAATTTTGTATAATTTCTTCCTCCAATTTTCAAACCACCGACACGGTATGGTTTCCTTTGCGTTTTCCTTATAAATTATTAATAGTTCAGATTATTATTTCATAAACTTTAATTAAGAAATGGTTCATGGTTTGGCGCGCTTCATCGAGTTATGGATGCACGCGGGAAGTTCGGAGAGCACGAAAAAAGCGTAAGAGTTGGTCGAGGCGTAGCCGAGAACAACTCTAGATTTTTTAGTGTTCTCCCAACTTCCCAAGTGCATCCATAACTCAATGGATTCAAGGTGAACGAGATACGGTCGGGCGTGTACCTTCTGAACACCTACAGTATAATCAAACCCATCTTTAAAAATCTCCTAAATTTAATTTCCAGTTCGTTGGATTTGTGTTCGTTGTTTAGTGACGTGCTGGTTCTCGATGTATATATATATATATATTTCTAAAATTCATTAATAATTCATGAGGAAAACACAAAGAAAAATCATAAGCGTATCGGATCTATATATGTGATATAGACTCGCTCTAAGTTTCATAAGCTTAATTTTCAGAATTACTACGGCAATGAACGTATGAAGTGATGAATTTTAGAAGTCATTTAAAAACCTTGCAGTACGGGCTTTATCGGCTCTAAAACACTTGGCTATCGCCTCGTGTTTTATATCCGATAAAGCCCTCCTGCGCGGTTTTTAAATATTATATATATATATGTATATATACTATTTTTGAAAAGTTAAACTAAAGTCTTCGTACTTTTCATACTTTTAGAACAGCACTCATTTTATCAAAATGTTATTTCTTCCAGCACATAGTATTTGCCGTGAAATTTTTCATCGCGCTCGTAATCCCTGATGTCCCATCTCACGTGAAAATGGCTGAAAGGAGGGTGAGTGTTTTGTTGCAAGGTATATATACGGAAACAAAAGTCCGTGACAACCTCGTACCCAACAGGGTTGAATCTATGATGTTCGGGATTCTCATAATTAGAAACTTTTGCACTTTTAGGAGAAATATCATGTTAATCAATTGCTTGAGAAAGCAGGAATAGGTAAGGGACCTAGGAACAAACCTTCACAAACGTTGACAGATATTTCTTTGCGAAAAGACAGCGAGGTGCAAACAGAGCCAAATGACGGTAATCCTGAAATGGCAGAAGATGTTGGGAATGAGTTTGTAATACGATCCCGACGTCATAAAAGAAAAAAATCTAAGATGAAACGGTCAAGAAGTGGCGGTGAGGACAATGATGTAGCAGGACGTAAAGAAACTGAACATGCAAATGTTCTTAGTCCTAAACTTGTTCCGTTACCATCAGGATACGTACCAACTTTACCAGTTCTGAATAACCCACCACTTGGTAGTTCTCTGGTGTGACACGATCCAAGTTACCTTGGCAGTCGGTATATTGAGTATATGCAGGTATTTTCCAGCTGTAAACATTGTAAGCCTTACAATGGCCCTGTAACAATCGAAGCCATGTGGTTCTTACGATGATACCGTGGTCCCACAAACCCTTATTCATCCAGTGATTGAAATCTGATTGGAGGTAGAAATGTAATCCCGAGAAAACCAAAGGAATTTTGAATTCCAAACCGGCATAAAAAAGCAAAAGAGAACAAGGGAACTTGGCCGTGTACCATTTGTCGTTGCATAAACTAGGGCGTGAATTTGGTGGAAGGAAGGAAGGAAGGAAGGAAGGAAGGAAGGAAGGAAGGAAGGAAGGAAGGAAGGAAGGAAGGAAGGAAGGAAGGAAACTGTGCGAAACCACTGTTCGTAATAATATTATATTACAAATAAACAGGAAACCGACGCAGTGAACCAAAACGACAGACATTTTTCGATTTTTAAAATATTTCCCGTTTAACTAGAAGCTTAAAATTTCCACCACGAATATAATTTTTCAATAGCTTCTGTATGATATATATCTCGATGTTGTGCGTTAAGTATTTCAAAAGATATAAGGAAGGAAGGAAGGAAGGAAGGAAGGAAGGAAGGAAGGAAGGAAGGAAGGAAGGAAGGAAGGAAGGAAGGAAGGAAGGAAGGAAGGAAGGAAGGAAGGAAGGAAGGAAGGAAGGAAGGAAGGAAGGAAGGAAGGAAGGAAGGAAGGAGGGAAGGAAGGAAGGAAGGAAGGAAGGAAGGAAGGAAGGAAGGAAGGAAGGAAGGAAGGAAGGAAGGAAGGAAGGAAGGAAGGAAGGAAGGAAGGAAGGAAGGAAGGAAGGAAGGAAGGAAGGAAGGAAGGAACGATCAAACTTTTTAATAAAACTTCCGGTCTCCAAGCTTGACCGAAAATCGCAGGTACTGACACCAACTGGTTGGCCAGGGGCGGTGGGTTGTTCAGTATTATTCTGTGATCGAAGGAACTAGTATTTTTTCGAGGGGGTTTAAATTTTATCTGGCGGATAAACTTGTCAAGAACTAAACAGCATTTAAAACAGCAAGTAATCGACGGCTTCTGAATGGTTCCAAGAAAGAAAGCGGTGAGTAGCAAACTTGTCATAGCCAAGGTGGCACGGCGGCAATACGGCATATTGTCAGTGGAACAAGATGACTAGTAATTTAAGAACTAGCTACGTATCGTTGAACTATATTGTGTACGTATGTTGTTAGATGTTGAATGAGCTTTCATTTGATGTATAGTTCAAGATTCTGCGTTTTATGAAACTTGTTATACTGTCCAAACTGTGCGAAACCACTGTTCGTAATAATATTATATTACAAATAAACAGGAAACCGACGCAGTGAACCAAAACGACAGACATTTTTCGATTTTTAAAATATTTCCCGTTTAACTAGAAGCTTAAAATTTCCACCACGAATATAATTTTTCAATAGCTTCTGTATGATATATATCTCGATGTTGTGCGTTAAGTATTTCAAAAGATATAAGGAAGGAAGGAAGGAAGGAAGGAAGGAAGGAAGGAAGGAAGGAAGGAAGGAAGGAAGGAAGGAAGGAAGGAAGGAAGGAAGGAAGGAAGGAAGGAAGGAAGGAAGGAAGGAAGGAAGGAAGGAAGGAAGGAAGGAAGGAAGGAAGGAAGGAAGGAAGGAAGGAAGGAAGGAAGGAAGGAAGGAAGGAAGGAAGGAAGGAAGGAAGCAAGCAAGCAAGGAAGCAAGGAAGCAAGGAAGGAAGGAAGGAAGGAAGGAAGGAAGGAAGCAAGCAAGGAAGCAAGGAAGGAAGGAAGGAAGGAAGGAAGGAAGGAAGGAAGGAAGGAAGGAAGGAAGGAAGGAAGGAAGGAAGGAAGGAAGGAAGGAAGGAAGGAAGGAAGGAAGGAAGGAAGGAAGGAAGGAAGGAAGGAAGGAAGGAAGGAAGGAAGGAAGGAAGGAAGGAAGGAAGGAAGACGGACGAACGAACGAACGAACGGAATGGATGGAAGGAAGGAAGGAAGGAAGGAGGGAGGAAAGGAGGGAAGGAAGGAGGAAAGGAAGGAAGGAAGGATGGAAGGAAGGAAGGAAGGAAGGAAGGAAGGAAGGAAGGAAGGAAGGAAGGAAGGAAGGAAGGAAGGAAGGAAGGAAGGAAGGAAGGAAGGAAGGAAGGAAGGAAGGAAGGAAGGATGGATGGATGGAAGGAAGGAAGGAAGGAAGGAAGGAAGGAAGGAAGGAAGGAAGGAAGGAAGGAAGGAAGGAAGGAAGGAAGGAAGGAAGGAAGGAAGGAAGGAAGGAAGGAAGGAAGGACGGACGGACGGACGGACGGACGGAGGGAGGGAGGGAGGGAGGGAGGGAGGGAGGGAGGGAGGGAGGGAGGGAGGGAGGGAGGGAGGGAGGGAGGGAGGGAGGGAGGGAGGGAGGGAGGGAGGGAGGGAGGGAGGGAGGGAGGGAGGGAGGGAGGGAGGTAGTCCAAATATATTAGTCCAAATATGTTTTTAGTGTATCGATTTGATTTCAATATGTGATTAACTTTACCTAATTTAATAAGTGCCTTCCTGGCATGTTTTGTTAAACTATGTTTTAAAAACATAGTATAAATAAGGCACTTTGCTTTTCGTGTGATTAAAAATTCTGTGGAAACTGTGTCGTCCGCAAGACTTTGTCACCCTTCGCCGTACATTGTGGGTAGTATAAACGCTATTTAGTGTCAGGATCCTGTTCCCAGTAAGGCGAAAGCGTTTCTTACTTTACCATGCTGTGGGTTTTCAATCACCGACTGATGCTAAAAACATGCAAATTACTCGGTTGGAAATATGAAAGCAACTTTATTGACATTTTTTTTCTATAGCGTAAAACAAACTCACATAGGACTTGGACAATTCTTTTCTGACACAATTAGGTTTGACAACAATTATACTGGCAGTCTCTTTACTTGGAGTCTAGTCAAGGGATATTGGCCTTACAAAAACTGAGGAGGCAACAATACTGTATCAATGACATGTACTACGCCGTTGTATGCTATTATGTCGGCTTCGATGACAGTTGAATTATTGACAACCACCTTCCCTCCGCTCACTTGAACCTTGATAAGGGCGCCTTCATAGGTTGGTACTACTTGGCCATTTTTAAAACCAGCAGTGCAGTAGATGTCGGTGAGGGCATGATAATTAAGGACAGCTTTGAGAAACTTTATGTTGTTATTAAGTTTTTCCACCACATCCGCAGAGAGTTTCTTGAACGCAGCATCATTTGGAGCGAGATCTAAAACCATAGAAACGAGATTTAATCGAACTGTTCTGGAATTAATATGGCCATCCCTTTCTTTCTTTCTTTCGTTCTTTCTTTCTTTCTTTCTTTCTTTCTTTCTTTCTTTCTTTCTTTCTTTCTTTCTTTCTTTCTTTCTTTCTTTCTTTCTTTCTTTCTTTCTTTCTTTCTTTCTTTCTTTCTTTCTTTCTTTCTTTCTTTCTTTCTTTCTTTCTTTCTTTCTTTCTTTCTTTCTTTCTTTCTCCCTCTCTCCATCCCAAACTTTCCCCCTCCAAAACCCCCTCTTTTTCTGCTTTCCCATCAACATCTTCAGCATTAAGAACGTAGCTGCTACTTACACGTTATGGGGTCCTTGGTTTGTAGAAATCGTTTCTGCACTGGTCCCGCTGCACTCACATACTTTTGAAGTGTTTCAAAAGTTGTTCCTTGGGAAATAAAGTCTAGAACGTTTCCTTCTGGCGGTACCATTACTCCATTAAACACGTCAAGTATTCCGTTATCATACGTCTCATCTTTAGGGCTTCCCATCGGCTTGCATGAACCATAAATGTCCTGAAAAATATAACATCGGAGACTATTGAATCCAATTACTAATTAGGATGACAATTTTATACAAAATTTTATGTTTATACTTGCACATGGTAATTTGTTGTTAGGGATCCCACCGGGAATCCGATATGCTCGTTTTCGTTCTACGCGGCTATTAGTTTATGTTGATCTTATTACCTCCGCCAGGAGGTTATGTTTTTGCCTCTTTCTGTCTGTCTGTTGGTTTGTCTGTTTGTTTGTTTGTTTGTTTGTTTGTTTGTCTGTCGCCAACATATCTCAAAAACTATTGCACCGATTTTCATGAAAGTTTGCAGAAGGGTTGGCCATAGACCAACGACCAATCCATTAAATTGTAGTTGGATTTAGTCAAAATTTGGATGAGAAATTAATAAAAATCTGACCGCAAGATTCTCCGTGAAATGCTTGATTGCGCTCATTATCTTTATTTTATGCAAATATCTTTGCATAATTTGGTACCTGTGCATGCAATCAACGAATCTAGCATTTTGTTCATACATGCATGTGTTGGTCTCGTGTGCTAGCCTGGTTAGCGGGCTCGTTTTCTTTTTAAACATCTCCAATAACCGGCTGAGGGAGGTATTATAATCAGATACAAGCTTGTCAACCATACAACCCCTTCGTCAAGCACCAGAGGTCAAGCACGGCTAGTAGCAGGAAACAATATTATGCTACCAGAGATGCCTCTAACTCTTCGGAGATGGAGAGATTTCAAACAAGAAAGTTGAAGACAGATATCAGGAAGTTGCTGTAGTGTTGCTTGATCTTTACGCTGCTGGAAACCGAAGAATCTGTGGTACGTCAGTCTTTGAACTGATTCGTCAAAGACTTTTATCAAAATGTTGTTAATTTTTATCAAAATGATAACGAATCGAATTGGAACGTAAATAATTCAATGGACCTGCGTAAAACGGACTGTAGTCCCCTTTAATAAGTAATATTGTCGGATTGATGCATTGATAGCAAGATTTCTTAGTTTTCTCGTGAATTTTTTAAAGACTTTACAGTAGCTCGCGTGCTTCGGACTAGTGCTATTTTGAAAGTCTTTCAAAACTCACTCGTGCATGATTTTTCCAAATTACACGTACTCGAAATCATGCTATTAGTGATTCAATGGATCTATCCGACATTAAAAGTACGTAGATTCACTACGAATCCGGATAAAGTTTTTCTCGTGTATAAACGCGAGGTCTGACTATAATTATACAAGACTATATTAAATAAGAAGCGTCGGATAGCGATTATTGGCTTCGTCGATAAGTCGACTTTTAATATATAATGCGACGTTTTGGCGAATTCGATTCAGAAGAATGTTAACGTTAAGTCTGCCGTAATAATAAACTAGGACTACAACTATAACAAAAAAATAAATTTATATATATAAAAACCAGATAAACCAGATTTTGTTGCGTATAGCTCGAAGAGTGCTCGATACTTTTTGGTAGCAATGTATATTCAGTTTCTAGTGAATATCAATATATATATATATATATATAGTGAGAATATAAGAGAGACGTCGAAACGTTTTTAATAAATATATACTGGAACAGTTCGAAGTTGCCTGACTCTGTCTCTCATATATTCTCACTATTACGTAAATGTTGAGCAGACTGTTGAATCCTTCGACTGGGAGCCTTCGTTTGGTGCGCCGTCGATTTATTCAAATATATATCGAAGCACTGTGGCAACGTATGTCTAATCTGTTAAGTTTTTAACAATTACTTTTTCGCGGCACTTTTCGAGCAAGTCTCCACTGTATGTGGTATTGAAGAAACGGCCAAGCAAAACGGATTTTAGAAATCAAGCAGCATTTTAGCAAACGAAATAAAGTATCTATTCTTTCTCTTGGACGAATTTCTCATCTTCTGGCATGAACTTGTTATGTCTTTCGCGCACTACTTATGTCCAGCTGACGCCTCCGAGCATCTCCGACGACCTGCGGAGGAGAGAGTCAACATGTGGTTGTCTGCCACGTGATGATAATTTTTCCAAGTATTGAAATGCAAATGATGTAAAATACTTGGAAACAGGCAAACAGCATGGCGTATATACTCACTTGAATGACAAACTAAATAACTACGTACTAATCCGATACCAATTTATCAAGAGTTCAACGCACCTATAGACAATAGTTAAGCTATGATATTCTCGAATGAACTACTGAGTACTATTATGAGTCATATTCGGCATTCTAATTCATCAGTCGGTCGTATAGACCATATTAAACTCAAACTACGCTTTGCGAAAAAGGCGTACAATTGTAACTGATGTTGCATATTAAGTTTCTATACCACTTACCCCAGAGTAAATTTCAAACCGAATTTTCTTTTCACCTTTAAGCAAGGTTTTCAGTCGCATGTCTTTTTCTATCATGTTCGTCCGAAAAGCTCCGAGATGCACATGGTAGCTCAGTACTTCAGGCAGTCGAGTTGTATTGCTCAGCACTCCTGCAGCCTTTGTGATAGCGGTATTGGTTGGAGCAAAGACAGTGTAGCTGGTGGTAGGGTCATTCAAGATGTCAAAGAGCTTGGCCTCCTTGAGAAGAGACCTAAACGAAGTCAGGTTTAACTTTTGCAGTTCTTGGTCGAAGTTAATCTCTTTACGCACTTGGCTGTCTTCGTTTCCATTCAGCAGTAAAACGTTAGATAATGGTACCATAGGAACCGCGTGGCTCATTGTTATAGCTAGAACGCACACCAGGACAATAAAAATCTTCATTCTTTCAAACGTTGTAGTCTTGTTGAGAAAATGTTGGCGCTACTCTGCGTCTGAAAGGTAAGCAAAAAAATTAGGAAAACACCCGGTGAAAGTGAAAGTAGAAATGTGAACTTGGCGAAGCTGTTTGAAGTGCTACATACGTCACGCAGTGTACGTGGCCAATTGGCGAACAGTTTTTTTGGATCAAAACAATTAAGTAGTATCCGCTGTGTGGCATCCATACCGTGTTCAATAATATTAATGAGTGTTAATTAACATGGGAACATTTTCATCCCGCCTACCGAAATCTCGCCAAATTCAAGTGAGATCCCGCCGCGCTTGTCCATGTAAACGAAAAGAAATAATCAAGAGCAAGGAGTAACTACCAGGCTGGCTCGCCTCCCATATTTTCTACTGAGTTTTAGGTATGCATTATGCAGTGCATGTAGTACATTTGCGAGCTTGGTTTAACGCAACCAATTGGTGGCGGGGGTGATGTCGGAGGTGGTGGCGAGCGGAGATAAGACCCTGGGTACGAGGTTGGACCATTTGGAACGATAACTCGAGGGGAAATTTTGAAGCCAACATGGGGGCCGCCATGCAGGTAGCCTGGTACCCTGGCCCAATTTCAAAAGAAATATGGGCCAGGTAACCACTAATCTCATTCTCGCGTCATCAGGGCTAAATCCACTTATGACGATTGTAGTTTTACTCATAGCCACTAAAAACGCGCGAAATTTCAACCAATAGGAAAGCAGAAGTCTTTAGTGGTTACCTGGCCCATATTCTTTGATTGGGCCAGGGTACCAGGCTACAGGCTACCTAGCCTGGTACCCTGACCCAATCAAAGAATATGGGCCAGGTAACCACTAAAGACTTCTGCTTTCCTATTGGTTGAATTTTCGCGCATTTTTATTGGCTATGAGTGAAATTGCAATCGTCATAAGTGGATTTAGCCCTGATGACGCGAGAATGAGATTAGTGGTTACCTGGCCCTTATTTCTTTTGAAATTGGGCCAGGGAACCAGGCTACAGGCTACCTAGCCTGGTACCCTGGCCCAATCAAAGAATATGGGCCAGGTAACCACTAAAGACTTCTGCTTTCCTATTGGTTGAAATTTCGCGCGTTTTTAGTGGCTATGAGTAAAACTGCAATCGTCATAAGTGGATTTAGCCCTGATGACGCGAGAATGAGATTAGTGGTTACCTGGCCCTTATTTCTTTTGAAATTGGGCCAGGGAACCAGGCTACAGGCTACCTAGCCTGGTACCCTGGCCCAATTTCAAAAGAAATATGGGCCAGGTAACCACTAATCTCATTCTCGCGTCATCAGGGCTAAATCCACTTATGACGATTGCAATTTCACTCATAGCTAATAAAAACGCGCGAAATTTCAACCAATAGGAAAGCAGAAGTCTTTAGTGGTTACCTGGCCCATATTCTTTGATTGGGCCAGGGTACCAGGCTACAGGCTACCTAGCCTGGTACCCTGGCCCAATCAAAGAATATGGGCCAGGTAAGCACTAAAGACTTCTGCTTTCCTATTGGTTGAAATTTCGCGCGTTTTTAGTGGCTATGAGTAAAACTGCAATCGTCATAAGTGGATTTAGCCCTGATGACGCGAGAATGAGATTAGTGGTTACCTGGCCCTTATTTCTTTTGAAATTGGGCCAGGGAACCAGGCTACAGGCTACCATGCAGGTCCAGTCCCTTTTCACAAAATGGCGTCGAAGAAAATAGGTTGAAAACCGATAAATTTTGTCACTTTAACTTCATTTGACGCTTCTCTTTCTTTTCTCAGACCATACTAGGACAAAACAGCTTTCGACTCAAGTACTTACAAAGATGAAACATTGTTCAACTACCAAAATATTTCACGAACAAAACGAAGTTCGGTCGAAAAGCCGCGCGAAAATGTTTGGTTTATCTGAGTTTTCAGGGCTTCCCGGGAGAGTTTTGAGATGTTATACCATAATTTATTTAGTTACATCTTAGACCTTGCTTCTAATGAATATCTAAGCATTCAGAAACTAACTTTTAACAGTTAAAATAAGGATTAGATTAGTAAAAACAATCTTCGTGAAACATCCAGTCTTTTTCGCATCTCCCCAGTCCTTTTCTGGCTGGCAGAGCGCAATTATCATGTAAACAAATTTCAAAGAACCATTCAGAAAAGTTGAATAAAGAGTCTATTTATTTGTAATGTGTAAGTAATAAAACATGCTGTATAACTGTGTAGTCTGTGGGTACCAAGGTGAACAAAAAAAATGGGGCTGTCATGAAGAAAGTGAAATTTCTAAAGAGTCAAATGAAACATACATTGCATTTCACAGAGACTTGTTTTTCTTGAAATAATTACTATCATATCAGTCAAAGAGGGTGTTTATATGGACGTGACCCAGCCCAGGGACCTGGGCTAGCCCACTTAAATGAAATCTCACTTATGCTGTTATTTCTTGTTAATTTTCATCTACCGGTAATTGTGTTTATATGAGAGCTGGGTCAGCCTGCCTAGCCAAGATCTCGCTTTGTGAGACCAAGATCTTGGTTATCCAGGCTGTTGGTCACCAAGTAAACAGTAACATGATTGACCAGGCTGGCTCACCTACCTGGGCTGAAATTAAAAGCTTCGTACATGTAATAAAATTTGTTTTATCAGCTTTTTTCAACATATAAACAATCCACAAGTTCTGCTTGTTCATGTACAGTTCATATTTAAAACCAACAAGACTTACCAAAACTGATAAATTATACAATTAGCACAACAAGCAAGCAAGCCCAGCTAGGCGAGCTAGCCCTTCTTCTGTAAAGACAATAAAAATCATCTTGGCAAAGCAAGCTAGCTTGAGTACCCGAGCTGGCTCGCCTCCATATAAACACCCCCTAAGTGGACTGTACAGCTATATTCTAAGCACTATGCATTTGACAAGCTAATAAAATACAAGAAAAATTTGGATAATTAAATGGTTGTAATGTTGTACCTCTTACACAATTTTTAACCCATTCCTGCACTGACAGTCTCTCCATTGAAAATTAAAACTATCTCGTGTTATCGATAGTAAAATCAGAAAAGTCCATCCAGACAGGAATGGGTTACAAACATAATAAACAATTGGCAAATTAAAAAAATATTAATATTTAATTAACCTAAACAGTAAACAGTAAACACTACTATACTAAAATGAGAATGGGAATAAATTCATAATTACTCTGTACCAACAAAATTACAAAAAAACATTTCTTGTTATTTCCTATTTTCATCAATACAGATTTCCTTTAAAAAACCAAACACTACTTGAGAACACTACTAGATCCTCGTATACGCCTAGCAAGTCTTCAAAGCATACGTTTGCAAAGATGGGAAAGCAAGATGATCCTCGAGGTCTGTCACCACTTCAGTTAATATCGTTGATGAATCTCGCCAAACCGTGTTCGAAGAGTCACCACGAACAAGGGATGAATGAAAATGTATTTGAACTGAAGACGACCATCGAGTGAAGCTGATCAAGTACACGGCCGATAAATATTCACTCTTTTTGTACTTATCTTATAAGTCTGTTGTCCATTCGGGCTTTGTCAGAGTTGTCAAACCATTGAGCCAGTGGCGTAGCCAAGGGGGGGCGAGGGGGGGCGACCGCCCCCCCAATGGTCTTCCAGGCCATTCCTGTGAAAAGTTTAAATCCGGGGAGAAACTTGTTGAGGGGGGGGGGGGGGGGGGTAATGATGTTACGTAGTGAAGCCTTCAAGGGAGAAGAAAGTTGACTCGTAATGATATTACTATATATTACTGTTTTAATATGCACGAAAATATTAAACGATCTGCGGCTTCGACGTTAAACGCAATGTAGCGCAATTCATCAAGGTCGTATATTTGACCTTGTGATTCTGCACAAACGTGCTGTCGCGCTTATCAACTTAATCCTTATCCCCCTTAAGCAATGTAAGATTATATGCCGCAGTTGTAAAGTACCTTACGTACATATAGCTATATTTAGAATGACAAGGCAAGGTTTACTGTTGATTACAGTTGTAATTCCGGAAACAACGCCCTAGATCTACGCAGAATATTCATCATACTGTATATTCTAGCATACCCAACCCAGACTGCCCCTGTTATATAAATATAGCCTGAATATTCGACAAAGTATATAAGTAAGAGTGCTGTGTTATTTGACAAAGAAGTTACGCAAGCAAGTATCAACACAATATACAAAGTTGTAAATTCGGGTTGACTGACTTTTAATGGCTGAAGCACCACCAGTAGATCTTTCAACCTACGAATTTGATCCTTGTTGTCCCTTGCCCACTGGAAGAGCAGCCAGAGACCACGTTATCAAAAAAGGACCATGCCAGCCAACCGACGTAGATTATCCAAAAGACAGATTTAGGGGCTGATTACATGAGCCGGGCTAGCCCGGTTAGCCGGGCTGACTCTTGTCACGAAATTCTTTCCTCGGCCACAAAAGGAGATTTTAATGAACGTTAGGGTTCGTTTACATCTAAACTAAACCAATTCTTCTTTGTAAATTTAGTTTATGTGAGTTTCAAAACCACAGTGAGATCCTAATCAATCGCGTGAGCCTAGTTAACCGGGCTAGCCCGGCTCATGTAAACAGCCCCTTAATCGAAAATTTATCTCATCATGGTATGGCAATTTCGACTGGCTTGAGTATTCAAAGTCATCTGATAAAGCGTTTTGTTTCTACTGCCGAGTTTTCAACGGACAGGTATATAACACATTATCGTATATATAGAGTAAACACGTCTGGCGATATTTACATTTGAAACAACTGATCGTAAATAGCGTGCGTTGGAGTCAACGATAAAGAGATAATTATACAACCTCTAAAACTATTATATCATTTATTTATTTGTAGGTCTCGTTCAAAGGAGAGCCCGCATTCATCAAAACTGGATTTAATAACTGGAAGAAAAGTGGGGCTTTTAACAAACATGAAAGTTCCGAGTGCCACAAGAACTCTCTCCGGTCGTTTCGCATTTGGAAAAGCCAGAAACCGGTAGATCACCAACTTAGCGAAGATGCAGAGAGACAAGAGTCTTACCGTCAACTAAAAGTATGTTTTTCAAGTCAATGTTCTTTTTGCCGTGCTGTATTGTATATTGAACCAACCAATATTCGAACTCCTCTGAACCCGTTCATGTCATTCCTATCTAATGTTGCTTTGTATTTTTAGGTTAAGAAAAATCGGACTATAATTGGAAAAATACTGGGTGTTGTTCGATTGCTGGGGAGACTTAATTTACCCTTCAGAGGCCATCGGGAAGGCGAATGTTCACTAAACAAGGGCGTATTTAAAGAATTTATTGAGCATATGGCAACGGTTGATCCTCTTATGGAAGATCATCTTAAAAACTGCGCAGGTAAACTAATATTTTTTTGTTCACAGCTCGACTTTGTATATGTACTGAATTTTGTCTAATTGTCTTTTTACATAACTTACAAAAACTTTACGATTTGATTTGAACTAGGCTTATGTCTATATACGCAATGGTTAGTTTATATAAATCTTTTCAAAATACACGACCTTACGACTATGCATCTTTATTTAGATCACGCTACATATCTCAGTCCTGATATCCAGAATCAGATGATAGAGATAATTGGTTCGGCCATATCCGAAGAAATTATACGACGTGTTAAAGAAGCTACGTTCTTTGCAATCATTGCAGATGAAACACCCGACAGTGGAAAGATAGAACAGCTGTCCCTGCTTGTTCGCTATGTTCGGAATGGAACTATAGAGGAACGCCTTCTATCTGTTGAACCAATGGATCAAACTACTGGCGAAGCCCTTCTGCACACTATCCGCGACAAGCTGGAAAATTGTGGAATAGCGATCAGTAATCTGCGAGGTCAATGTTACGATGGTGCAAGCAATGTTTCGGGGATCTACACTGGTTTGCAAGCACGTGTAAAAGAGCTTTCGTCGTCTGCACTATATACACATTGTTACGCCCATGTTTTAAACTTGGTTATTGTGGACACCATGACCAAGAACAAAACAGCCAGGGACTTTTTCGGAACATAGCAAAATGTGTATGTCTTCATCGAGACTTGCACGAAACGTCATGCATTATATACAAAAAACCAAAAGCTAAGAAACAAGAAAGATAAAGATGGGAAACAGCGCGAGTTCTTCCTCAAAAAGTTATCAGATACGCGATGGGCATGCAGAGCAGACAGCATTAAAGCAATTCACCATACTTTAGAAGCAGTACTTGACACGCTGGAGGATATCAAGGACAACGAAACCAAGGCAAATATTGCTGCAGAAGCTAAAGGACTGTTCAACAACATTGATTTTGAGTTTATTCTGGCTTTAGAGGTAAAGTATGTGGAAAATGCTTTCAAACTTCAATTTCAATTATATTTTCAGACGCAGAGACATTATGTTTTCACTCTATTAATCTGAAGGTATTCTTTTTTACAAAGGTTCTTAAAAAGGTCATGCATGTGGGCAAAGGAGTTTCTGATAAACTACAGTCGGAGGATTTGGACGTTGTGACTGGTTGTGAGAGAGTTGCTGATTTGCTGACCACATTAAGGGGCCTTCGATGTGAAAAGGAGTTTGATGCATTCTGGGCCAACAGTCTCACAAGATGCCACGATTTGAATATACCGGAACCAAAAGAAATTCGTCCCCACGAGCTTCCTCGGCGAATTGATGACAACCCTGACACAGCTGTACAGTTTCTCCCAAAGGATAAGTTCAGAGTCACCTTTTACTATAACGTAAGCTAACTTGTTTTATTTCTGAAGCAATACGTTTATACCGAACCACTTTAAAGATCGATGAAGTTGATTTTCACAGAAATTGCATTGTTCATGCATAATTAGTGGAAATGTTTCAGAACAGTAAGATATAATGTTTCAGAAGTTCTGCATGAAGAAGAATATTTGGACATTAATTTTATAACAATCATACGTCATGGTGTTTTTATCTTTCTTTACTAGATTCTGGATCTCATGATTAGCTCGATCGAAAGTAGATTCGACAAACATAGTGCGTCAGTTTTGAAGGGACTTGGATACTTAGAGCCATCACGTGTAGGAAGTTCTGATGCTTGGACCAATATTTCTCTGGCAGTTGATTGGTTTAGAGCTGACTTGGATGTCGACGCCCTTGAGATCGAATTCCTTTCACTGCAGACGTCTACGCTCCTAACTAATGTTCTAGACAAGGCGAAATCGGAAGAGAGAGAGGCTACTTTTATAGAGTTGTACCGAGTGCTTCGACATGAACCAGAGTGCTACGGCCAGGTTCTAGCACTTATGAAAATTGCACTAACACTGCCACTCACATCTTCGAGCGCAGAAAGGGCATTTTCGAAGCTCAAGCTCATTAAATCTCGACTTAGGTCCACAATGGGACAGGAAAGGCTTCAAAGTCTGATGCTTATGTCTGTAGAGTCCAGGCCCGGATTAACCATATGGCAGAAGCGGCATATGCCGCGGGCCCCGCGCTTCTGGGGGCCCCGCGCTTACTCTTTTCGAATTTTTTTAACTGTTTCTGTGCTTCAGCGCGGGGCCCAAAAAGCGCGGGGGCCCAAAGACGGCAAACAGCGCGGGCCCCCAAAAAGCGAGGTCCCAAAAAGCAAGTCCCCCAAATTTTTAAAAAATGAGCAAAGCAAAATTCAAAAAAGGGGGGGCCCGATTCCCGAACGTATTTTGCTAACCCGTAGCGGCATTTCTACCAAGAATCGCACATGATATCAATTATGTCACTTGATACAACTCCGTGAACTCATATTACAAATATATACAACACGCTGTTTATCAACATTCTCTCTGATTCACTTAAATGTCAGTCGTTTCATCGTTTCATATAACAAGCAAAACTGGCCTAGAGGAAGAAAGAACTTACTGGAACTTGGTAAGTTATACTTATAGCTTATAATTACTAGTTATATCAAGGTCGCCGGTCGCCCCCGTCGCCAGACAGAAAAACGCGAACCAGATAGAAAAACGCGAAGATTATTGCATACATAAAGATAAGCTCTAGTCATCTAGGTAAGTCTAATTCCTAAATAGTTTATTGTTAATGTGTTATATACCTAAAAATAATAGTTGTAAAAATGTTCCAAGTTGACAATAGTTTGTGCTATACGTTTGCGTGGACGTAGATGCACTTAGGTCTTAGGCACTACACGATTACTGACAGTGACGGGATTTATTGTAATTAATTTCAGATAAAATAGAAGAGCTTACAACATAATAGACTATTGCGTATTAAATTGTGTGATATTTTATTATTTTGGACTAATCAAGGTAGAAGCGCATTTTATTATTGTGTAAACTATTAAGATAGTTTATTCTTAAAAGGCAAGTAGAAGCGCATTTAATTATTGTGCAAATTATTAAAATAGTTTATTCTTAAAAGGCAAGTAGAAGCGCATTTTATAGTTGTGATTTCGACGGGAATCGACGGGTTCGTGAGATTAACAGCTTTATTTCAACAGCGTATTTTATAGTTGTAAGTAGTTTTATATAGACAATATAGATAGTGGACATCTAGTCAGAAGCACATTTTATTGTTGTGATTTCGAACCAGCTGATGTATACGGAATCGGATCAAGTTGCACCCCTAGTATAAAGATACACGTATTATCTCCACGGCTACCAGTATATCATAATCAGACGGTGCAGTTTAGTGTTAACTATTTCTAGTTATAATTTATTTATTGTAAAATAGAATAGCTTACAAAATAGAAACCTGCCGCTTTAAATTGTGTGATATCGTTTACTAGACATACCTAAATACATATACCCCTGCCAGCGGTCTTCCCTGAAAATTTATGCTAGAGTTATTTTTAGGTTTGCCATTGCTATGAGTTCTAGTAGCGGTGGCCGCGACCGTGACAAAAATCGCACATATAAATCTGGAGCAACGAAACGGAAGGCAAGGGAAGAACGAGTTGCACGGGAAAGTAAAGCCTTGAGCAAAGTGCCAAAAATATCCGAACTTTTTCCCAAGAGCAGCGGTGGCAATGCAACTGGTAGCAGCGAAGATCGCGTCACGGATTTCCAACCTCCGCAACAGGATGAAGATGCTTCTGGTGAGTCGACTACTCCGATCTCGACAACAGTGACTGATTCTGTACCTGAGGAACCTGGTATGTTTGCTGAATCTCTAACATCAGATGATCCGTCCATTTGTACCGATGCATATTCCAGTGATTTGGGGCTATGGCCTGCTAGTGTTTCGGACAGTATGAGGGAATACTGGGCAACAAAGGGAAGCAGCCAATGCAGAAACTCGAATGCAGATTTTAGCGCGTCTTCTACCAGATACGAGGGAGAAAATTATAGTCGGCAGTGTCAGAAAAGCTTATTCACATACACGCATCAGCTGACAAAACAGGAACATTCTCGAACCTGGCTCTGCTACTCGCCATCTGGACATTCAGTATTCTGCTTTGCATGTAAACTGATGACCGACAGCTCAGTTTTTGCGAAGCAGGGATACAAGGACTGGAAACGCGCTTCTCAATCCATTCCCCGTCACGAAAAAAGTGCAGTGCACCGAGAGGCCATGATTAAGCTACTCCAACGCAGTGATGCTGGCTGCCGCGTTGATGCAGAGTTGGTTAGACAGGTGAATGCGGAGCGCGAGTATTGGCGTGGGGTGCTTAAACGGATAGCAGAAACTATCCGTTACCTATCGGAGCGCGGTTTACCATTTCGTGGTTCAGATGAGGTTATTGGATCACCCACAAACGGCAACTACTTGGGCACACTGGAATTGTTGGCCATGTTCGATCCATTTCCTAGCGCAACACATCAACAATAACGCAAACAAGGGACGGGGTCACACCTCCTATCTGTCGAAGACAATTTGCGAAGAGTTTATCAATTTGCTAGCAAATCGTGTGCAAGAGTATATCATTACGGAAGTAAAGTCTGCGAAGTATTTTTCGGTTTCAGTAGACTCAACTCCCGATATTACTCATGTTGACCAACTCACCTGCATTCTTCGGTACGTTTTGCCATCGGGTCCTGTTGAACGATTCTTGACTTTCCTCGACATGCAAGGTCACAGTGGAAAAGAAACTAGCGGAAAGCTTGCTCAAGTTCTTAAAAACGAATGACATTGATGTTGCTAATTGCCGCGGCCAGTCGTACGACAATGCGAGCAATATGAGTGGGAAATATAATGGCATGCAGGCCATTATTCGAGAACAATGTAACCTGGCTGAGTATGTGCCCTGTGCCGCACATTCCCTCAATCTTGTTGGTCAGTCTGCCGTTGGTTGTTGCGAGCTAGCTGTTAAGTTCTTCGGTTTCGTTCAACGCCTTTACTCCTTTTTTGTTGCCTCAACCCATCGTTGGAAAATTTTGACTAATCAACTTTCAAGCCAAAGTCGACCAACAGTCAAACGCATGTCTGATACTCGCTGGTCGGCACGTGCAGACGCTATACGAAGGCTCTAGTTGAGGGTTATGACGAAATCAATGCTGCTTTGGAAGAAATCGCTGATGACGATGAGGAGAAACCCGAAATTAAAGCAGAAGCTCGTGGTATGGCCTCCTATATGAACCAACTCGAAACTGGAATACTCGCAGCTTTGTGGCACCACATCCTGCATCGTTTTCACGGCAACAGTCAAGTCCTGCAATCAGCCGACCAAGATCTCAACTCTGCAGTTGCAATCTACGAATCCCTAATCGAGTTTGTCCGTAAGCTGCGGGAAAGATTTGAAGAGTTTTGCGCCAAAGGGAAGAAGCTCAGTGAATGTGACCAGTTCGTGGACGAAGTTAGACGCGTCCGTCAACGAAATCGCCGTTACGACGAGCCAGGATCAGCGCCTGAAGTGCCACAGACTCCAGCCGACAAGTTCCGTACGGGTAGTTTCCTGGTGATAATTGATTGCCTTGACGCCGAGTTGCGGAAACGACTGGGCGCATACACTGGCATTGCTGCAAAGTTTGGTTTCCTGCGAAACCTCAAGGATCTTCCAGATCAAGAAGTGATCCAAAGTGCGAAGAGCCTCCAAGAGGCATACCCAACGGATTTAGAAGCCTGTCTGCCAGACGAATTATTACAGTTTTCTGGTTTTCTCAACACAGAATTTGCTCAAAAATCATTAGATACAACTACATCTTCAGCTGTAGCTGCAACTTCTTCAGCCCAAGCTACGACCGACACATCCTCTGACAACAAGTCTGATGACGAATCCGTCATATTGGTCATAACGAAAGATGATGACGACATCCATTTAAACGTGGAGTCGCTGGAAATGCGAATGTACAGACTTCTTGTGTCAAACAACCTGGAAACTGTATTTCCAAACACGGTGATTGCATTCCGCATTTATTTAAGTTTGATGATTTCGAACTGTTCTGGTGAAAGGTCGTTTTCCAAACTCAAATTAATCAAGAGTCAGCTCCGAGCATGCATGAAACAGGAGCGACTAAATAACCTCACTCTTCTTAGCATCGAAAACAAACTTTTGCGGAAAATTGATATGTCTTCGATTATTAAACGATTTTGCTCTTCAAAAATCGCGTAAGCATAACGTGTACAAAACATCTGCAGAATAAGACTCAAATGACAATTGTTACATGCCCATACCAATCATGTATATGCGGATATTGTTCATATGTTCTATTTTACCATGTAAATAATCTATTTTCGTTTAGTTGTTATATGTTATTCATATAAACTTCATAAAATATCAGTTTAAATATAATTATTTGTATTTATTGTTTCGGTGAATATGCAAGCGACTTTTCAAATTTCAACGCATGCGATACAAAATATATCGAATCTTTATTATATATTTGAGTCTTTTTGAATTCAGCGTTTAAAGTGCCTGGGGTGGGGGGGTCAAGGGGCCCCGCGCTGATAATATGCCACGGGCCCCGCGCATGGTTAATCCGGGCCTGGTAGAGTCTGATGTATTACAGGAACTAAATGTAGATAATCTCGTAGAAACTTTCGCAGGCATGGCACCGAGAAGACTTGATTTAGTTTAAGTACCATATTATTTGTTGTGCTGCTTGTGCATGTAAATACCAATTATATATCGTATACTTGCAAATTATGCCTATGCATGTGTCGACTACAAATTGTAATGCTGTTTGTGTGAGTATATCGACTATATGTCAGTTTTGGCTACTATAAAATTCCAACTCGACAATTTGAATGGCACTGTTTGAAATATATCAAAGCCCTAGGCCTAGTTCAAGTTCAAACGTCAAACGCACATAAACCTAATTCAATTGTCAAGAATGTTTTCCGTAATTTAACCTAATTTGCATTGATTTTGGTTCATGTGAAGTTCCAGGTTTGAACTTGGCCTGAAACTTTTTGATGGGTCAAATTTCAGTTTGGTGTAGTCTAGATGGAAAATATAGCATTACAAGGTCCACATACATACGACTTATCATAAATAATTCTCAATAAATTTTGATATGTGTACTACATTGTTTTGGTTTGGAGACAACAAAACTTTGCTATTTATGGCGATCAGTTATTTTTTTAAATCTCGCCTCAGAATGCGGGAAATGCAGTCTGAGAGATTCTAGAATTCAAAAAAATTCCGGGGGGGCATACCCCCGGACCCCGCTCGCGTCTTCAACGCTCAACCAATTTCGCTCCCCCAATTCACCAAAGACAGAACCCTGGCTACGCCACTGCTATTGACATTGTTGATTGTTGTATAGTAAGCTGAATCTAAAATCACTTGTTAACAATCCATCGATTCAAATTTTGTTTGCAAACGTTTCTTCTTGTAAGTACTGGAGTATTAAACATTTTAAATGCATGCTCGCTTCAATAGACCAGTAATTCATAAAAAAATGCCTTGAATATTCGACTGTTCACTTCTATTCGACACAATTCGAACGCAAAGAACTCAGCCATGCATGGTGATGGCTCCCCCCCCCCCCCCCCCCAAGCTTGGCTTCACCCAATCATAGGGCCGGCCTTATGGAGTTATCGTTCCAGTTTTTATATAGAGTTCAATGGGTTGGACTCTTGGTAGTTAACTATACAATCAATATATGAGGTAGCCCAAATTCAATAAGCCTTAGGGTTTCTGTTTGGGTTTCCTCGCCACTGTCATGATGCTTAGTTAGTTTCTTCTTGTAAATTTCTTTGTGGTAAATAAATGATTGAAGATTGAAGAGTAATCATTCGTCAAGCGCGTAGTCCCGTCGTTCTGAAGCACGCGCGTATATGATGAGACTGGTACCTATGTTTGACGTCACCGCTCAAGGTGCTCCATTTATACGTTATACGTTGTATAAGAGACGGGCACATTTCAAAATCTGCCTCTGTGACCACAGGTTCTACTGAGAATCGACCAGATAACGCTGATGTATGTACAAACAAAGATCCTGTATACTTTGTAAGTTTAATTGCATGGAAATGTATAAAGAGAAAAAATAAGAAATTTACGCCCCGAGGAAACAATAAGTGAAAAAGAACACGGAATATAAAAAAGTATAGTGTGTAAAATGTGAAAAAAAGTAAACGTTTTTTTATTTGGCATTTTATACGACAGATTTCGATTCGCCAGGAAAGTCAGGAAAAGCTTGACATGTTGTATGGCCAGTAAATTGATTTTTTTCTTGTTTTGTTTTTCTTTAGAGCACGGACAAGAAAGGTGTTCTTGAAAAAGGTGCTGAATACAGTGATGGCTGTGGTGAAAATAATGATTGTATGACTATGTTATCATTACAAGTAGCAATGTTAATGATTATGAAACCGACTTCCCAAGCTGTTTACTGATCTTATATTACCGTAAGTTTAACACAAATACCGTAGAGTTCCGAAAGTAGCGGCCCCCCGAAAGTAACGGCTACCCGAAAGTAACGGCAAATTTTCGAGACCCCTAATTTCCTATAATTTCCTATAATTAAGTAACGGCGACCCAAAAGTAACGCGTTACATAATTTAACCGATATAACTTGTGAATGTGAAACAGATACCCACAAGCAGTTATGCACTGACATGATTTCTATAGACATGTGCATGTATGTATGCATGTAACGCGTGCACAAAAGAAAGTGACGACTCAATGGTTAACACATTTAATACAAACATGGCGCAAACTTTCCAAGATACTATCTAAATTCATGGAACTAACATACGAGTATAAGAACTAAGAAAGATAAAAGTAACTTCTCAATCAAATGTTGTCTTTTGTCTAGTTGTCTTACCAGCACTTTTTTACCATCCGAAAATAACGGACCCCCGAAAGTAGCGCTCCTAATCCCGAAAGTAACGGGGGGGGCTACTTTGGGAACTCTACAGTATTATAATCAGTTCCTTAATTATAGTCTTAGAAAATCATTTTTGAAACTTTGAGTTAATTTTACTTTTTTATGTTATACTGTTTTGTCTTTCCGAGAGTCGATCTTGATGTCTCCTGAAACAACATTGTTTGAACATTGTCAATCAAAATATGGTATGGATTGGCGAAAGTCTTTGTTCTATACTTTTTGTTCACGTTTATGCAAACTTCTGCGCGATGAGAACAATGTATTTTTAGTATGATGAAGCAATCATCTAATAATAGTGTTTGGGTTCAATCACTGGGGTTTTAACGTATTTGAATAGAGCAAAAAAAGTTAGTTAATAAGTTATTTTGCTGTTTTTGATTTACTTTAATAGTTTCTGAGATATAAGCCTTTAAACATGCGAATTTCGGCTTTTTGCCAAAAATTTCCGTCGTTCATTTTTAAGCTCGGGGGCCTGGGACTCAGGAACCTAAGCCGACTGTCTTCTTAGTTGGAACTCTCGTGCGTACTGGAAAACGGGTGTGAGCTCGACACAGAAATTTTTGAGAATTGGCATGTTCAGAAGCCAATATGTCAGGAATTATTTGACTAAATCAAAAACGGCAAAATAACTTATTAACTGATTTTTTCTGCTCTATTTAAATACGTTAAAAGTGATATAAGCACTTTAAATATTATAAAGCGAAAAAAAAAGAAATGTGCACGGTGAGGACCGTCTCACATAAAATCACAGTTTATTATATAGAGTGACGCTTTGACGTTGACCGAATTTTCAGACCATATTTTCAGACTACGGTTTAACCCCTTGAATACCAATGAAGGGTCTTCCCTTGACGAGTAAAATCGTCTGGCGTTAGCCAGAGTAAAATACTAAAGGTACATCTACATGCGCGCTTAGGAGTCAAAGGGTTAAGGAAACATCTTGGCTCGATGTAAAACAAAATTATTTTTAAAATGGTTCATGGTTCATCGAGTTTGGATGCACTTAGAAAATTGGGAGAGCATGCACTCACAAATCTAGAGCTTTTTTTTAATTTGTTTATATTTTTTCTGCAGTTGGCTTCATCATTTGTGGCAAAAAGGAATAAGACGATCGTGTTGCCAATGTTGTAGGAATAGTGGAGTTCACAGTACCATGGATGTGTCAGTTGAAGAATTTCTGGAAAGTGAACTAGACTGAAACCTGAAGTGGGAGCCGATTTTACATTGGCAGAGTACAACGAGAAAGGTAGGCTAATGGATTATTGCGTGATATGCTCATGTGTGGAGAAAGCTAGACGTCTAAACTTGTTGCAGTTTGAATAACATATTCATTTAAAATAATGTTAATGGGTTTGTCGGGCGAGGTGTTTTTAATAATGTAATGTGTGCCAGTGCATGGTTTGAGACATGAAAAAAGGAAACATTTTCCCACTTTGAAACTGGCATTGTATTTTTCGATACAAAAATATAAGACGTTTCTTGAGGTTGTATGTGCCTCAGAGCCTGAAAACTAGGTTTTTTTTTAGCATTTAGCGTCTTTAACTTTTTCCGGGCTATAGGGCATAGGCGGCATGCGACCGATTTATCTAATTTATTTTAAGACTATTTTAATTGCTCGTTACAGAGCTATTAATCTGACAGTCTGCTATAATCTGACTGTGTATTCTCTTGTGTGTTTTTGTAGTGATACAGTATGGATTTTTAATGGTAAGTTTTAACAATGACGCGTTTACGATTTTTATTTCCACGTTGAAAGTTGTAAATTGTAAAAGTTGTACCATTACAAATAAAGGGCCCTAATTACCTTACACCTATAATCGCAGGCTCAAATATAACAACGGCTATTTTACAATTGCACGCGATAGCGTTCTCCATGGTGCAATTTTTCGTAATATTTACTGAACCTTCACAACAGAAGAAAATTTATTGTTTTCTATTTATTATTTTTGAAATGGAGTATCTCTCGGATGAAAACAAAAATATACTATTGCATCGAAATCACGAAATATAGCTGTAGACGAAAATGTTGGAGAATCTACCACCGATGTAATTTTCTTTCTCATTTAAGTTTAATTTCTAAAACGTGATGGAAACCCGAGAGATATCTTAAATATATTCAACAGTCCATGAAAAATTTCTCTTCCTTTTTCTCTCCTTTCCTTTCCGTTTATCTCCCTTCCCTTCCCTTTCCTTTCTCATTTTTTCCCCTTCGCATCCTTTATCCATTTTCCTCGCTTTCCCATTACGTTTTTCGACTTTTTTCTTTTTTGCTTTGTTTAGCTTTTTGCAGCTGCTTTTCCATTGGCACCTCTCATTGCTCTCCTCACCAACATGTTTGATTTGCGGCTCGATGCCAAGAGATTACTCTGGACTAACAGACGTCCTGTTGCATTTAGAGCTGAAGATATTGGTAAGAAAATGTTTGAGTGCTATGTTTGAGAGAAATCTGTCCTAAAGGCGTACAACCCACTGACCTATATATATAACTGGACTGCGTGCTCCTATTACCTTTGAGTTAGGAAAAGTGTCCCCAAAATCGTTTTCAAAATGGCGGCATTTATGGGTCCTTTTGCTAATGGTGAAGGTCGCTGACCGATACCTAAGAATCTCTAGTTCGTGTTGGACATGTTCGGTATTTCGCATTTTTTAAGAAAACTAAGCTATTTAGTCGGATAAACTGTACGTATGTTGTAGCCAGATGAATTATCGTTCTTCCAGTATATTTGATAGCTTCTACAGTGGTTTATTTCTCGAGAAAACATTCGGAGAAGACATTATAATACATACGAAAAAAAATTTCAAAATAGCGGCCGCTATTATGATTTGGACATGTTTGGTATTTCGCTTTTTTTAGGGAAACTAAGCTATTTGGTCGGATAAACTGCACGTATGTTATAGCAAGGTGAATTATCTTTCTGCCAATATATTTTAGAACTTCTACAGTGGATTATTTCTTGAGAATACGTTCGGAGTGGCAAACTTTGTCGAATTTTCTGTCAGAATTTTTGCCAAGTCAGCATAATATCGTCCTGGTCTCGAGTTTGTGTAAACAAAATATTTGTCGAGCGGCCCGGGGTGTTTTCATGATAAGAGTCTTATTGTAGTTCTGAACTACAATAATGATAATCCTAGACAATTACTGTTGTAGCTTTCTAGCAGCCTGAATTAAAGACGTGCCGGCCGGCGGTACCGCACGAACACTTGGCAATAAAATAAACAAGACTGTCAATACACATGGTCATGGAAATCTACAAACATTTCGTTTTGTGAAGTCGCCAGCTCTATAAGAAACCGCTGGAAGATCACGAGAAAATCGTAAAGAAGCGAGGCGTACCGAGTTCTTCTTAGGGGCTGTTTACATGGGAGGCGATATTCCTATTTGGTCAGACAAATAATCCAGCAGGCCTCTTGAGTCGTTCCACAAGAAATTAACAATGACCAACCCGCATGCATTAACTCTTTCCTGTCCGAATTTATTGGTCTTTACTCTTTAGTATTTTGTTCTGGCTAACGCAGTAACGCCAGACGATTTTATTCATCGTTCCTATGCGAGGGCTTCCCCAGAGGTTTATTAATAAAGTAAGAAAATCGCTTTGTATTTACATAAATATTCTTTTTTCCTACGATAAGTACATGTCAGTGGTCGCTACCATTAGCAGAAGGACCCATAAATGGGTAATAATTCCATGTCCTACATAAGCCAAGTACTTCATGAAAGCCTTACCCCAACACACAACCTAACCTAAGGATGGCAATTCGTGTAAATAGGACATGGACGTATAACCCATAAATGCCACCATTTTGAAAGTGAAAATGGGGACACATTTTTGGCCAGCACCCGCAGTCCAGTTATATATATAGGTCAGTGGTACAACCACCGTTATACCAACCACCGTTCGAGGTTGGAAGGTATACTGCACACAGGCGGCAGAATATAGGTTTGGTAGGGGGTTGAACTTCATGCCTTCAGCACGAGAAACCCAGGGGCATGGTCCCCCGGAAAATTTTGAAATCTAGAGTCTCTGAAATGGCATTTCACGCGTTTTACAGAATCCTAAATGTTACAAAACCTTTCAATATATGGCTCATTCATAATACTTCTGGTCAGCAGTCATCAACTGCTAATATGGTCAGTACTTCACGAAACGAGTATTGAGCTATCACACTCCACGTTTGTCAACCTGCAGTGATATGGAATTTTCAAAATGCCATATATCGAAGATGTATAAATATTCAACGTATAATCATCCTCACCTTTGGCGCCGAAGGCAGGGTAGATCAGCCCCCCACCACCCAATTTTTTTCACTTTTACAAAGTTGGGGGGGGGGGGGGGGAGCTTTTCAGCCCCCGGTTCCGGCGCCTCTGATACTTACTGCAAAGAGATGGTATTGAAGGAAATTGTAATTTAGAAAGTCGTGTTGGTTTTACCATGATGGGAGTTTTAAGAATAATAAAACAGACAAGAAAAGGACTAAGTTTTCAAACTAATGATTAAAGCCCCATTCTCTAATAGACCCACTCTCTAAGTATATACTCTTTAATTTCTAACACGCTTCCCGCCTCTTTAATGATCCTCTTATATATAATAAATCACTTTTCTATAGTTCCTCTCACTTATATAAGCCCTCTCTACAACGCCCATGTCTAACAATTGACGGTACCGAAAAAGATGGCGGCGATACATTTAATCATGATGCTTTGCGACCTCAAATGAGCGCAAATAACAACTAAACATTGTTTATCATGCTACGATGGATTGAACAAGCAAGAACTTCATTCCTACCAAAGTTGATTGTTTTAAATCCATATCTTCCGATTATTCTACAAGAAACAATATTTGATGTGCGCAAAGGATTGTGGTTAAATGTACAAGACGCCATCTTTTTCGGTACGGTCAAATGGCTATTTTTATATACGTCACCCTTTTGGATTTTTGGATATATAAGCTTTGCTTCATTTCATTTCATCACATTTTATTCTGATGAAGGGCTCTGCTCGAAACATCAGTATTTGTATAGGTAATGAGTGCAATTTGGAAAAAAAAATGCACAAGTGAGTTTTTCAAAGACTATCAAAATGGCACGAGTTCGAAGGACGAGTGCTATTTGAGGTCTTTGAAAAACTCACGAGTGCATGTTTTTCCAAATTGCACGAAAAACCATGTTATTACTTATTACTAATAATATACTCTATAATAATATATAATTGTCCAAGTCATCTGTACTTACATTACAGTGTCCATTCCTCCACTCCTCGTATATTTGGTTGTTTAAAAACGCTTTGCTTCTTCTGCCACTACTCGAGAAAGTTTACTAAAAGCACTAAGAATCTTCTAGTTTTCTTGCAGGTACTTTACTTGACAACATTAAAGAATAATTAGCTTCAAATTTTAACAAATTGTTCTACTCAGTCGCCATATTTGTTTATTTTGTACAGAAAGAGCCTGGGCACGAGCTGGGAAAATGCCATCCGTCAAAATCAGTTAGAACGTGATTGGTTCTTTTCAGTTTTTTTTCTGTATTTCCTTAAAACTGCACTGCTCTTAGCCAATCAAAATTGAGAAATTTTTTCATGTATATTATTACGTTATAAAAATTATTCTCGGCAGTTTACTACTTTTTGTATCTGCTCAGCAGATATATTGCTATCTTGTTGTGTGTTTTGTGTGTTAACTTTTTGGTGTAACTATAACCAATTGCAATGCGTTATGCGCGACGATTAATAATGGTAATTGAACTGAGTGGAGTGCAATTTGGTCTGAAATCAAACGCGTGATTACAAAATCGCACGACCGCGAAGCGGGAGTGCGATTTGTAATCACAAGTTTGATTTCAGACCAAAATTGCACGACACGAAGTTCAATTACCACTTTATTATATGCATTTTGAAATCACACAAGAAATGAAATCACACTACAAATTTATTTAAATTGTCCAGAAAACCGGAAATTGTATTTGCATAACAAATTTGCATATTAAAGGGGCAGTGTCACCATTTGCGCATCTTTTTTGCGCACATAGAAATAACTTCGGAAAATGTTGGAAATAGCTCTAAATCGGACAAGAAACCAGAGAAATGAATCAAATGATATTTACCTTCTACGGTATTCCAATGAGAGCAGATGGGCTGCGAAGTCGCTATCGCTACATGAACCATATCCAGCTACGATTTTAGCATCTTTCCATGACTCAAATATAGTCAGTGATAAGTAAATACGTTTGTGCTGACTATTCCAGGCTTTCTGTGAACTATTTGATCCCTCGTATTTTCTCTTTCGGCCTGAATTATCGCGTCTTCCACCATACACTCCGCCAAGTGCGGCCGCCATCTTGGATCAACAAACTTGAAAACCTACGGCAGTAGTTTTTCAAGTTGGCGCGTGATTATTGCGTGGGCTTTGCGAGTGACACTGCCCCTTTAAATTTAAAGTCATGTGACACAATCCCAATGGGCAAGAGCAATCAGTTCAACAGTTTTCAAACAAACACGTTTAGTTCGATCGCTGTTTATATAAGCCAGTGGCTAAACGCTGCCATTTGATACTGGGGTGGAAATAACGGAAATCCATTCGGCTGAATGTTGGGATTAAAACTGATGGGCTGATGCCATTCTTCGAGGCTTTGTTGTTGGACAAGAGGACCATTTACTGCAGTCGAACTCGAAGCTGGGCTATTCGCGAGGGTGTCTTTCCGGCGCCATTGTTTCAATGTTTACATTTTGAATTCGCCGGGATGTGCACCAGCTCTTAAACACATTCATCCACTGTTTTGTTGAACGAGAGGTGTTATTATTTACAGCTAAAGACCGTAGTTCTTCTATATCTTCAGTGCCAAGTTCTGGAAATCTAGATACATCTACTTCGCTGTTTTGAAAAGCTTCATTTGTTGTTGTTTCTTGCGCATTTGTACTGCTTTCATTGCACTCGAGAGGTGCAAAACGTCGCCGTTCAAAGGAAAATATTCTTCTGTACTATCAAATGAGGGATTATGTTCTTCAAACAAATTTGCAGCTTCCAAGAGCTCATTGTCATCGTCAAGAAATTGTAAGCAATTTAACTCACCATTTTGGACTAAATTTAAGTGGGGCATTTAAAATTTTTTTTAAACTTAAATTTTCTGCCTTTTTCCTCTTTAATTTGATTGGTTAGTTTTACTAAGATATTAAACCTGATTGGTTGTCTTGGTGCAGAGCTTCAATCTGATTGGCTCAAAAATGATGCGATTACAGCTGAAGATGATGCGATTAAAGCTCAAAATAGTGCGATTTGGGAATTAATCGCACTATTTTCAGTCAATCAAATTGCATGAAACACCATTGATTTCAAAATCAATATAATAAAATCATATCACGACGTCCTCCGAAGCGACAAAGTTTTGGATTAAAATACTACGATTTTCAGGGTTCTATTCTATACGATTTTTTCAAATTCACATATCTTGTACGTAATTTAGCGTTCTATCTAACTGTACGAGTTTCGTTAATGGCACAACAGACCTACAGACGATTCAGCGGGATACTTTAAAATGATTGCGTTTGACCGTACGCCAAGTGATAGCATAATAATGCAATTTGATATTTGCGCTCATCTCAGTTCAAATAGATTTTTCTCCGTTGCTATTCTATACGATTTGTTCTAATTCACATATGTTATATGTTGTACAGAATTTAACGCTCTATCTAACCGTGCAAGTTTCCCGAATGGCACAAACCTACAGACGATTCAGGATTTACTTTAAATATAACCGCGTTTGACCGTACGCCAAGTAAATATATATTTCCGACAAAATTTTTTACTAAAACACCATGATTTTCAGGGTTCTATTCTATACGATTTTTTCTAATTCACATATGTTGTAGAGTATTTAACGCTCTATCTAACTGTACAAGTTTCGTGAATGGCACAAACCTACAGTGACCAGTGACGATTCAGGGATACTTTAAATATGATTGCGTTTGACCCGATAATTGCCATTTGATATTTGGCGCTCATCTCAGTTCAAATTGATTTTTCTCCGTTGCTATTCTACGATTTTTTCTAATTCACATTTGTTGTACAGAATTAACGCTCTATCTAACGGTATAAGTTTCCAAAATGGCACAAACCTACAGACGATTCAGGGGTATACCCACGGTGTCCGGCTCAACCGCCCTATTGGGATATATATCATTCATGCAGCCGTTAGCCGTTAAATTCTATATTTCCGACAAAGGTTTGCACTAAAACATTTCGGAGACAGGGGATATTGCTGATAAAACTGGTAAGTATTTTTAACGTGACTTATAGTAAACTTGTGAGTGTGATCTACCACAGTTTTTGTGTGTCATGATAAAATATTATTTTGGTCAGAGAACGTGTACTTTCTCTTTGATTATCTTATAAGATATTAAGATCTCGCTAAAATCTTATAAGATCTACGTGTAAAAATCTTATAAGATTTTTCTTAAGGTCTTACAAGATTTTCCAAGATCACACAAGATCTTACAAGATCTTGACAAGATTCTCCAGTGGTGGGTTTGGCGCAGATACATGTACGCATAGCGGACCTTTTGTTTACTTCGCTCTATCACTGCCTACACAGTACTTTACTTTTTTACATGTCCAACAAGGCTCTTTCACTAATAGCTGGCCTACTCTCTAACAAGTTGTCTCGTTTTCTTTAATACTTTTCTTTTCTAATAATATACATGAAAAAATTTTCTCAATTTTGATTGGCTAAGAGCAGTGCAGTTTATAGGAAATACAGTGCAGAAAAAAGGAAATACAGTGCAAATTTTTGAAGCGAATAAGCCAATCAAAAATAATAAAAACTGAAAAGAGCCAATCACGTTTTACAACGGGTTTTGACGGATGGCGTTTTCCAACCTCGCGACCAGGCTCTTTCTGCACATAAACAAATATGGTGGCCAAGATTTGAAACGGAGAAGAAGCATTCGTTCAAATTTGAAGCTAATTTTTCCTTATTATTCTCAAGTAAAGTACCTGCAAGAAAACTAGAAGATTCTTAGTGCTTTTAGTAAACTTTCTCGAGTAGTGGTAGAAGAAGCAAAGCGTTTTTAAACAACCAAATATACGAGGAGTGGACACTGGCGAAAGCCAAAGGGAACTGTAATGTAAGTACAGTTGACTTGGGCATTTTTTCATGTATATTATTAATAAGTAACAGCATGGGTTTTCGTGCAATTTGGAAAAACATGCCCTCGTGAGCTTTTCAAAGACCTCAAATAGCACTCGTCCTTCGGACTCGTGCCATTTTGATAGTCTTTGAAAATCTCACTCTCCAAATTGCACTCGAAACCATGCTATTACTTACACTAATAACTATCATGCTAACTAACGAATTTCTTTATAGGATATGTGGTACTCTATTTTACAATTCTTAAATATCGTTGGTGTTGTCACGAACTCGTTCTTGGTCGCTTTTACGTCACAGTATGGACGAAACTGGGAAGGGGACTCAACGTTAGTCACCGTTAGCCAAGCGCTGTACAACAGTACTACTAACGCCACTGTTCTTCATCAGACAATTACGGAGCAGACGCCCAGCAGAAATAGACTGTGGTTAATTATTGGATTTGAGGTAGAGTATATAAATTAATTATGTATAATATATCATACACGAGAAGTGTTTAATCAGAATATCGAATCACCAAAAAATTGGTTGAAGACCGAGCTGAAGTTTTTGAACAATGAACTTTGAGGTGGGTATCCTGATGAAACACTCTTCCGAGAGTTTGATAAAGTATTTCAAACAAATAAAAAATCGAAGTAAAACTTTCTTAATTTTGTATAATTTCTTCCTCCAATTTTCAAACCAACGACACGGTATGGTTCCTTTGCGTTTTCCTTATAAATTATTAATAGTTCAGATTATTATTTCATAAACTTTAATTAAGAAATGGTTCATGGTTTGGCGTACTTCATCGAGTTATGGATGCACGCGGGAAGTTTTGAGAGCACGAAAAAAGCGTAAGAGTTGGTCGAGGCGTAGCCGAGAACAACTCTAGATTTTTTAGTGTTCTCCCAACTTCCCAAGTGCATCCATAACTCAATGGATTCAAGGTGAACGAGATACGGTCGGGCGTGTACCTTCTGAACACCTACAGTATAATCAAACCCATCTTTAAAAATCTCCTAAATTTAATTTCCAGTTCGTTGGATTTGTGTTCGTTGTTTAGTGACGTGCTGGTATATATATATATATATATACTATTTTTGAAAAGTTAAACTAAAGTCTTCGTACTCTTCATACTTTTAGAACAGCACTCATTTTATCAAAATGTTATTTCTTCCAGCACATAGTATTTGCCGTGAAATTTTTCATCGCGCTCGTAATCCCTGATGTCCCATCTCACGTGAAAATGGCTGAAAGGAGGGTGAGTGTTTTGTTGCAAGGTATATATACGGAAACAAAAGTCCGTGACAACCTCGTACCCAACAGGGTGGCGGCGAAGATAACGCCCTGGGTACGAGGTTGAATCTATGATGTTCGAGATTCTCATAATTAGAAACTTTTGCACTTTTAGGAGAAATATCATGTTGATCAATTGCTTGAGAAAGCAGGAATAGGTAAGGGACCTAGGAACAAACCTTCACAAACGTTGACAGATATTTCTTTGCGAAAAGACAGCGAGGTGCAAACAGAGCCAAATGACGGTAATCCTGAAATGGCAGACGATGTTGGGAATGAGTTTGTAATACGATCCCGACGTCATAAAAGAAAAAAATCTAAGATGAAACGCTCAAGAAGTGGCGGTGAGGACAATGATGTAGCAGGATGTAAAGAAACTGAACATGCAAATGTTCTTAGTCCTAAACTTGTTCCGTTACCATCAGGATACGTACCAACTTTACCAGTTCTGAATAACCCACCACTTGGTAGTTCCCTGGTGTGACACGATCCAAGTTACCTTGGCAGTCAGTATATTGAGTATATGCAGGTATTTTCCAGCTGTAAACATTGTAAGCCTTACAATGGCCCTCTAAAAATCGAAGCCATGTGGTTCTTACGATGATGCCGTGGTCCCGCAAACACTTATTCATCTAGTGATTGAAATCTGATTGGAGGTAGAAATGTAATCCCGAGAAAACCAAAGGAATTTTGAATTCCAAACCGGCATAAAAAAAGCAAAAGAGAACAAGGGAACTTGGCCGTGTACCATTTGTCGTTGCATAAACTAGGGCGTGAATTTGGTGGAAGGAAAGAGGGAGGAAGGAAGGAAGGAAGGAAGGAAGGAAGGAAGGAAGGAAGGAAGGAAGGAAGGAAGGAAGGAAGGAAGGAAGGAAGGAAGGAAGGAAGGAAGGAAGGAAGGAAGACGGACGGACGGACGGACAAACGGACGGACGGACAAACGAACGAACGAACGAACGAACGAACGAACGAACGAACGAACGAACGAAAGAATGAATGAATGCGGAATGAATGAATGAATGAATGAATGAATGAATGAATGAATGAATGAATGGAAGGAAGGAAGGAAGGAAGGAAGGAAGGAAGGAAGGAAGGAAGGAAGGAAGGAAGGAAGGAAGGAAGGAAGGAAGGAAGGAAGGAGGGAGGAAAGGAGGGAAGGAAGGAGGAAAGGAAGGAAGGAAGGATGGAAAGGAAGGAAGGAAGGAAGGAAGGAAGGAAGGAGGGAAGGAAGGAAGGAAGGAAGGAAGGAAGAAAGGAAGGGAGGGAGGGAGGGAGGGAGGGAGGGAGGGAGGGAGGGAGGGAGGGAGGAAGGGAGGCGGAGACGGACGCACAGAAGGAATATTTATTGTGAGAATTTTAGTTGACATTGTCCAAATATATTAGTCCAAATATGTTTTTAGTGTATCGATTTGATTTCAATATGTGATTAACTTTACCTAATTTAATAAGTGCCTTCCTGACATGTTTTGCTAAACTCGCCTGCTGAAAAATATATCGCGGACGTATATCTCGATGTACATGTTTTAAAAAAGATACTTTACCATGCTGTGGGTTTTCAATCACCGACTGATGCTAAAAACATGCAAATTACTCGGTTGGAAATATGAAAGCAACTTTATTGACGTTTTTTTTCTATAGCGTAAAACAAACTCACATAGGACTTGGACAATTCTTTTCTGACACAATTAGGTTTGACAATAATTATACTGGCAGTCTCTTTACTTGGAGTCTAGTCAAGGGATATTGGCCTTAAAAAACTAAGGAGGCAACAATAATGTATCAATGACATGTACTACGCCGTTGTATGCTATTATGTCGGCTTCGATGACAGTTGAATCAGTATTGAGAACCACCTTCCCTCCGCTCACATGAACCTTGATAAGGGCGCCTTCATAGGTTGGTAACAATTGGCCATTTTTAAAACCAGCAGTGCAGTAGATGTCGGTGAGGGCATGATAATTAAGGACAGCTTTGAGAAACTTTATGTTGTTATTAAGTTTTTCCACCACATCCGCAGAGAGTTTCTTGAACGCAGCATCATTTGGAGCGAGATCTAAAACCATAGAAATGAGATTTAATAGAATTGTTCTGGAATTAATATGGCCATCCCTTTCTTTCTTTCTTTCGTTCTTTCTTTCTTTCTTTCTTTCTTTCTTTCTTTCTTTCTTTCTTTCTTTCTTTCTTTCTTTCTTTCTTTCTTTCTTTCTTTCTTTCTTTCTTTCTTTCTTTCTTTCTTTCTTTCTTTCTTTCTTTCTTTCTTTCTTTCTTTCTTTCTTTCTTTCTTTCTTTCTTTCTTTCTTTCTTTCTTTCTTTCTTTCTTTCTTTCTTTCTTTCTTTCTTTCTTTCTTTCTTTCTCTTTTTCTTTCGTTCGTTCGGTCGTTCGTTCGTTCGTTCGTTCGTTCGTTCCTTCCTTCCTTCCTTCCTTCCTTCCTTCCTTCCTTCCTTCCTTCCTTCCTTCCTTCCTTCCTTCCTTCCTTCCTTCCTTCCTTCCTTCCTTCCTTCCTTCCTTCCTTCCTTCCTTCCTTCCTTCCTTCCTTCCTTCCTTCCTTCCTTCCTTCCTTCCTTCCTTCCTTCCTTCCTTCCTTCTTTCTTTCTTTCTTTCTTTCTTTCTTTCTTTCTTTCTTTCTTTCTTTCTTTCTTTCTTTCTTTCTTTCTTTCTTTCTTTCTTTCTTTCTTTTTATAATCCATTTAATTAAACAGTTCAGTTTAATTAACAATATATAAAAAAACAGATATATAGGGCCCTAGTGGGTAGCCTATATCTGTTATCCACACAAACCGAAGAAAACTATTTACAAATCATATGATATTTACATAGTTGTTTTTTTTTGTTATTGTCATAAAATAAGATAAAATAGAAAAAAGTTTAAGAAACAGATGCGGCGACAGTTGTTTTAAACAAGTTCTTGATCCTTATCGATCCGAACAAGACAGATCTTTGCATTATCTTTAAAACTCTAATTGTTACTCTGTATTTCCCTATCTCGAGTCTTTTAAGAAGATGATGGTTTGTTCTTCTCGTCTGTTCCGCTTTGTGATTTGAGACGTTGATCTCAAATTCAGATCGAAATAACACAAAATTATTAAAGGTTTGTGATCGTTCAACACGCAACCTACTTATCTGGAAAGATAAGAGCTCAGTATGTCACCATACTTTAGTTCTTTCTTTCTTTCTTTCTTTCTTTCTTTCTTTCTTTCTTTCTTTCTTTCTTTCTTTCTTTCTTTCTTTCTTTCTTTCTTTCTTTCTTTCTTTCTTTCTTTCTTTCTTTCTTTCTTTCTTTCTTTCTTTCTTTCTCCCTCTCTCCATCCCAAACTTTCCCCCTCCAAAACCCCCTCTTTTTCTGCTTTCCCATCAACATCTTCAGCATTAAGAACGTAGCTGCTACGTACACGTTATGGGGTCCTTGGTTTGTAGAAATCGTTTCTGCACTGGTCCCGCTGCATTCACATACTTTTGAAGTGTTTCAAAAGTTGTTCCTTGGGAAATAAAGTCTAGAACGTTTCCTTCTGGTGGTACCATTACTCCATTAAACACGTCAAGTATTCCGTTATCATACGTCTGATCTTTAGGGCTTCCCATCGGCTTGCATGAACCATAAATGTCCTGAAAAAGATAACATCGGAGACTATTGAATCCAATTACTAATTAGGATGACAATTTTATACAAAATTTTATGTTTATACTTGCACATGGTAATTTGTTGTTAGGGATCACACCGGGAATCTGATATGCTCGTTTTCGTTCTACGCGGCTATTAGTTTATGTTGATCTTATTACCTCCGCCAGGAGGTTATGTTTTTGCCTCTTTCTGTCTGTCTGTTGGTTTGTCTGTTTGTTTGTTTGTCTGTCTGTCGCCAGGATATCTCAAAAACTATTGTATCGATTTTCATGAAAGTTTGCAAAAGGGTTGGCCATAGACCAACGACCAATTCATTAAATTTTAGTTGAATTTAGTCAAAATTTGGATAAGAAATTAATAAAAATCTGACCGCAAGATTCTCCTTGAAATGCTTGATTGCGCTTATTATCTTTATTTTATGCAAATATCTTTGCATAATTTTGGTACGAGTGCATGCAATCAATGAATCAAGCATTTTGTTCATACATGCATGTGTTGGTCTCGTGAGCTAGCCTGGTTAGCGGGCTCGTTTTCTTTTTAAACATCTCCAATAACCGGCTGGCGGAGATATTATAATCAGATACAAGCTAGTCAACCATACAACCCCTTCGTCAAGCACCAGAGGTCAAGCACCAGAGGTCAAGCACGGCTAGTAGCAGGAAACCATATTATGCTACCAGAGATGCTTCTAACTCTTTGGAGATGGAGAGATTTCAAACAAGAAAGCTGAAGACAGATATCAGGAAGTTGCTGTAGTGTTGCTTGATCTTTACGCTGCTGGAAATCGAAGAATCTGTGGTAGCTACGTCAGTCTTTGAACTGATTCGTCAAAGACTTTTATCAAAATGTTGTTAATTTTTATCAAAATGATAAGGAATCGAATTGGAACGTAAAGAATTCAATGGACCTGCGTAAAACGGACTGTAGTCCCCTTTAATAAGTAATATTGTCGGATTGATGCATTGATAGCAAGATTTCTTAGTTTTCTCGTGAGTTTTTTAAAGACTTTACAGTAGCTCGCGTGCTTCGGACTAGTGCTATTTTGAAAGTCTTTTAAAACTCACTCGTGCATGATTTTTCCAAATTACACTCGAAATCATGCTATTAGTGATTCAGTGGATCTATCCGACATTAAAAGTACGTAGATTCACTACGAATCCGGCTAAAGTTCTTCTCGTGTATAAACGCGAGGTCTGACTACAATTATACAAGACTATAATAAGAAGCGTCGGATAGCGATTATTGGCTTCGTCGATAAGTCGACTTTTAATATATAATGCGACGTTTTGGCGAATTCGATTCAGAAGAATGTTAACGTTAAGTCTGCCGTAATAATAAACTAGGACTACAACTATAACAAAAAAATAAATTTATATATATATATATATATATAGAAAAACCAGATAAACCAGATTTTGTTGCGTATAGCTCGAAGAGTGCTCGATACTTTTTGGTAGCAATGCAATGTATATTCAGTTTTAAGTGAATATCAATAAATATATATGTAATATATATATATATATATATATATATATATATATATATATATATATATATATATATATATATATATATATATATATATATATATATATATATATAGTGAGAATATAAGAGAGACGTCGAAACGTTTTTAATAAATATATACTGGAACAGTTCGAAGTTGCCTGACTCTGTCTCTCATATATTCTCACTATTACGTAAATGTTGAGCAGACTGTTGAATCCTTCGATTGGGAGCCTTCGTTTGGTGCGCCGTCGATTTATTCATATATATATCGAAGCACTGTGGCAACGTATGTCTAATCATGTTAAGTTTTTAACAATTACTTTTTCGCGGCACTTTTCGAGCAAGTCTCCACTGTATGTCAGTGGTATTGTGGCATTCTAATTCATCAGTCGGTCGTATAGACCATATTAAACTCAAACTACGCTTTGCGAAAAAGGCGTACAATTGTAAATGTTGCATATTAAGTTTCTATACCACTTACCCCAGAGTAAATTTCAAACCGAATTTTCTTTTCACCTTTAAGCAAGGTTTTCAGTCGCATGTCTTTTTCTATCATGTTCGTCCGAAAAGCTCCGAGATGCACATGGTAGCTCAGTACTTCAGGCAGTCGAGTTACATTGCTCAGCACTCCTGCAGCCTTTGTGATAGCGGTATTGGTTGGAGCAAAGACAGTGTAGCTGGTGGTAGGGTCATTCAAGATGTCAAAGAGCTTGGCCTTCTTGAGAAGAGACCTAAACGAAGTCAGGTTTAACTTTTGCAGTTCTTGGTCGAAGTTAATCTCTTTACGCACTTGGCTGTCTTCGTTTCCATCCAGCAGTAAAGCGTTAGATAGTTGTACCATAGGAACCGCGTGGCCCATTGTTATAGCTAGAACGCACACCATGACAATAAAAATCTTCATTCTTTCAAACGTTGTAGTCTTGTTGAGAAAATGTTGGCGCTACTCTGCTTCTGAAAGGTAAGCAAAAAAATTAGGAAAACACCCTGTGAAAGTGAAGTAGAAATGTGAACTTGGTGAAGCTGTTTGAAGTGCTAGCAGTGTACGTGGCATAGCAGTGTACGTGGCCAATTGGCGAACAATTTTTTTTTTGGATCAGAACAATTAAATAGTATCCGCTGTGTGGCATCCATACCGTGTTGAATAATATTAATGAGTGTTAATTAACGTGGGAACATTTTCATCCCGCCTACCAATCTCGTTCCCAGAGCCTTCTCACGCGGGCCGCGCAAACGTAGGCTCTGGGATAATCCATACCAGAAAACCGAAAAACAGGTTGCCGATTGAAAAGAGCATGCGCCGCCAGTTCACTGCGCTTTTCGGCTAAGCTTGGAGACGAACAGTTTGATCGAAAAGTTTGAACATTGAAACGCAACGTTACCAAGGGCAATTTAGGATGTTGTCAAGGGCAAACTCAAATGTTTAGCAACGCCTTAATTTCTATTGGTCAAAATGTTCAAACATTCAAATTTCCCATGGGAACGGTGTCAAATCGTGAAACGATCAAACTTTTTAATAAAACTTCCGGTCTCCAAGCTTGACCGAAAATCGCAGGTACTGACACCAACTGGTTGGCCAGGGGCGGTGGGTTGTTCAGTATTATTCTGTGATCGAAGGAACTAGTATTTTTTCGAGGGGGTTTAATTTTTATCTGGCGGATAAACTTGTCAAGAACTAAACAGCATTTAAAACAGCAAGTAATCGACGGCTTCTGAATGGTTCCAAGAAAGAAAGCGGTGAGTAGCAAACTTGTCGTAGCCAAGGTGGCACGGCGGCAATACGGCATATTGTCAGTGGAACAAGATGACTAGTAATTTAAGAACTAGCTACGTATCGTTGAACTATATTGTGTACGTATGTTGTTAGATGTTGAATGAGCTTTCATTTGATGTATAGTTCAAGATTCTGCGTTTTATGAAACTTGTTTATACTGTCCAAAACTGTGCGAAACCACTGTTCGTAATAATATTATATTACAAATAAACAGGAAACCGACGCAGTGAACCAAAACGACAGACATTTTTCGATTTTTGAAATATTTCCCGTTTAACTAGAAGCTTAAAATTTCCACCACGAATATAATTTTTCAATAGCTTCTGTATGATATATATCTCGATGTTGTGCGTTAAGTATTTCAAAAGATATAAGGAAGGAAGGAAGGAAGGAAGGAAGGAAGGAAGGAAGGAAGGAAGGAAGGAAGGAAGGAAGGAAGGAAGGAAGGAAGGAAGCAAGGAAGGAAGGAAGGAAGGAAGGAAGGAAGGAAGGAAGGAAGGAAGGAAGGAAGGAAGGAAGGAAGGAAGGAAGGAAGGAAGACGGACGGACGGACGAAACGAACGAACGAACGAACGAACGAACGAACGAACGAACGAACGAATGAATGGATGGAAGGAAGGAAGGAAGGAAGGAGGGAGGAAAGGAGGGAAGGAAGGAGGAAAGGAAAGAAGGAAGGATGGAAGGAAGGAAGGAAGGAAGGAAGGAAGGAAGGAAGGAAGGAAGGAAGGAAGGAAGGAAGGAAGGAAGGAAGGAAGGAAGGAAGGAAGGAAGGCAGGAAGACGGACGGACGGACGAACGAACGAACGAACGAACGAATGAATGAATGAATGAAAATGAATGAATGAATGAATGAATGAATGGAAGGAAGGAAGGAAGGAAGGAGGGAGGGAGGAAAGGAGGGAAGGAAGGAGGAAAGGAAGGAAGGAAGGATGGAAGGAAGGAAGGAGGGAAGGAAGGAAGGAAGAAAGGAGGGAAGGAAGGAAGGAAGGAAGGAAGGAAGGAAGCTAGGAAGGAAGGAAGGAAGGAAGGAAGGAAGGAAGGAAGGGAGGGAGGGAGGGAGGGAGGGAGGGAGGGAGGGAGGGAGATACGCACAGAAGGAATATTTATTGTGAGAATTTTAGTTGACATTGTCCAAATATATTAGTCCAAATATGTTTTTAGTGTATCGATTTGATTTCAATATGTGATTAACTTTACCTAATTTAATAAGTGCCTTCCTGACATGTTTTGCTAAATTCGCCTGCTGAAAAATATATAGTTTTCTATATCGCGGACGTATATCTCGATGTACATGTTTTAAAAACATAGTGTAAATACTTTGTAATATAAAACATAGTAATAAACTTTGCTTTTCGTGTGATTAAAAATTCTGTGGAAACTGTGTCGTCCGCAAGACTCGCCCTTCGCCGTACATTGTGGGTAGTATAAACGCTATTTAGTGTCAGGATCCTGTTCCCATTAAGGCGAAAGCGTTTCTTACTTTACCATGCTGTGGGTTTTCAATCACCGACTGATGCTAAAAACATGCAAATTACTCGGTTGGAAATATGAAAGCAACTTTATTGACGGTTTTTTCTATAGCTTAAAACAAACTCACATAGGACTAGGACAATTCTTTTCTGACACAATTAGGTTTGACAACAATTATACTGGCAGTCTCTTTACTTGGAGTCTAGTCAAGGGATATTGGCCTTAAAAAACTGAGGAGGCAACAATACTGTATCAATGACATTGTACTACGCCGTTGTATGCTATTATGTCGGCTTCGATGACAGTTGAATTATACCTTCCCACCTTCCCTCCGCTCACTTGAACCTTTTCCATTCGGCGCCTTCATTCCTTGGTTACTTATTGCATTTCCAGCCACAGAACCTTCCAGAGAGAGTACTGATGCATTCTTTACTGCTGACTTTCTGTTGTTATTAAGTTTTATCACACTTTCTCCGCAGAGAGTTTCTTGAACGCAGCATCATTTGGAGCGAGATCTAAAACCATAGAAACGAGATTTAATAGAATGTTCTGGAATTAATATGGCCATCCCTTTCTTTCTTTTTTTCGTTCGTTCGTTCGTTGTTCGTTCGGTTCGTTCGTTCGGCGTTCGTTTCTTCCTTCCTTCCTTCCTTCCTTCTTCCTTCCTTCCTTCCTTTTCCTTCCTCCTTCCCTCCTCCCTTTCCTCCCTCCTTCCGCTCCCTCTCCTCCCTCCCTCCCTCCCTCCTCTCCTCCCTCCCTCCCTCCCTCCCCTTCCCTGCTGCCCCTCCCTCCCTCCCCTCCTCCTCCCTCCCTCCTCCCTCCCTCCCCTCCCTCCCCCCCTTCCCCTCCTCCCTCCCTCCCTTTCTTTCTTTCTTTCTTTTTCTTTCTTTCTTTCTTTCTTTCTTTCTTTTCTTTCTTTCTTTCTTTCTTTCTTTCTTTCTTTTCTTTCTTTCTTTCTTTCTTTTCTTTCTTTCTTTCTTTCTTTCTTTTCTTTCTTTCTTTCTTTCTTTCTCCCTCTCTCCATCCCAAACTTTCCCCCTCCAAAACCCCCTCTTTTTCTGCTTTCCCATCAACATCTTCAGCATTAAGAACGTAGCTGCTACTTACACGTTATGGGGTCCTTGGTTTGTAGAAATCGTTTCTGCACTGGTCCCGCTGCATTCACATACTTTTGAAGTGTTTCAAAAGTTGTTCCTTGGGAAATAAAGTCTAGAACGTTTCCTTCTGGTGGTACCATTACTCCATTAAACACGTCAAGTATTCCGTTATCATACGTCTGATCTTTAGGGCTTCCCATCGGCTTGCATGAACCATAAATGTCCTGAAAAAGATAACATCGGAGACTATTGAATCCAATTACTAATTAGGATGACAATTTTATACAAAATTTTATGTTTATACTTGCACATGGTAATTTGTTGTTAGGGATCCCACCGGGAATCCGATATGCTCGTTTTCGTTCTACGCGGCTATTAGTTTATGTTGATCTTATTACCTCCGCCAGGAGGTTATGTTTTTGCCTCTTTCTGTCTGTCTGTTTGTTTGTCTGTTTGTTTGTTTGTCTGTCTGTCGCCAGGATATCTCAAAAACTATTGCACCGATTTTCATGAAAGTTTGCAAAAGGGTTGGCCATAGACCAACGACCAACTCATTAAATTTTAGTTGAATTTAGTCAAAATTTGGATGAGAAATTAATAAAAATCTGACCGCAAGATTCTCCGTGAAATGCTTGATTACACTCATTATCTTTATTTTATGCAAATATCTTTGCATAATTTTGGTACGAGTGCATGCAATCAATGAATCAAGCATTTTGTTCATACATGCATGTGTTGGTCTCGTGAGCTAGCCTAGTTAGCGGGCTCGTTTTCTTTTTAAGGGGCTGTTTACATGAGCCGGGCTAGCCCGGTTAGCTGGGCTGACTCGTGTCACGAAATTTTTTCCTTGGCCACAAAAAGAGATTTTAATCAACGTTAGGATTCGTTTACATCTAAACTAAATCAATTCTTCTTTGTACATTTAGTTTACGCGAGTTTCAAATCCACAGTGAGATCCTAATCAATCGCGTGAGCCCAGTTAACCGGGCTAGCCCGGCTCATGTAAACAGCCCCTAAACATCTCCAATAACCGGCTGGCGGAGGTATTATAATCAGATACAAGCTAGTCAACCATACAACCGGTTACCCCTTCGTCAAGCACCAGAGGTCAAGCACCAGAGGTCAAGCACGGCTAGTAGCAGGAAACAATATTATGCTACCAGAGATGCTTCTAACTCTTCCGAGATGGAGAGATTTCAAACAAGAAAGCTGAAGACAGATATCAGGAAGTTGCTGTAGTGTTGCTTGATCTTTACGCTGCTGGAAACCGAAGAATCTGTGGTAGCTACGTCAGTCTTTGAACTGATTCGTCAAAGACCTTTATCAAAATGTTAATTTTTATAAAAATGATAAGGAATCGAATTGGAACGTAAAGAATTCAATGGACCTGCGTAAAACGGACTGTAGTCCCCTTTAATAAGTAATATTGTCGGATTGATGCATTGATAGCAAGATTCTTAGTTTTCTCGTGAGTTTTTAAAAGACTTTACAGTAGCTCGCGTGCTTCGGACTAGTGCTATTTTGAAAGTCTTTCAAAACTCACTCGTGCATGATTTTTCCAAATTACACTCGAAATCATGCTATTAGTGATTCAGTGGATCTATCCGACATTAAAAGTACGTAGATTCACTATGAATCCGGATAAAGTTCTTCTCGTGTATAAACGCGAGGTCTGACTATAATTATACAAGACTATAATAAGAAGCGTCGGATAGCGATTATTGGCTTCGTCGATAAGTCGACTTTTAATATATAATGCGACGTTTTGGCGAATTCGATTCAGAAGAATGTTAACGTTAAGTCTGCCGTAATAATAAACTAGGACTACAACTATAACAAAAAAATAAATTTATATATATATATATATATATATATATATATAGATAAACCAGATTTTGTTGCGTATAGCTCGAAGAGTGCTCGATACTTTTTGGTAGCAATGTATATTCAGTTCTAAGTGAATATCAATAAATATATATATATATAAGTAATTGATGAAATTCATTCAGATTGTTCCAAGCTACACTGATGAGCTGTTGTACAGCGAAACACCGTGTCTGTAGATTGAACTATATATTATATTATATATATATATATATATATATATATATATATATATATATATATATATATATATATATATATATATATATATATATAAAGATAACAGACCTCCACAAACGTATGTTGGGCTTACTGAGAACTCTTTTAAGACCAGATTTACGAAACACAAGGCATCATTTAATTCTCACAAGAAACAGAACTCCACAGAGCTGAGTAAACACATTTGGGACTTGAAAAATAACAATGTTGATTTTAATATTAATTGGAAAATATTGAAGCGAGCTAAGCCTTATAATTGCGCTTCAAATAGATGCAATCTCTGTTTGTGGGAAAAATACTTTATCATATGTAAACCTACTATGGCTAGCCTAAACAAACGCAATGAACTAGTTTCTTCATGTATACATGCTAAACAATTCCTTTTAACTTTTAACGAACTATTTTAAAATTACCGCTTAAGTTTGGTATTTCCACGTGATGGCAACGTAATGATAAGGTGATAATAGCTTGTATGGTAAATAGGATTAAAGCGTCATCTGTTTGTACAAAATATTGTAAGTTTTAGCTGTCAGACATTAGGCCGTTTTATCTGAAGAGTGCCACATCTCGTGGTACGAAACTAAATAGTAATAAATATGCCTAATCAAATTTGTTGTGTCGTTCTACCTCCATTTGTTTAATATGCTCTGGGTATCCATTGAGCACTCTGCCAAATGTTATTATAACCTACTCAACCTATCTATATACATATATATATATACAAAGTATGAAGTATAGTTTTACCTTAAAGTCTTCGCTACCAGAGGTTTCACCCTAAACGGGATTTAGGGTGAAAATTTAGGGTGAAACCGTTTAGGGTGAAACCTCTGGTAGCGAAGACTTTAAGGTAAAACTGTACTTCATACTTTGTATTTTGCTCTATCTATATATGGTATTGAGCACTCTCTAACATTTCGTGAACCAAAACTCACTTATATATATATATATATATATATATATATATAGTGAGAATATAAGAGAGACGTCGAAACGTTTTTTAATAAATATATACTGGAACAGTTCGAAGTTGCCTGACTCTGTCTCTCATATATTCTCACTATTACGTAAATGTTGAGCAGACTGTTGAATCCTTCGACTGGGAGCCTTCGTTTGGTGCGCCGTCGATTTATTCATATATATATCGAAGCACTGTGGCAACGTATGTCTAATCTGTTAAGTTTTTAACAATTACTTTTTCGCGGTACTTTTCGAGCAAGTCTCCACTGTATGTGGTATTGAAGAAACGGCCAAGCAAGACGGATTTTAGAACAATCACATGTGGTTGTCTGCCACGTGATGATAATTTTTCCATGGAAACAGGCAAACAGCATGGCGTATATACTCGCTTGAATGATAATCTAACCTTAAACTAAATAACTACGTACTAATCCAACACCAATTTATCAAGAGTTCAACGCATCTATAGACAATAGTTAAGCTATGATATTCTCGAGTGAACTACTGAGTACTATTATGTTCGGCACTCTAATTCATCAGTCGGCCGTATAGACCATATTAAACTCAAACTACGCTTTGCGAAAAAGGCGTACAATTGTAAATGTTGCATATTAAGTTTCTATACCACTTACCCCAGAGTAAATTTCAAACCGAATTTTCTTTTCACCTTTAAGCAAGGTTTTCAGTCGCATGTCTCTTTCTATCATGTTCGTCCGAAAAGCTCCGAGATGCACATGGTAGCTCAGTACTTCAGACAGTCGAGTTACATTGCTCAGCACTCCTGCAGCCTTTGTGATAGCGGTATTGGTTGGAGCAAAGACAGTGTAGCTGGTGGTAGGGTCATTCAAGATGTCAAAGAGCTTGGCCTTCTTGAGAAGAGACCTAAACGAAGTCAGGTTTAACTTTTGCAGTTCTTGGTCGAAGTTAATCTCTTTACGCACTTGGCTGTCTTCGTTTCCATCCAGCAGTAAAGCGTTAGATAGTTGTACCATAGGAACCGCGTGGCTCATTGTTATAGCTAGAACCACGGCTAGAACGAACACCATGACAATAAAAATCTTCATTCTTTCAAACGTTGTAGTCTTGTTGAGAAAATGTTGGCGCTACTCTGCAAGTTCTGAAAGGTAAGCAAATAAATTAGGAAAACACCCTGTGAAAGTGAAAGTAGAAATCTGAACTTGGCGAAGCTGTTCAGTGAAGTGCTACATACGGATCAGAACAATTAAGTAGTATCCGCTGTGTGGCATCCAACCGTGTTCAATAATATTAATGATTGTTAATTAACATGGGAACGTTTTCACCCGCCTACCGAAATCTCGCCAAATTCAAGCGCGCTTGTCCATATAAACGAAAAGAAATAATCAATCAAAAGCAAGGAGTAACTACCGGGCTGGCTCGCCTCCCATATTTTCTACTGAGTTTTAGGTATGCATTATGCAGTGCATGTAGTTGGTGTATTACCCAGACTCTTGGCAACCTCGTACCGGCGCCATATACATCTAGTACGTTTACCATATATGGAATAGCTTGCCTTATATGTAACAAGCAAATACAAGGCACTGAAGAGCAAATAGACTAGAATGACGAGCAAATAGAACCGATCGTCGACGTTCATAAATCGCCTACATAAATCTATTGTCCCATCAAGTTGAAACTCTGGTACAGCACTAGTACAGCACAAGACTTCTGTGGCTCGGCCTCCGCAGAGGTTTCTTAATTTGTTGTCTTGTTGATCACTTGATCGAGAATTATATAAGAAATTGTGCAGCAACTTTCAAGGGTATTTATAATAACTCTCAGATTATTCTTATCGTTATATCTGCACAATTATAGTAGAAAGACAGTATAGAAATTAAAGAAATTATTATACAGTACAAAGGCATTCTAAATGGCAAACTATGATTTGTACAAGATTAGTAAATATATTTAACCCCAACTATGTATTCTGCCTACGTATACTGTATTAATTTAAGCTTATTTTTGTGAGGTCATCAAATATAATATGGTTCATGAAAGCTGCAAACATGCAATACCACAGCTAGATCCTCACATGTATTATATGAATTCCAGTGTTGAATGTATTATTATAGTTTTACATCTGGTAATTAACTTTATTTAACTTTATTGGGTAATATTGCAGATTACGTGTGGATCACAGTTTACATTTGATTTGTATTGGCAGTATTGCAGATGATTATGCATGGCATTGCACATAATGTATGAGTCAATTCCAACTACGATCATCCCCCCCTCCTGGGCAAACCCCCGGGAATTTGACTTTTCCGAAAATTTTTGGTCAAATTCCCCACTATGCGGACCGAAAACACAGTCAAATGCCCCACCGTCTGGGACTGTCGAGGCTCTATTAAAAGATTTTGTTTGAAATATTTCATTCATAGACAACAAAAAATTCACTACCATGAAGTTTCAACGTGCTTCCATAGGTAGCCCAAAAATCCGTGTAGAGCCCCATTCCCCTACTAGCTGTCGCGCGCCGCAAGGCCCCTTGCAATGATTACATCATATTATTTAAGAAATAGAAATACATAAGGTTGGCAAGTAATTCATGGTTTAGGAACAAACTACTTGAACAAATGGGAAAATACTTGGTACAACGTGATGAAAACTGACAAAAAACTAACGATACATTAAACCCGGATAATTTTGCTATCTTGTCACTAACAAATTTCGTTTCAAAGCGGCCGGAAAAGAGGTAAAATAGACACAAATCTGTGAAATTTTGTTGAAGATTTCCCTGTCTCTATGCGGGATGCCACAGGTCGACGTATTCGTCATTTTTTTAAAGCAGCAATAGTAAGGCTATTGGTCAATAAAATACACAAACTATGACGTCCCTGGAGGGGAAAAAAGAGCTACAGGGGGGTTAATCAGCACAAAATAAAAAGTGGAAAACTTGGCGGGATTGTTGGCGGTGATCAGTGAACTCGATGTAAGTTAAAATCTGATGCCTGGAACGCTAACGAAGGACCAAAAAGTGAGGCAAAAAGTTCCAGGCCCCTGCGCGGTTTGCAGGTACGATTCAGTCTCCCACAAAATGTTTTTTACACGGCCGCCCGTCTTGAGCGAACTGCGAAGGCTCGAAAAAAGGTTTGAAAAAATTATTTATCAGACTAAACGTGCATTTAATGGTTTCCCATTGTTGTGCAGCGCTGTTGTTGTTTTATTTACTGTATAGCAGTCCAAAACTATACAGTAAATTAAGCTAGGGATGAAAATAGGCTGAGAAAACAGACGTCCTTTTGCTGGCTAGGATGAAAATAGCCAGCCGAAAAGGTGAGAACAAGAGTGAGAAAGCTATTCTTGTACGAGTTTGAAGACGTATTGATACTTGATATTTCATAATATACATCTAATGTCATTTTCTTATTTCTGCTCCTTTAATTTCTTGTTCAGTTTTGTTAAACGGCCTTTTGTAACTAATGATATTTTAAGAAATATAAACTGACAAATTGATTGTTTATTTTTCACGTTTACTCATGGCTAGTTGTTGTTTTCGGTACGAATGCGGAATGCTTTTTAAACAAAACGAACTGATGAAACTGGTACTAACCTAAACGGCATATTCTATACTAAGTTTGTGTTGATTTTTTGTATCCTCTTCGGAGTGACGAAACTCTAATATATATGGTTTATAATATAACGAAAATTTGATTTAATTTCTTCACTGACAAACTTCGTGCACGTTTTGTAAAGACAATGACTTTTCCTATAGCAACAAATAGACAATCACTGCATAATTAGTTCGGCAGCATAGCACAACCAATCAAAATTTAAAATGCACGTTTAGCAAAGCGTGATAAAATGATTCAATAAATAATTTTTCAAACCTTTTCGAGTCTTCGCAGTTCGCTCAAGACCGGTGACCGTGTAAAAAACATTTTGTGGGAGACTGAATCGTACCTGCAAACCGCGCAAGGGCCTGGAACTTTTTGCCTCACTTTTTGCCCCCCGAATGACTGGACGTTAGCGTTCCAGGTATCACATTTTAACTTACATCGAGTTCACTGGCGGTGATACGTAAAAGAAAGATACCCGACGTCGGCCGACGGTGAAATTTATTTATAGTTTTTATTTATAATTAAGCCTAAAGTAAAGGACTTTTTAAACCGAAGATGTGATAAAGGAAACTCGAAATGATTTTGTTCTGGTACATATGAAAATATATATTTTTAAAATTACGTTTTTAAAAGATAAACAAAGACGAAATACCGTCAAAAGAAATTGCCAAAGCCAACAAAGGCAATGTACATTTTGCATTTACTTTTTATCTAAATAAACTATTAATAAGCTTACTGTTTATCGATAAAAACACGAAATTCCGTCAAAATAAATTGCTCTACATTCATTTTTACTGATGCTTTAACGAATTGAAAAACAAGCTTTCTTTGTTTTCCGAAAACAGTCTACTTATTAAGATAAACAAAAAGCAAAGCCGAAGGTCCATCTGTGATGGAAAAGGAGATCTCGAAGCCAAATGGATTTTGCAATAATGTCAACGCTTTTTTCTGGTACTGTTTGCATGCATATGATATTCTTTAAAAGTGAAAGACCCACATTACTGAACTGGTTATTTGCAAATGTTTATACCGCCGTATATAATTTGTCATATTTGAAAACAAAAACAGCCAGCGCTTCTCACAATGCAATTAAGAACAAAAAACCAATCAGTTTCAGACGAGTTTGCCTCAGTATACGAAATCTATCGCACAAACAGTTAAGACGACCAAAAAATTACAATGTCATCTCCAAAAAAAGACGTTTTAATCACTGTTTAAGTATTTTAAGCATGAATAGACAACACTGTAACAAAAACAAGGGAAGGGAAAGCAAGGTAGCTACCGCAATAAACACCGAATAATATTGACCTAAAAGCCTGCTCATCCAAAACGCAAGTCAAGCTTATATGACTATTCTAAGGCCATGTGCAGGGAAAGTAACTTGTATACAAGAGAACTGACTTACCTGAATAAATATGTCGTTTGGTCGATAGGTTATAAATGCTTTCACACGCAAACGTGGTGCAACTGGTGAAGCTGGAGCTGCTGCAATGGTTCTATAAGTCCACACTGGGAAATATAAGTTAAAGATCTAAAACGCGAAGCCAAAAGGCAAAACTGCCATAAAAACACTACAGGCATTCTCGAAGTTTTATTGAAAACTGCATGTCAGTCTGACGAGCAAGTCAAGTAAGAAGACAAAGGAGTTTCTAATCCATAAACGTAAAAAATCAATGGTCTGCAACGAAAAAGGAAAAAGAACGTTACCAACGTTCGAAACGGTTGTCATCCATGCATGGCAGTCGTCAAAGCTCAAGAACATCTTAATAAAATCAAAAGAGAAACGAGAATCAATTTGAATTTGTGATAACTATACCTTAAAAATACCCTATATTAACGGAAATCGTAAACGTTTTAAGGTCAATGCTGCTCAAGCATGCTTCTTCTATCATTGCTCGACTATTCCATTGTGTCAACTGCCAAATAAACGGAAAACCTGTTAACTCTAGTTTTGGTTGTTTTGCCCAGAAAAGCCTATGAAAGGCGTGCGCATGCGTCCATGATAATTAAGAGGAGATTTTTTCCCGTTTATTTGGCAGTCGACACAATGGAATAGTCGAGCAACGATAGAAGAAGCATGCTTGGAGCAGCATTGGCCTTAAAACGTTTACGATTTCCGTTAATATAGGGTTTTTTTAAGGTATAGTTATCACAAATTCAAATTGATTCTCGTTTCTCTTTTGATTTTAATAATGGATGACAACCGTTTGTTCGTTTTCGAACGTTGGTTCTTTTTCCTTTTTTGTTGCAGACCATTGATTTTGTACGTTTATGGATTAGAAACTCTTTTGTCTTCTTACTTGACTTGCTCGTCAGACTGACATGCAGTTTTCATGCAGTTTGCAGTATTCAGGTAAGTCAGTTCTCTTGTATACAAGTTACTTTCCCTGCACATGGCCTTAGAATAGTCATATAAGCTTGACTTGCGTTTTGGATGAGCGGGCTTTTAGGTCAATATTATTCGGTGTTTATTGCGGTAGCTACCTTGCTTTCCCTTCCCTTGTTTTTGTTACAGTGTTGTCTATTCATGCTTAAAATACTTAAACAGTGATTAAAACGTCTTTTTTTGGAGATGACATTGTAATTTTTTGGTCGTCTTAACTGTTTGTGCGATAGATTTCGTATACTGAGGCAAACTCGTCTGAAACTGATTGGTTTTTTGTTCTTAATTGCATTGTGAGAAGCGCTGGCTGTTTTTGTTTTCAAATATGACAAATTATATACGGCGGTATAAACATTTGCAAATAACCAGTTCAGTAATGTGGGTCTTTCACTTTTAAAGAATATCATATGCATGCAAACAGTACCAGAAAAAAGCGTTGACATTATTGCAAAATCCCTTTGGCTTCGAGATCTCCTTTTCCATCACAGATGGACCTTCGGCTTTGCTTTTTGTTTATCTTAATAAGTAGACTGTTTTCGGAAAACAAAGAAAGCTTGTTTTTCTTTTCGTTAAAGCATTAAAAATGAATGTAGAGCAATTTATTTTGACGGAATTTCGTGTTTTTATCGATAAACAGTAAGCTTATTAATAGTTTATTTAGATAAAAAGTAAATGCAAAATGTACATTGCCTTTGTTGGCTTTGGCAATTTCTTTTGACGGTATTTCGTCTTTGTTTATCTTTTAAAAACATAATTTTAAAAATATATATTTTCATATGTACCAGAACAAAATCATTTCGAGTTTCCTTTATCACATCTTCGGTTTAAAAAGTCCTTTACTTTAGGCTAAATTATAAATAAAAACTATAAATAAATTTCACCGTCGGCCGACGTCGGGTATCTTTCTTTCACGTATCACCGCCAACAATCCCGCCAAGTTTTCCACTTTTTATTTTGTGCTGATTAATTAATTAATTGCTGATTAATTAATTTATTTTGTAGCTCTTTTTTCCCATCCAGGGACGTCATAGTTTGTGTATTTTATTGACCAATAGCCTTACTATTGCTGCTTTAAAAAAATGACGAATACGTCGACCTGTGGCATCCCGCATAGAGACAGGGAAATCTTCAACAAAATTTCACAGATTTGTGTCTATTTTACCTCTTTTCTGGCCGCTTTGAAACGAAATTTGTTTGTGACAAGATAGCAAAATTATCCGGGTTTAATGTATCGTTAGTTTTTTGTCAGTTTTCATCACGTTGTACCAAGTATTTTCCCATTTGTTCAAGTAGTTTGTTGGTAAACCATGAATTACTTGCCAACCTTATGTATTTCTATATAATATGATGTAATCATTGCAAGGGGAGCTTGCGGCGCGCGACAGCTAGTAGGGGAATGGGGCGAGATTTGTTGTGACTCGCGTTTGGCGGATTCTCCACGCGGATTTTTGGGCTACTTATGGTTGTACTCTGTTGTAATTTAAATTGGCAGTGATATGAAGATGTGACAATAACTCCTTATATATTTTTGCTGTGAATTGTTCTTTTCATTTTCTACTGAACCTTTGACATAACCACCAAAAGGCCAGACACAAGCTAGTTATAAATTGTATTACTGAGTTTATAAAACACGAGCAACTGCCAACTCGTACTTCCCTGAGCTTTAATATTATGTGTATTATAACCAAAAACTATTTATTATGGGTTTTTCTCTTTTTTATTGTATGGTAGAACATAGTATGTTTCTTATTCAGTATTTCGTTTTTAATAAAATATCTAAAAAGAAGTAGAATTAACAGAAAACTCTTCGGATTATTTACAGATTTAAAGCCGCCATATTGCCGTCCCAGTCCCCCGCAAGCTTGTTTATATCACGGTTTTCGCGCATGCTCAGACAATTTTCCCACCTGTTCCAGAGCAACATGGTCTCTTCCTACGATTTATAATAATTATAAATTACACATGCTCTTCGATTTACAATAATGCTAAAGAGAAGGGGCTTACTTGGTCTCCCCAGTTTCCCAACATCCTAACAAAAGCGCGTATCGGTTCAAAATGGCGGATAAAGCAGCGGCGTCATTGTCAGGTATTTGAATAAATGAATAATGTATTTTGAGTAATGAATAATGTTGTTTTAAGTAGATGTAGGTGCACAATGCGTCAGTCTTTGCACAAGAGAAGATAAACGGGAATGTTGCTCGTTAAAGTTTTCATTTATTGACTGAAATATGTCATGGGTTTTTTTTCGGTTTGCCTTGATTTTATAGTTATTAAAGCTTAAACTTCTTAAATAATAAATTAATATAGAAATCGGTACTTTATTTTCATTTTATTTTAAGAGATGAATGCAGTATTGCGCTGTTACTAAGACATGTAAGATTGTAAGTAGACCAGCTCTAACGGGGACAGATTATTTCTCAATACACTTGAACATGGACTTTTTTATACAGCTGTAATTTTATACTTCCTGTCCGGTGCAACAAAAGTCCACAAGTATATAGTAATTATACAGTATATAACAACTCAATGACAACTATTCAGTGGCTCTTTGTTTCTCATGTGTAGCCCCTTTGTATTGAATAATGTGTTTTGTTAAAGTTGTTAATAATATGTCGATGTCTGGTTATTGCGAGCACACTGCATCAGTGTAAATAAATATTTTTTTATTAATAAAAGTGTGAATTAGGGTATATTTAATCCGTTTATCATCGACTACCCATCTGTATTTTGTGGTCCAAGTAGCCTGAGCAGAAACTGTTCAAAAACGTTTTAATTTGTATTTACTGTACAGTATAATTATATATATATATATACAATGTATATATATATATATAATTATATATATGACACTTGTGATTGTGAAATTAGTGCATGTGTAGCACAAAAATACCTTTTTTTTTCATAGCAGTAACAGTATGCAGTAGTGTCTGGCTATCGTATGTAAGCATACAACTGTGTTAAAACCCATTTCTGCAGTTGAGCTAGGCTGGTCTCAGTGAGAATGGGTTAACGATACTCCCTTTCCCTTCTGGTAATTAACCTTGTTAGCTCATGGAGTGTCTGATAGGGACAGAGTAAAAAAGAGTTGGCAAAGTAGTGTTATTTTTGGCATTCTAACTTATAAATTGTCTTTAACTTAAGTGCAATATGTAAGCTAAACTTCTGACTCTAGTGTACAGCACTTACTCCTAAAATGTTTTTATCCGACTCATAATGCCAGATTGTAGGCACTCATACTATTATAATTTGGGACAATCATACTTTTAAATGGTTTTACATTTGAGAAAATTGTAAAAAACACAATCTGTTTGGCAAGTGTTTTTTAGCTAGATTTCTCCTTAAAACTTTGTTTCTTAATTTTTGGGTACTGCACTTTGATGAAGGGGCAGGGTGCAGTGCAAATGTAGAAATATTTAAATTTTTTATAAAGCTTTATCCTGATCAGTCTGTAGAACATAAAATTCCTTTTAATAAAACAGAAATAAGCCCTCCCAAACAGTTGGTCTTGAATTATAAGCTTATTTCACCATAAAGCAATTTGAAATTTTTTATTATACATTATGGTGTTTTGTTTAATACTTGTATGTTTGCCAGCCAGGCTCATACACATACAATCGAAATATAGTAACTTAGTTTGCCAAAATATAGTAACTATGTTTGCCAGCCAGGCTCATACACATACAATCGAAATATAGTAACTTATTACGTTTCTCTCTGATGAAGGGCCTTCGCTTGAAACGTTAGATTCCTACGTTCTCTGTTTCGGCAGTATATCTAACCTAAGTTACTATATTTCGATTGTTGTTTCAACACTGCCTACGCAGCACGCTACTTTTATTTCATACACATACAGTACATTACATTTTTTTAATGATATTACAGTATAAAGTTAACACAATTCCTGTTTTAGAAACTTATATTGCAATGTAAAAATTATATTTGACAGGTAACTGTTCTTCTGGAAGTAAAAAAACTATCAAAAAGGTATTGTAACTAAGCATAATTTTCTATTTTGCTTTGTATTTTAGTCTTTTACTGTGAGTCAGTTTTCTGAATTTGTAGAGTAGTAATTTTAGTACGGTAGCAAGCACATTGAAAAAAATAAACCAAACAAAACACTGATATTATCTTGTTAATGGCCAATTTGGACAAGCATACATGTACACTTGACTTAAGATTGTTTACGTTTTGATTTGAGTCTTTATGGTTTTAATAACATTTTGATACACTTTGGTATGGTAAATGTGTTTGGTAAAACCACAGATTCTCCAGACACACTATATGTGTTTAAACTATTTATGGTAATACCACTTTACCAAGTTTTTCAATATTGCTTAACGAAAACCAATCCAGTCATTTCCTCTGTTATAATTAGAGGAACAAGCTACTAAATTAAAAGTTTATGGCAAGCAGTTTCTCTGGCTTTCTCAGCTATAATCAGCTGACTATAATGAAATCTTGTTTATGAAGTACACTGTAGTTGAGACCACTGTAACAACTGTGTCTGTGGGGCTGTCTGATGGGCTACCATTATTTTGTTAACAGCATGTGCAATATCCCACATTTCCTTAGGTATCAGAAGGTGACTGGCATCTCAGTTAATAAAACTGACTTGCTGATCTGACATGCATTGGTGCATTGAGGGAATTACTATTACATTTAAGTTTTTAATTTTTCGTACTTTTCAACAGAAGTATAATTTTACAATTGTATAACTTAAATTCTCAAAAATGATTTGCCGATACGGATTTTATAGCATTTGTATTAGATAAATTTTTATAAAGTTCACACTAAAGAGTAAAGGTCTTTAATTGTTGCAACATGTAGTCGATATTCAAAATAAAACTAAATACCAGACAATATAATTCTTTATGGCAAAATTATCTTGTCTTTGGTCTTTTTACATAGACCATGTTGTTTTGCATCTCAGTCTGTATTGACCGCAGGCAGGATAGGTTTTGTCGTACAGTAGGATTTTGCATTTGGTCATTTTGTTTTATTAGTCAATTAATTGGATACACACAGTACATGTTATGCACTCTAGTCGAGCTAGTATGTACACTGTAGACTGAGATACTGTGAAACAAATCATTAACCGTTATTGTTAATTATTGTTAATTATTATTGTTTATATTGTTAGGGTAATTGTTATTGTTATTTTTAATTGTTATTATTATTATTGTTATTTCTAATATTAATGTTATTGTTATAATTGTATAGTTTTTTTATATACAATATACATGTAAAGTTTTTTCTACTTTTTCCTAACCACTGATTATGGAAACCAAATACTAGATTATTGCTACAACTTTACAGTATTTGTATTTATGATATTTTATTATTTACACTTTACAGAGAAAGTCAAGTAACACAGAAAGTGAGAAGAGGCAGGAAAAGGAAGAATATTTGGAAAACTTGTCAAAGAAAAAAACTGACAAATGTTACATACCAAAAAAAAGCTCTTCAGCTTAGGGTTAGTTAGTGCAGCAAACTCTATCTGTTATTTTGAGAAATATTATGTAAATTTTTGTTGTTTTTAATGTACAAGTTGTATTAAGTTGTTAAGCCCCACACACATGACAAAGTTTTCCTTGACAAGTTCCTTGGTAGCTTTACTTCCTCATGTGTACAATGAACAAGTTTTTTCCTGCACGTTTTTCTTGACAAGCTCTATATTTTCCTGTGTACGGCTATACAATTTTAAGTCCCGTATAGATGCGACCAAGTTTTCTTTTAGAATTTTCTTCTTGTGTATACATGTATGTCATAAGTTGCTAAATTTTTCCTTGATAATTTTCCTTGATCCTTGTCATGGAAAAAACTTGTCAATTTACAGTATGCTGTACACACAAGCAAAAAAAATGTCATGTGAAGAGAAAACGTGGATGTGTACACAAGGCTTTAGAGTTCAAAAAATCTCCTCCAGACAGAATTCAAACCAGCAACTTTCTGAAAACTAGTTAGACGCTCCAACCGTTGAGGTAATAGAACTCAGAAGGGAAATCAAGGTTAATCTTGGTATTTAAACCTGGGAACGAGTGAGGCCAGTACTTATTGGACTGAAAGTCACATTGTAACAGTTAATTTCCTGTCAAATGTTAGTTTTTTTCAATGCTAACAACTGGACACAGCTTGTACAGTAAATACAACAAGGTTACATAAAGGCATTTCAGAAATTAAATCTAATATTTTGTTGCATTAACTTGGCTACCACTGTAGTGCAATATTTGGTATAGATTTTATAAAGAACACGCAGAATTATTTTGTTGTTATTAAATAGGCAACGGCTGTATAATTATTAAGTAAATTATTGTGCAATTATAATAATTACTTAGCTATTAGGCTACCAGATTACAACAGTACAGTACAGTGCAGTACAGTGAAGTACCGTACTACAGTGTACTGTACAGAATGTTTAGTACAGTGTACTTGTACAGAATGTTCAGTACAGTATAATGTACATAATGTTTAGTACAGAATGCCTACATGTCGCTAAAATGTTTTGTGATTTTTCAGTTGGTTGTTTATGACAAACATGTACGATTTTCGCTATCAATTCAACAAACTTTATAGTCCTCATTCTAAAATGGCATCCGGTTTATTTTATGTGCATATAAATTGTTCTTTATGACCTTGTTTTAGAGTAAAAAGTATTTTAAATTTAAGACATGATAACGAAGTCATGCATAAGGGCCAATTTATATACACATAAAAGAATGTTAAATCGGAATAATGTTCATGCAAGCTAAAATATTTAAGCTGCCATGTTTTTATTGCGTTACTCGGATTTTATTTAATACAAGGAAACAGAAAAAAACGTTATCACAGTAACTCTGACGAAAATATAGGGTTAAAGCGACACTTAAAAACTAGAAGTTATTGCCTCGTGTTTTACACGCTACTCTCGTTCTATAAAATTTAAGCCATTCAATTTTTCTAAAAATATTATACATTACTACAAACAAATTAATGCTGAATTTGTGAGATAGCATGGGTTACTGACACTTGGTTAGTATTAGAATTGCCAATAATTGATATAACGTAGTATCATTTACTGCTGAGCGTTTATATTAGAGATAAATTTTATCTTTTTATTTCTTGTGATAAATTTTGTCACAAGAAATCACTGACATTGGAATTGACAAAAAATTGTGCTGTTACATCTCTTTACTAAGTGAGTAATTAAGATTAAGATTAAGAACTTATTACTTTTATTGTTAACACTTTGAGGCAATACTGAAGACTCGTCGTCAGGCGTCAAAGTGTTAAAGAGATAGGTTTTAACACTTTGAGGCCTGGACCTCCCCCTGTACTGAATAAAATCGTCTGGCGTTAGCCAGAATAAAATACTGAAGACTCGTCGTCAGGCTTCAAAGTGTTAATATATCTGTGGTTACAATACATTATATCTCTGCCAGTGTAAATTATTATTGATTTAGTTTAGGATTTAGTTTATTATTGATCTACTTAGTTTAGGATTGGTGCATTTTTTTTCGAACTTATTAGAGTACCAAACTTGTTTCTGGCACGCAATACAATTCAAAAACTCATTAATAATTCATAAGGAAACACAAAGGAAATCAGTGCCATGTCCATTAACTAATGTAATGTGTCGTTTTTTAAGCCATTCAAAACACTCGCAGAACGTGTCAGTTAACTCGGCTATCGCCTCGTGTTTTAAATCTGATACAACATTAATGCTCGTGTTTTAAATATTACATAAAGTGGCGAAGCTATCCTTCCGCATAATTTCGCAAAGTAAATTTCAATTTTAATCTTTTGTTTTTCATAGAGATATACCACGTAAGCCTATGACGAACAGCATTTATACAACCCCTCTCCTCTGTTAAACTGCCTATGAAACGAAAATTAACTTTGTCTTATTTGAAAGAACACTTAAAATTATAGAGTAACATCTTTTGCAGTTTTTCGTTTCCTTGCTTCGTTCTAGAGATATTTTAGTTTGTTTGATATGCAAATTAAACATTTTGACGTCGTAGGTGCAAGGGACCTTACGATGCTAGGACGACGACGGCGGCAACATAAACTTTATAATTAAAAAAGTCACGGCTGACTGACTATTATATTTGATATTTGAAGCTAGTTTACCGACTTTCAAAACGCCGCAATACTGCTAAAAAGATTGTAGTGTCTATATTGAAGTCAATCTTAAACAACAGTTCTCATCTTTTGGCCGTTGACGTCGCCCTGAAGACGTGAAAATGCTCTAATTGGCGTTGTATAAGGAACGAGGGCGCTGTTGAGATTAACAATTAGGGACTAACAATTATTCATTCTCTTTGTTCCACAACTAGAGTTCTTTTGTTTAGAAGACGTCGTCGTTGAAGTTGCCGTCATACTTCGTAAGTCCCTAATGAGTTATTGGAGAAGGTTCGATATCTTTTCTATTATCAAATTAATTTGAATGAAGCATGCGGATGTGTTTCGCCCACAATGCTAAACATGTAGATCTTCAAGTGATTATTATATTTGATAATAGCAAAGATATATAACTTTTTCGATAACTCATTATGCACGTGTGACATCAAAATGTTTAATTTGCATATCAAACAAACTGAAATTAATATCTCAAGAACGAAGCAAGGAAACGAAAACTGCAAAAGATGTCTACCATTTTAAGTATTGTCTACCAAAAAAAGATGTCTACCAAATAAGACAAACTTAATTTTCGTTTCATAGGCACTTTAACTAAAGTTTTCTTGGCAACAGATTGCAACTGAACGGCATGTTTCTCTGTCGGTTTTCTTGCTTATCGCAATGAATTCTTTTTTTGTTTTCTTTTTTTATTCACTTTGGTACTGTACATGTATACATGTTGGTTTTTCATCTCAAAACGTAAAGTTTTGTCTTTCAAAAATGGAAGTGTTGAGTCAACCTTTTTGTTGTCAAACCAAATAGTTGCAACGTCGATATGATTGTAGTTGCAATGTAAAGAGAATTATCCGTTATTGCGTGTTCTTGCTTCGTTTCATTCAATTGCTAATTAGGATGACAATTTTATATAAAATTGTATGTTCAGTATTCTTTATATAAAATTCTATGTTCATTAAGCAGGTAAAACCATCGACATGGTTGGTACTGATTTAAAATGGTACTAATATAAACTCCTAAAAGCCGATATTTACCTTGCTGTGTTGGAACATTTTTCATTCAACTTCATTCATATTGGCGCTGCCGCTTGAGAGAAAATATTTCATGGTATCAGTGTCTATGCCAATCAAACTGTTGCTAATCGTTGAAATGCAGATCGTAATGTAGTAAGGTTGGTGTACTGCCGAAATTATTGAACGTAGATTCCTAACGTTTCGCTATAGTAATCTATACGTTCTGTAATTTTGGCAGTACACCAACCTTACTACATTTCAAGCTATTGCTTATGCGGTTGATCATGACTAAGCTGGTCTAAGATCGTTTCACTTTTGTTTTTTCCATAAAGGTCAGAAACATTTTCTGACTAGCTACGTCAGACTAGCTACACCACTCTTTAGGTTTTGATATTTTGTAACACGCCGCTTATATTCGAAGTTTTATGCTATTCGAAGATTTAGTTTGTGAATGACTATATCAAACATTTTCCCCCTTGTCATAGGCTGATGTTCTTTGGCAGCAACACAACTACGATATCGTAGTTATGTACCACTCCTGCAAGCCAGGAGCGCGTCCACGTCATATATTTGACTTTTATGCCACAGACGGTTGTGCCCGCCAATTCATGGGTTCAGAGGTAGATGACGGTAAAAGGTCTTATGGTGCTGTTCTAATGTCAGCTTTTCAAACATTTTGTAAAGGTACTTATTGATTGAAAAACATTGTTTCTTTATTGGAAAATTCCAGATTACATGATTTAGAACCGATTTTTTTGGGTTATTCTGTTTATAGAGCGTGGTGTAAGGCATGATTCTCCGTGCCATCCATCAGCTACATCGAATCAACCGTCCATTCCTCCAGAAGTTCTAGTACCGTCTGATCCTCCGCTGCAGCCCTCTGTTTCGTCGTCGCCTTCTTCCCGTCCTTCCGTATCTGATTCAACAACAACTTTACCGTCTGAATCTCCGCTGCAATCCCCTGTTTCTTCGTCGCCTTCTTTGCGTCCTTCCGTATCTGATTCAACAACAATCTCTGATTCTTCACTACAACCCTCTGTTTCGTCGTCGCCTCCTTCCCGTCCTTCCGTATCTGATTTAACAACAACTTTACCGTCTGAATCTCCGCTGCAATCCCCTGTTTCTTCGTCGCCTTCTTTGCGTCCTTCCATATCTGATTCAACAACCTCTGATTCTTCACTACAACCCTCTGTTTCTTCGTCGGCTTCTACAACTGTATCTGTTTCTGCCACAATCTTACCGTCTGTTAATCCTTCTCTACAACCACCTCAATCGGCATCATCGATGAATTCTCCTTTGGTAATGTTAAAAGATAAAGAAGGACCTGTTGCCATGGGATTTCTAGATTCTACCCGAAGAAAGCTTCATGGCCATTACCTACCTTCTGCTTTTGATTGTGTGTTGGTAAATTGGGTAAAATGCGAAGGAATTGAAGCCCCTCTTCCTCTTGGCGATTTAGAGGAAAACTCTGTTCTTGTTCCAAATCAATATTTTGCTTTACCCAAATCCAGTCTTTTTAAAGTTTTAGTTAGGACCACTTAAATCCTATCTTTTTTACTTTCTTCTTTGAAATTTCTGTTTATCGCGTTACTAGAAATTGTATAGTTATTGCATGTAATTGATGCCTATCTAGACTTCTCAAACTCATTAATAATTCATGAGGAAAATTCAAAAGAAATCAATATTTAATCAGTATTTAGAAATCGGAGGAACATTACGGTCAAATTTAGCAAACTTTGAGGTCGATTTTCTCTTAAAATATTGATCCGTTTGAGACGCTATATCCAACACTCGTCAGTGTTCATTCTCCGATGTCTAAATACAGCCAAGCGGGTTAAAAAAAACTCGGCCGCTTGGCTGTATTTAGAAATCGGAGGAAGAACACTGACTCGTGTTGGATATATTACGTCGAACGTTTCATGTCCATGAACTAATACAATAATATTATGGAAGGTGCATTGTTTATTGGTAATTATCAGTTGCCCATAGACCTTATTCATGCACCCACCAAATTACTAATTCTTTTATGTTAAATTAACCCTTATGAACTCGTTTTCATGTGCATAATTCAAAATAATTTTTACTTTAAAAGGAGGTCATAAAGGCTAATTTATATGCATATTAAAGAATTTAAAATTGTCGGCTATTTATGAATAAGGTCTATGCATGAAGAAGAAAACCCTTTTTCTTCTTCATGCATAGACCTTATTCATAAATAAATTAACCCGTTCGAACATTGATTGACAAACCACATAGTTTATTCAAAATAAATTCAGCGATTTTGCTGTGTATTTTGTCTTAAGTGCTTAACGCAGGAGTTTACTCATATAGAATGCTAATTGTGAGCAATTATTTGTAAAGAGTAGACGCCATTATTTGAAAATAATAAAGGCAATTCTTTGAAAGATAGAAATAATGTACGAATGGTATTAATAATTTGTTGTATTTCAAGGGTGTGAATTAGTTCTCTTAGATTATATATATTTTAAAGTATACATTAGTTACACAATAGCACGATAACACGATTACTGCATGCATGGAAAGACAGGAAAGTGCGACGTACGGTTTCATATAATAATTGTGTTTGTGTTTCATATATAGGCGAGTGAGTCAATAATGTACCGGCTTCAAGTGAATATAAAATCGTGGAAAGCAATTTTCATATTGACTTTATTTAATATTGTTCTAAAACAAACAAAATGAAGTATCAACTGCAAAGCGGAAGCTAACACAATTACAAAATATGATTGTCTGACTTTTTTTCCATGCATGATTGATTTTTTCTGCCTTACTATTATTTCATATATGGCTTCATCTAATGGAAGACAGTATATATTATATAATTATAAACTACAAAACCCGTTTTATAGAGGCCTTATTGGGATGATTGGCTGAATAAAGTGATTGGCTGAATAAAGCCGTGTTCCTGTCATATATATATATATATATATATAACTGTATATAAAAATTTAACAGGGCAAGTAAGGTCCACGCCAATGCATACTCGCAGTAAAAGAGAAATTCACGTTTATTTAATCTTACTATATTTAGGTTTGTAAGTTTAAAAACATAGATATAATAGTTTAAAAACTGCACTTTATTCAACAAACAAACAAATCATGCAGTACGCAACCTTTATCTATATTTGGCTAGCGCGTGCATGGCTGCAGGTATTGAAGAAATTTGATTAATATGTCAGAACTCAGGTTCAAAATATTTTTCATGTCTTTTTCTTGACAATCATTTCAAATACTGCATACAAAACTGACCCTGATAATCAATAATCATGTGGTTTACTGATTACATTCATCGGATATTTCAATAGAGGATATTACACGGTAGCGCGAAGATATGAATTTTATCTTCGAGTTGTGAAAACAATATTTTACGAATGAACGTAGCCCATGAGTAAAGTACTGTTTATTTTAACCACGAGAAGATAAAATTCATATCTTCAAGCCACCGTGTACTATTCTTCTTATTATATAGATTTAATGCAAAAAGCAGTAAGTGACGTCATTGTATTTTCTTTGCTGGTAGCAGAGAAGATCCAAATCCTTACTATGAAATACTTGGTATACTTAAGTTAGAAAATATCATTAAACTAAAAGTTGCACTTTTTGTACATAATATCAGCAATAATACATCTGCCATTCCAGCAGCATTTTCTGATTTTCTTAAGCCAATATCGGCTGTACACAACTACAACACAAGACTTGCATCAAAAAGTAATTATTACAGACCAAAGGTTATAACTAACTATGGCAAGTTTACCTTTAAGTATTATTCTTCAATTGTTTGGGAAACTGTACCACTTAGCTTAAAAATTCTCCCATATAAATCATTCAAACAAAAATACATGTTGTATCTGCAAAACCAACAAAGCAATGACTAAAATTAAACTGAATGGAATATACTTGCTATGTAATCTGTATTATTTTATCTTGTTTTCTTGCATCTGTGTGATATCACTTCTAACATCTTAACTGTTGTCCTAAAACCTCTATTAGTTAACAATTCATCTTTAATTTATTACATCTATGTATAGTACAATGTGCTGTCATCAATCTCAACAATTTTGTTGGTAGTGGTGACAGTGCAGTGTAGATTTGAATATCCAATGCATGAAAGAAACACAAATTACTCTTGAGCATTTTTAACAGTGCCACTTATAACTAAATTTTAAAAAACTAAACTAAAATATTCATGCAAACAATTTTCTCTTTTTTTCTCTTTTTATTACTCAAATGTTTAATATTTGCAAATAGACAGTAGTCAACTCGAAAGCTTTTTGCTACTTTGACTACTGCACATTATGTTATTGATAATTCCCTATTTAAAATTGTGATTAATTGTATTTTTTGTAATTATGTAACTCTTTACTTTGTATCTAATCTTAATATTGTGGAATTAATAAAAATCTAAAAATCTGAAAAAAAAATCTGATATCTTCACTAGAAAATGTCACTGAATATTCTATAGAAAAATACTCGCATCTATATAACAATAAGTAGTTATTGGAATAAAAAAAAAAGTTCGTAATAATACTAAAATTTCAGTTCATTCGAGTTAATCTGTCATAATTTGTAAATGTGGGGTTATTTGACGAATATAGGGTTTAGGCGTAATATAGCCTAACCCAACATGCGGAGCCAAGATAGCATTCACTAACTTAAATTGAATATTTTTGTCTGAAATTCCTATTATCGTTCGAAAACTAAAAGTTCGTAATAATACTAAAATTTCAGTTCATTTGAGTTAATCTGTCATAATTTGTAAATGTGGGGTTATTTGACGAATATAGGGTTTAGGCGTAAAATAGCCTAACCCAACATGCGGAGCCAAGATAGCATTCACTAACTTAAATTGAATATTTTTGTCTGGAATTTCTAGTATCGTTCGAAAACCAAAAGTTCGTAATAATACTAAAATTTCAGTTCATTTGAGTTAATCTGTCATAATTTGTAAATGTGGGGTATATTTGACGAATATAGGGTTTAGGCGTAATATAGCCTAACCCAACATGCGGAGCCAAGATAGCATTCACTAACTTAAATTGAATATTTTTGTCTGGAATTTCTAGTATCGTTCGAAAACCAAAAGTTCGTAATAATACTAAAATTTCAGTTCATTTGAGTTAATCTGTCATAATTTGTAAATGTGGGGTATATTTGACGAATATAGGGTTTAGGCGTAATATAGCCTAACCCAACATGCGGAGCCAAGATAGCATTCACTAACTTAAATTGAATATTTTTGTCTGAAATTTCTATTATCGTTCGAAAACTAAAAGTTCGTAATAATACTAAAATTTCAGTTCATTTGAGTTAATCTGTCATAATTTGTAAATGTGGGGTTATTTGACGAATATAGGGTTTAGGCGTAATATAGCCTAACCCAACATGCGGAGCCAAGATAGCATTCACTAACTTAATTAAATTGAATATTTTTGTCTGAAATTTCTAGTATCACTCGAAAACCAAAAGTTCGTAATAATACTAAAATTTCAGTTCATTTGAGTTAATCTGTCTTAATTTGTAAATGTGGGGTATATTTAGCCGATTTAGCGTTTAGGTAATATAGCCTAACACGACATGCGGAGCCAAGATAGCATTCACTAATTTAGATGAATATTTTTGTCTGAAATTTTTATTAGGTCAATAAACGTTTCAGAACTTGAGCTTGACGAAGGCATGCAGAACGTCAGTTTAGTCCAAAGTGGTAGTTATAATGATTAATTCCATAATTGATTGATTGCGCATAATTGTTTTTAGAATGAATATGCTCGCCCAGCTATCTTCAGTATCTTGAAGTGGAAACAGGAACGTAGGCTGTGGGAGCCGCGGCTCCCCCCGTTTTGAGGACATATAACTAAGATTTTTTCAATGGTTAAATCTAATTTTTGCAATTCACCGACTAATAGTTCATAAATGTGAAAAATATTTACCTTTCGAAGTACTCATTGCTCACTATTACACAAAATATTCGATTCGCCTGTTGACCGCTGCGAGCCTGCGATCGGTGGGTAGATTTCAAACGAATATCGGACCTTCACCTTCATTATCCTTCATAGTCATAGCACCCCCACTACACAATAGCTTTGAAGGACCACCCACCCCCTCTATGTAGCAAGCCACTGACCCCACAATTTGTGAGTATACGACTGACCTAGCAATGTTCTATGGGTATCAGCCTATTATAATCTGGAGTCAAAACTATTGTGTAGTGGGGGTGCTACGTTTTCTCGCTTCTCCTCCTCGACTATCATATCCTTTCAGTATATATGCTTTCAAGAAAACTGCCTCGGTCCACAATGACTACGATCGTTTTAGCTAATTTTATACACCTAAATGAACGTCGAATCTCATTTGGACAGAAATTTTGGGATAAACTATTAAAAATATAATTTAAGACCTATGTATTAGACCCATAATTCAAAAAATTTCCGGGGTAGCGTGTCCCGCATCCCCTTGAAATGTGTCGTCACTTGACGGCTCCCCCCTTTCAAATTCCTGGCTACGTGCCTGAGTGGAAACCCATGGTAAATACAAGACATGAGTATAAAGTTTTAAAAAAATGTATTGACGTTTCGTTGCTAACGTGCAACATCTTCAGAATAAATGATAACAGAGTTGTCGAGAGTATATATATTTACAAATAGAATAATTAATTAGTGGCAAAACAATGAAAAGTGACAAGACCGAGGTCACGAGTTGTCAAGTCACATGGTAGAAATCGTTAGGTGAAATAGTGTGATCAGTATGGTGAATGTGTGACTGAATAAAAGACTGGCAACCCATGCCCTTTCTGCCACCCGTCAAAGGCGAAATTCCCATGTGCTCTGAGATACGCGTATGTAGATGGCGCCGAGTTTAGCCCAAATACAATGCTCCGCAGTATTATAAACCACACGCGATCTCAGAAGCTTGAGAATTCGGAGGAAAGAAACTGGACAACCGACGTCATAATTGTTTTAACTTTACAACAGCGATTACCATTTGGTGTATGAATTCAAATTAATACACTTTTTAAAAATATTTAATTGTCATTAATTAATAACTTATGGGTCACGTAGAACTACCAAATTTCCATACGTTTCAGATGATAATTCTTGGACATCCCACACACGCTGACAAAATTCATTCACGCACCCCCGGATTCCTTTAACAATTACTGCACCGTTTGGGATATGACAGTGGCTATCAATAAAAAGAATAGATGGTGGACGTAAAATAAACACAGAAGACTTATCAGAAATAGTAAAAACAGCGACTTTGTTGGCTGAATCATCAAGTAACAGTTCAAGTTGTGCTGCAACAGTAGACGGACGGTACGAATCGACAAGACGTACAGGCAAGGAGTCAAAGGGACGATTCCTGATAAAATGTCACATGCTTCTGCAGTCGACAGGTAACGAGATGGCAAGTTCTGACGAAAGTTATCGTAAACCTTATTTCCCAACTCCATACAACGAACAAGAAGACGGAGCCATATTGGAGAAAGGGGTCCAGTATCTGGATATTGAATCTGTTGCGTCTGAACTACGTGACCGATTATTAATGCTATTAGGCTACAAGCGCTGCTGCCATTCCGTCGACCAATGCTACCTTGGTTGATCTCAAAAGGAAGTTTCCATATGACGCAATGACCGTCATGAACGTCGGCGTTAATAACATCTGGATAAACACTCTCGTCAGCAGTATCAGTTAAGTTGTCTAAGCTGATAGACACAACATCTACACTACATTCATCTTCGTCAAGAGAGTCATCTTCATCTTCGTTGATATCTTCTTCGTCACTGACACTGGCATTCAAGGCTAATTCTAATTCGTCAAGGATACTTTGGGACAATTTGCTATCTAAAACATCCCTGAAGATATCCACTCCGAACGATAGCTGGTTTATGGCGTAATCGATACCTCTCCGTAACAGCGCCATTTTACCTCTAACAATTGATGGCTCACTTGATTTCAAATAGTATTTCCCCTACAAAAAATATTAAAAAAAAACATAATTCACAATTTTAGGACGAGGTTGTTCAAAATATCGTGATTTGTCAGTGGCAAGCAAGTAAATTATATGACGATATCAAAGGCAGAGGAAAATAATTAAACTGCGATACTCTGACAAATCACGATATTTTGTTTTTATTAAGTTAATTGTTTTTTTATTGGAATAATGTTATTATAATATGAGCAGGCATTTATTTCTTTGAAAGTGACGTAGCGATCCCTCAGACAATAATTAAAAGAATTAAGAAAAAGATATATCAACCATGATGGAAATGCACTTCATTGTCATACCGGATACAATTTGATATCATCTTCAACTTCATCTTCATCAATATTCACGTCACCTCTTGGGGTAACGTCTAATAAAATATAAAGCATTATTTATAAATTGTGGTATAAAAACATTGATATTTGGAATCATGTGTTATTGACATAAATAACTGAACGTATATAACCAATGCATTAAACAGTTAAATAGTCAAGTTATTTAAAAAACCTGTCAAGGACTGTGATGTCAATTGCTGTTGTTGCCGTTTTAAATTGGGAATTACAACGTCTTTGTAGTAGTGCAGATAGTTCTCCATTTCTTTTCTCACTATATCAATTTCTTCCTTATATCTTCTTCGTTCCATTTCATGTTCTGCCACCGACTTCTTTACACGAACAGGGATTCCTTAAAATGAAGATAATTTAATTAATCGACATAGTTGGTAATGGATGGCAATGTTATCAAAAATACGAAAGGAAAATTTAGACAATCATGAACAGTTATAAAAGTAATAAAGTTTGAAAAAGAAATAAAAAATGAATGAACATATCAACTAGAAGTAACGCGTAATTAAATTTGTAGAAGAAACAATTAAGCTCAGTGAGCAGCAGTGTTTTCGCAGATTCATCAAAACACAAAGGGTTAGCCGAATGTTTTAAATCTGATAAATAGAGAAAAATACATGGATGTGCGGAAATATGAAATTTATTTCGAGTGGCCGTGATATCTCTAAAAAAGCGAACGAGTGAGATATCCTGTTCAATACGAGAAACAATTTAATATTTCCAAACATACATGTATTGTTCTGTTTATTATATAAAAAAAATAGTCCTATTGCCCCCACAAAAATAGTGCAGTATACTCTAATGCGTTTTATGATAATCGTATGATAATCGACACGTGTGAGATTATCATGAATAATCACACATGTGAGGTTATCGATTTTATTAGCAGCGGAAAAATCAATAAACCACTCTATTTTATATAATAAATAAGATAAACACTGCTGCTAGTATTTTGTATGACTTAAAAAACGACCCATTTCTTCGCAAAGATGTAAAGTGGATAGGTATATGTACTAAAATTCATATATACCGTTTCTCTCGTGTTCAGGCTGCCATGGAAACTTTCCATACTCTACATCTGCCATCTCCAAGTGACATGACGGTCTTAGAAAGTTATAGTCAGCAACAAATTCCTTTAATACTGTTTGACTAGATGAAATCTTTCTGCGAAGGCGAGTTAGCTGCTTGGAAGATCCTTTAAGAAAACAAAAAAGAAAAAGAAAACTAATACATTAGGATATAACAAAAACATTAACAGTAACAACAACAACAACAACAACAACAACAACAACAACAACAACAACAACAACAACAACAACAACAACAACAACAACAACAACAACAACAACAACAACAACAACAACAACAACAAAGAAGAGAACAATTGTGATTCCGAGGATGATAACAAAATAACGATAATAATAATAATAATAATAATAATAATAATAATAATAATAATAATAATAATAATAATAATAATAATAATAATAATAATAATAATAATAATAATAATAATAATAATAATAATAGAGAATAATAATAATTATATTAATACCAATTATCCTGAGCGTTATAACAACAGAATATGCTCAAACATTTTAAATATGAGCATTCAGCTACAAGCACTTTAAACCCCAACAGTGGTAGTCAAGCTCCAAAATTACAAATTTGGTAAAAAGACATTTTTTACGGCCAACCAATATTGTCTATTGATGAACTAAATTGAAATAGATCACTATGGAAGCAACATTACTAACCAGCTAGTTTATTCATGTTCAGCACTATCTGACTAATGGTAAAATGTAAACTTTGCATGCTTCTTTCCAAATACTTGATCACTTGTTTCTTGAGCAACTCTTTTCCTCGTTGAAGAGTGACGTCCCAATCCTGAGCCAGTTTTTCTTTGGTGGAATCCTTAATCAGTGAAGCATCCTTGTTTGCCATGTTTTTGTAGTACTTGGAAAATAACTTCGCAGCGTATTTTAGAAGAATCTTGTCATGTTGGCAACTTATCTGACATACAAGACTATCACACAGAAACACCTTCTCATCTTCGGATAATAAGATTTTCTTTGCTTGCAACAATTTCTCCTCTACACGTAAAAAGATTTAATACAGTGGAATATTATTTGAATGTATTAACCTCATATTTATTCAAGGTCAGTGACTTTGAGTAATAACTGTTGTTAATCACCTCGCTTTGGGGGAATAATTGTTAATTAAACAATTGCGACTGTTTCGATTATAACTGCCACACGATGAAAGCAAATTACACTAACGGTTTTTAGAAACATTTGAAACCATGTGAACAAAAAGTTTTGCAATGAACCTTTTTAATAAAACAAATATTTTGTTGTGAAAAAACACACTATAAACGATACTGCCATTTGCAAGCCACCGTTAAGTTTGCGACTATTTTCACGTTTGTTTACGTTTGAAAGTTTCACCAGAAAACGTTGAACATGCATTTAAAAACAAACCAATCAACTTGCGGCGTCATTTTGACAGGTTTCTTTTAAATCAAGCCGCAAGTTGATTGGTTTGTTTTTAAATGTTCAACGTTTTCTGGTGAAACTTGCAACTTTCAAACGTAAACAAACGTGAAAATAATCGCAAGCCTAACGGTGGCTTTCAAATGGCAGAAGTGAACGGCTAAACGAGGTCAGTAAAAACCCCAGATAGAACAATCACTGTACAATCAGCACCATAAATAATTATAGTCTATTTTAACTAAAATATAGTTATAGCCGTCTGTTTAAAAATCTTAAAATCTCTGTGTTCACCACCCTATCACTTTCTTATATGTAACCCAGGCATGATCTTTTTGTTCACTGTCTTTGTTCACTATACCTTGAGCAACCAGTTTCACTTCATCTATCCATTTCAATATAATTGACAAATCATCGCCGTCGATGCCCAGGTCATACAGGCTTGTTTGTACCTTGCTTTGTGAAAGTTCAGCTTGCTTTTTGAACTGTAAATTTTAAAAGAATGGCATAAAATTAATACGAAATAAATCATAAATGTGCACACGTTTCAGTTAATCTTAGCGCATATGCTGTGTTATATTCAAGACCACAATGATAGGAGTATCTATACCTTCAGGTATCGCTTCGCTAAAACGAGAGGCATTTGCTGGATTTTCCACTTGTTCCATGCTAATGCATGCTCAGTCAGAAGCTCTTCCCTACCTGTAGCAAACAAGAACTTCGATAAAAGGTATTGGAAAATAAGTAGCACGATATACATAGAGAATAATACACGGGCGAAGATATGAATTTTAACTTCGAGTGATGAAAGCAATATTTTACAATAAGTGTAGCGAATGAGTAAAATATTGTTTTCACCGCGAGAAAATAAAATTTATATCTTCAAGCCTCCGTGTAATTTTCTTTTCAATGCAAAAAAAGACGGTTAAGTGACGTCATCGATATCTTCACTACTGTGAAAATAAAATATATGTCACTGAATATTTTCTAGTAAAACATTCGCATCTACATAAATAGTGTCTTATATTAGTTTCAATTGGGTCTTATTTGAGAAATATGCTTCTCCTTACCCTCAGGACGCATGTGCTTAGTACTGTTTCCCAGTCTAGAAAAATGGCTGTTTATTTGTTCCACTTCTTCACCTGTTGTTCCAGCTGCAGATTCCTGCCATCTACCGCCCCATAAAACCTATGCATACGACAAGACATTAAAAAACTAAAAATTACTGAAGGAAATAATGTGCAACTGTACATGTTTAGGCTAAAATTACACGCGTAATTGGCGAAATATTCATTTTAACAGCAATAAATAGTTCGAGTTAAACCATGAATATTTCGCCAAAAACAATATTTGCAATTTTTTTATTAATTTCTCTTGAAACAGTGCTGTATTATATCTTAACCTAATTATTGCTTCCAAAAACACGCCACATTAGTGTGTATAAGCTTTCCAAACAATGAAATAAAAGTACATGTGGTGTGCCGTAGGCAGTGTTAAAATACAAATCGAAATATACAGTAGCACTTAGCAGGGTTAGTCTACTGCCAAAATATGCAATCTTTGCCATTGTTACAGTATATAGCTCAGTTTTTGCTAGTTGTAACTCAGATTGTTATTGGTTCATTTCTGGTCACGTGGGATTAGACAAATCAAATGTTTACCAATATTGCAACAATTGTTGCCCGCTCTGGCAACAACTGCTTAGTGAAAATCAGCTAAAACAGCTTAAACCAAGCAAAAATTCAACAAAAAACCAGCTATATAACAAAGCACTTAATGTCTGCTCTCGATGAAAACATTTAGTTTTGTTCTCCCTCAAGTCTCTGTTTCCCTCGACTTCGTCTTGGGAAACATCGAGACTCTCGTGAAAACAAAACTAAATGTTTCCATCGAGAGCAGACATTAATCTCACACTAATCTTCTTATATTCTAATGTCTATTCTACCTGTCCCTACTTTGACGTCACTTCAAGTGCTTTCACAGCAAAAAAGTTCACTAAGATTGAATTTTTAACGACATTACATATTACTCTAGTCTTTCTCGTGGGAGAATCAAAATATTACAAATATGTAAAATCCCTGAACATATGAAAATCTACTGCCTATATACTGAAGTTCCTGCACAATTACGCAAAGACAAGTTAATTTAGCTAACACACAAAGCCAGACATGCCTGACAATTCCAGCTGTGAGCTTTTGCATGCATCACAGACAAACCAGGTTTCATTGCATTCGCTGTCGCAGGATCTTGCTTGATAAGCCAAGGCCAATACATGCAAATGATATCGTACCACATAAATTGCACTTTGTTTGGTATCATCGTTTCCTTTTGTAGATAGTGGGCATATCCATAAATTTCTCCATAAAACATACTCACGGCAGCTTGAGCAATGCTATGTCGACAACCAAGGATTTCTAACCCGGTTTCATCCAATTTGGCCTTCTTCCGCCCAGTGTTACCAGCAGCTCTCCAGTTGCTATCACCACATGTCGAGTCTCTTATGGTTGCCTAAAGAACAATGGTTTCAAATCTCAAATGTGGTTAGTTGATGTACACACAAAAGTAAACATAACAGGGTTTCTTAAAAGTACTTTTAGTTAACAATATAGAAAAGTAATTGAAAATATGTACTTTAACGGAGGTAACATTTATGTACCACAATACGCATCGCACCTCGCACTTTTTTCCATCTTTATATATTTGTTGCACATGTTCATCAACTTTGTCACATGATGCAACAAAAGTTTCGTCATAATAGCATGGTCGTTGTCGCCTGTAAAAATAAATAATGTAAAATTCTTGAATATATTTGTCCACTGATGTCCAAGGTTTCTCTGTAAACATATAACACTGCTTACTGTACATGTTGTAACCCAAATAATTTAATAATGTACAGTACAGTACAGCACATTACAGTACAGCACAGTACAATACAGTACAGTACAGTGCAGTACCATATGTAATTAAAAAAAACCTCAGACAGTATAAAATTATATCATTTATAAAAATAAAAGAGGAAAACATAATACAGTAATGAAGTTCTTACTGTCCAGCAGATTTAAAACGGTAAAGTTTCATGTTGCCATCCACATGTGCAGAGTGCTGATCTAACGAACATGCTGGGCATTCCATCCAGTTTTTGTTTTCAAGTTTGTCCAGCTCAAATTTACAAAACTTCCACTCCTTAAATGCCCTGTTGAATGTTGGTATGTTTATGGTTCCAGTCTACAACAAAAGTGTAACATGATCACCATGTATGACTCAATTGCTTGAATATAATTTAAAGCATTTTGAGATGAGATAAATAGGAATAGGTTTCATTGTACTGCATTGACTGGGAATTGAACCCAGACCGGCCGCTTTGAAAGCAACAATGCTAACCATTACACCATCAATGCATATTTTATCAATGCAAAATATTACATTACAAAATGATATAAATAGTCTTCTATGTAAATAAAAAATACGTATATACTAACATACAATATGAGTGGACAGGTTGTATCAAATAACAAAACATTTTCTGTAGGGGTGGATTTATGGATATTTTCTACAATACAATGTAAAATTTCTCACAAATGAGCCAGAATATATCATAAAAAATAAATAAAAAATAGAACAGAGACAATATCAATTGTAATCTCTACCTGTACCTGTACACTAATTTTCAGTAAGATTGTTTGCTGTGAAACCTTTATTGACAGTTACATAACATTTAACTAAAGTCCAGATTGTTGCATAGACTTACCCTGCCATGGTTCAAGGAAAAGTCCTGAAGACCAAATAAGAAGGATCTTTCAGATGCACCAGGCATTCTTTTTTGTAGGTTGTCCCAATAGTCAAACAAGTCTTGGTGAAATAGATGAAGAATATTGGATGGTGTTCCAGGCCAAAAGAAATTTTCAATGCAACCTTCAATAGTAACTTGGCAAGGAAGCTCTCCAAAGCAGGAAAGACATTTGAAAGATGATATAACATCAAGTTCGTATCTGCCTACAACATTAAAATTATTACATTTTTAAAAATAGAGTTTTTAAAAGTTTGAGCTTTCAAATACAGTTCTTTGAGTCTTCATCAGAATGTGGGGGTTATCATATGAGAAATGTTTATATTCATGTCTCCCTGTGACAGTAATCGGTGTGAACATCTGATTGGTTGTCTGTTGAGGTGGTCGTAATTTGTTGTTGCCTCAGGTTCAGTTAAAGGTTAGGTGGTGGGTTTTCTTTTACAGATTACTTAGACAGTACGGCATAGAAATAGCTCACAAACCAACTCACAAACTTGCCACCAACTTCACAAAATACAGATGACAGAGACAAAACTATCAACACAGACCGACACAACACCATATATATGTTTCTGTGTCATGACTGCCCACAACACTTCATGTACTGTAGGAGAAACAGCAAAGAAGTGGAAACACACCTAACAGAACATCCCAACGCCATCATGCAAACAACATGACCTTAAGTCTCTCCATGCAAACCATGCAGATGACTACAGACATTCCTTCAACTAGTCTCAAATGAAAATACTTGGACAAGCAACAACATGACACACACAGGGATTCCAAGAAGCCTGGCACAGCATGAACATGCACGTCTACCTTCAACAGACACATCGACATTCCCACTATCTACCAACAACTTAAACACACTCAACATCTCTTCATTCTTCAACATCTCTCCTGACCAAACGTCTATACCTAGTACCAAAATTCAGACCACCGCAATTACTGTACAAGAAATCCCACTACCGAACCTTTTTGTATGGGTGTGTGTGTGTATACCGATACTGTACTGTAGTAAGTTTTAACTATTTACCTCTTAATGTTATCACAATAACTTGGCTACCACTGAATATTGTATGAAAGCAATCACCACTCTCACCACAAAATGGGCATTCCTTTGGTTGGTGGTAAATTGGAACTGGCCTTTCTATATTCAATAAATATACAGACCATATATATTTCAGGAGAGCACTGATAATTAAACTTAAGTTTGATGACATTTCATACCAGCTAGGTTTCTTGGTGCAAACTAATTTGGAATTTACAACACTGCAACACCATGTGCAGTGCACTCATTTTTATAAAACATTGAACATTTCAACAAAAATTGTACAATGTAGTAAAATTATCCTTCCTTATTCCACAATTTGAAACTAGACAATGTCTGCAAAATTTAACTTACTAATAGTAATAACGTTTCCACCATTGTCTATACCAGTGGTTGGCTGAACATATTCATAGTATCCTGAGTGGAAAATTTCTCTGTCATGAAATGGCAGCATTTTATGTTGCTCCAAATCACAACCCCCACAAAAGTTTTGCCCTTGAAAACACTGCCTACACCTCACCACTACTGGCCTCTCCTGGCAGATATGGCACACATTTTCAGATTGACCTTGTAAATGCAGCATTGTCTTAAAAATCCTTGGCCTAGTTGACTCCCAGTTTAAGTTTACATTGAACATTCTTCTTTTCCATGACATGATTTTTTTCCTTCTAGTACAACTCTCTATAAACTTGTTTGTTGTATTAATAAGGTCATTCAGTGTATCTAGAGTATAATAAACAAATAGTATAGTATGTTAATACAACTTAAGGTTGCTAAATACAAGTTTCTTTATATATACAGTTTTTTCTACTTGCCTGGTGTGGTTTGTCCCTTATAATGAGCACAAAACAAGTTAAAATAAAGACAAGTTCAGTTGTCTAACTGTTTAAGTTTTAGTATACAGTACAAATACTACCAGGTACATGTACAGTAGAAAACAATTTCTGGAGCACAATAAATATTTCAAAAAGTAAATCAAGACTTATTGTTAACCCATTCTTGCCTGGGACAACCTTTATTATTTTGTTCTGGCTAATGCTAAACAATCTATTCATGAAAGAAGAGGCTGGTTGAGGCTGGTGTAGGCAGAAATAAGAAAATAAAATGCATATATATAATATTATATTTGTTAATAAGGCAATAACATGACTTTTGAAGGGCATATAGCAGGGATGGCAAGTCTTCTTTAAACATTTTTTCTTTAATCTTCTTTAATGATTAAAGAAGATTTGAGTTGAAGCTAAAAATTGTCTTTAATCTTCTTTATTTATTTATTTATCTTATTTCTTCTTTTAATATTTAACTCTGAAACATTTGAGGGAAATGGGGACATTTGGGGACATTCTAATACATTTATTACATTTGGGGACATTCTGATATTACCGTATTAATGAAGTTATAAAAGTTTGTTGAAATTTTGAAGGTTTTCTCAAAAATCGTCTTTAATTGTCTTTAATTGTCTTTAATTGAATAAAAGAATAAAGAAGATTTTTTTTCTGGAAAAACCTTCTTTAATCCATCCCTGGCATATAGTTTATTTGTGGCCCGCGTAGTAAGATAACATATTAGATCTTGTTTTTAACTTGGTTGTTTTTAATGGGCTGCAAATGTATTTGCCTGGTTGCAAAAGTTCTAAGTTTTGCTTTGACTCTTCTTTTTTCAACCACTGCTATATAATTACAAATCATAAAATGCACCCAATATCTTTCTTACCATTCTCTTCTGCAGGACTATCTATGTCCATGCTGTCTTCACCATTATCTCCTGTGAAAAATATTTTAAGGAATTAAAAATTAGACTGTGTATGAACTACAATACCAAAACATAAACTACTGTAATAAGTGTAATAAACTGTACATGTAATTACACGCATTCTAAAAATTGTTCCATATTTGATCTCTACAAAAATTTGCTGTTGTATCTGAGGTAATCTGTGAATCTTTATTATTTTATTGTAATATCAAACAATTTTTATAATCAGCAGAGGGTACGGCTAACCCTACAAGCAGCCTAGCAAGTAATTGTATAATGTTTATGCATGTATATTTTAATACATGTAATCATGTATACATATCAAGCCATACTCCCAAATAACTCCTGTCAGATAATTCAAAAGTGAATGTATATCTTAATAAAACCAAAAAAATTAAAATATGCCTGTGGTACGTACCAGATATGTCATCGAGAACTACCTCAGGCTCTTCGGTGCACGAGTTTCCTTGTCGTTTGTTCGATCCAGAAAAATTCGTTATCCTTCCCGGCCTGTATTGCGAATGAAAAACCCGTTCTCCTGTGACCGAATCACGTTGATATATAATTTCAATTGGTTTACGCTTTTTCGCGTTTTCATTTTCCCTGATCATCGACGCGAGATCAGCTATATGTTCTGCCGAAGTCTTCTTTCTCCCTTTCTTCGCTCCTTTCCTCTCCATGCCCGCCATTTTGCCATACGCGAAATGCGAACAGAGATAACAAGGAGACTGGGGAGACCAAGTAAGCCCCTTCTCTTTAGCATTATTGTAAATCGAAGAGCATGTGTAATTTATAATTATTATAAATCGTAGGAAGAGACCATGTTGTCCAGAGCCTACGTTTGCGCAATCTCGTTCCCAGAGCCAAATATGCCCGGCCGCGCGGGCAAATCAAATGGCTCTGGGACCAACACATCCTCACTCTTAGATTACCAATAATAGGTATATGTCAAATGCTCTGGAATTACCAATAATGGGTAATTCCAGGGGTTTTATTATCTTAGTACCCAGGACCATGCAAAGATTCACAGGACCGCGGCTCAGCGCTTCTCATGTTTTAGCGCTCACACGCTTCGGGTTTCTTCAGCTTTGCTAAATAAAATCATTGAAATGTCTTTTGAAGGAGCGTTGAACACTCTCGAAACACTTCCAGGATTGACGAGGAAGGTACATAAACTTACAAATTGCGTCCTTTCTATTTGATTCAAACTCGTGTAAGGCTTGTCAAAATAATGTAATTTGCATATTATGCAGATGCCAGTATGCTGGCTTAAAATTTCTTCTTCGACTACAGACAACTGGCCGACTGAAACGATGTATCGCGTGTAATGGCGAAAATGGTCCAGCAGCAAAACGATGTCGTACTTGTGGCGAGGTAATCGTGAGGAAAGAACCTGAAGATATCGAGGACCAAATTTCTAAAATGGGGAAAACGAACCCTACAAAGCAGTTTAACATGCTAAAGAAAAGGGTATGATGAACAATTTAATTATTTAAGGAGCATTATTGAATACTGCTGTTCTGCTTAGTTTCTTTGTAACGTTTATTTTTCTGCAATAGTTATTTGTGTTATTACTGGTATATATAGCCTATAACTTCATGCATAATAGAGCTAATAGTAGCATAATAGAGCATAATAGTAGCTAGTAGATTTCTCGTTGCTGGCATTTTATATAGGAAAAAAATTAGCACAGAATTTATTTGAATTATAAAGATGATATCGTACGAATATGTTGCTTTTATCGAATTAGACAAGCAATTTTAGACAGAACCTTTTTTGCTGTTCAGTGAGGGAAAAACAAGAAGGGAAAAACAAGAGTTGAAGGCACATGGGGGGAGAAGGTGCAAAGGGGACAATGGAAAGAGTGAAGGGAAGAAGGAAGTCTTTTTCACCGTTATCTAGCATAAATCTGAGAACCGAAAATCATGCCAGAGAACTGCACATTTATCTGGCAGAGGCTATTCTCTTCCTTTTCCACTCTCCTGTTGTTTTTCATGTTTTACTCACCAGTTCTGCACCATTATTATTATTATTATTATTATTATTATTATTATTATTATTATTATTATTACTCACATCTATCCAGTTTATAACCCAGATAGGAAGATGTCAGTGCTTTTCAGCCTTTTGCCTTCCATGTTGCCCTTGCTGAACAGGAAAGTAGCCTCTGCAGTGGGGAGTTGAGAAAACATCCACTTGTTTATGAAACAATTTCTGGCTATCAAATTTTATTTGATACATACATGTAGTCCTTGGTGTTATTCATTGGTCTTATAGTATTTCACCCAATCATAAAACAAACAAACAATCAGGTAGCATGGTTTCAAGTGAAATTTAGAAAAAGATTTCACAAGTATGTTTTTCAAAGACTATTACAATATTTAGTATGGCATCAGACGGACAATTGCTATATGAGGCTGCTTTTTCCACAGGCCCGCATTGCATCATGGACAAGTCACAGTCTTGCATTCAGATAAATTTGCATAATGAACTACCAATAATAGCTATGCCTACATGTATATCAAAGATCTTGAAGGACATTGAAGACTTGTGACATTACAGGGGGTGCCATGCCAGGTGTCCATCATTAAAATTATGGTTAATGTGGAATAACTACTACTGTATTATTCGAGAAAAGGAAAAATATGTAAAGTGATATATTTTAGAATGCATGCATCAATATCTGCTCAAATATGATATCCAATTCTAATTTTGTTATTAGTTTAAAAAATACATTAACTTTGAAAGCATGTCACGCTGTGAAGCTGTAGTGAAATCAAGTGAAATGGCAACAAAATATCTAACTATTTTGCTGTTATAACACTTTCATAGTATACGTCGAACACCATTAATCATTTTGAAGACCAAATGGAATAAGTCGAACAAGATCAAAAATCATATTTTTTAAATCAGTGGATAAAATTAGAATTTGATATCATATTTGAGCAGATCTTGATGCATGCATTCTAAAAATATATAACTTTACATATTTTTCTGTACTTTAATAAAGTTATACAATCCACATTAATCATACTTTCAATGATGGCCACTTTTGTCCACCCCCTGTACAAATACAGTATTTGTATGCCAAAAGTCTTCAATGTCCTTCAAGAACTTCAATATAGACATGGCTGTTATTGGTAGTTAATTATTGAAATACTAGCTGTATATACATATAATAAAGAGATTATTCATAAAGGCAATTGGGATTGAACTTCAATTTTTGGCAGGAAAAATAAATGGAAATTCGCTTTAGTCAAGAGACTCATGAGTTTCCACAACAACTGAAACTTGAATTAAGTACACTGAACATAGCCTACAGTACAATGATGTTTAATAAACATTAACGCAAGTTGACAGTCTTTGATTGCAAAAAAAAAAAACGAAGAAAGATGGGGAAAACCTGATGATGGAAAATTTTGACCCTTGACCTTGCTGATATTTTGTCTTTCAATTGATTTTCAATTTACTGTCAAGTGACAGTCTGAATTTAGGTTGTGGAAGTCTGTTGATCCTTCTTTCTATAGTCTATAGTCTGTCATAGGTGTAAAAACTGACCTTTTTTAAACGATTTATAACTTGATTAACTGGATTGTTGGTGTTAACTAAAAAATACTGGTGATGAGAAAATTCACCCAAATATCTACCATCTTTTTCAGTCATTTTTTGGACAGAAACTGCAGTCCTGTCTTAAATACCAGTATTATGGGTATAAGTCAGTGGGTTTAGCCAAGAGTGTTTTGTGGGGAAATAATAATACATGGCTATATGCTAGGAAGATAAGGGTTTGCAAAGATTTCAGTTTATCATTTCTTATTTTTGAATAGACCCTCCTGGGTTATAAACTGGATAGATGTGAGTAATAATAATAATAATAATAATAATAATAATAATAATAATAATAATAATAATAATAATGGTGCAGAACTGGTGAGTAAAACATGAAAAACAACAGGAGAGTGGAAAAGGAAGAGAATAGCCTCTGCCAGATAAATGTGCAGTTCTCTGGCATGATTTTCGGTTCTCAGATTTATGCTAGATAACGGTGAAAAAGACTTCCTTCTTCCCTTCACTCTTTCCATTGTCCCCTTTGCACCTTCTCCCCCCGTGTGCCTTCAACTCTTGTTTTTCCCTTCTTGTTTTTCCCTCACTGAACAGCAAAAAAGGTTCTGTCTAAAATTGCTTGTCTAATTCGATAAAAGCAACATATTCGTACGATATCATCTTTATAATTCAAATAAATTCTGTGCTAATTTTTTTCCTATATAAAATGCCAGCAACGAGAAATCTACTAGCTACTATTATGCTCTATTATGCTACTATTAGCTCTATTATGCATGAAGTTATATTATAGGCTATATATACCAGTAATAACACAAATAACTATTGCAGAAAAATAAACGTTACAAAGAAACTAAGCAGAACAGCAGTATTCAATAATGCTCCTTAAATAATTAAATTGTTCATCATACCCTTTTCTTTAGCATGTTAAACTGCTTTGTAGGGTTCGTTTTCCCCATTTTAGAAATTTGGTCCTCGATATCTTCAGGTTCTTTCCTCACGATTACCTCGCCACAAGTACGACATCGTTTTGCTGCTGGACCATTTTCGCCATTACACGCGATACATCGTTTCAGTCGGCCAGTTGTCTGTAGTCGAAGAAGAAATTTTAAGCCAGCATACTGGCATCTGCATAATATGCAAATTACATTATTTTGACAAGCCTTACACGAGTTTGAATCAAATAGAAAGGACGCAATTTGTAAGTTTATGTACCTTCCTCGTCAATCCTGGAAGTGTTTCGAGAGTGTTCAACGCTCCTTCAAAAGACATTTCAATGATTTTATTTAGCAAAGCTGAAGAAACCCGAAGCGTGTGAGCGCTAAAACATGAGAAGCGCTGAGCCGCGGTCCTGTGAATCTTTGCATGGTCCTGGGTACTAAGATAATAAAACCCCTGGAATTACCCATTATTGGTAATTCCAGAGCATTTGACATATACCTATTATTGGTAATCTAAGAGTGAGGATGTGTTGTGCTGGGACAATCCATTTGAAATACCATAAAAAGTGTGTATTTTGGGGCATGCGCAGTTGGTATTTTTGTACCCAGACCCACGAAAACCTTCAGCACGGCCGTTCAATATTCTGCCAAATACATCGACTTGTTGTGGCTGATTCTGGAATTTAATAGTAACAAATAGCAGTAGAAATGTTGTAAGAATATAATCGTGGCTGGTTTGTGATGCGATAAAGTATTACTTGGCAGAAATTTCTGGATAAGAGACTGATAAATGGAAAATAATGCACCAGGCGTGATAGTGATCGTCGATCGATGACCACCAGTTCATGACCTGATGAAACAAAACTTATGAACACGAGAATATCGTATTATTGTTCTGAATATTATTCGAATATTCGTAGACAGCTACAAGGTAAATTACAACAAAATCTGGAATTTTAAAAACTTATTTCATGTATATAGTACTGCTGATGTATGTCTTTCAAATAAAACGTGACCTTGTTGGTATATTTGTCATTTGTTGATTTGCAACGTTTAATTTGTTACATGTTTTATAATCCACTTGTTTGTGTGTAATCGAAATAATCGACACTGTAGCTTTCTGAGGTATAATCATTTATGAATTCATATTACATCTGTTTATACTGATCTACTGTATGTGATTGAATATTCAAACACCAGTAGCTGAACCTCACTATGAACCAGCCATATTTGTACGCCCTGTTTATATTGCCCATTTGAGTATGGCGAAAAAATTCTATGCATAAAAAAATAACAAAGTGAGAGGTTCTTCTTTTACTTATTTTTTTAAACATTAACTTTAAAGTACTTAACACCAAAGATGTGAGGGGCAGGTGACACACATGCTCACATTTAGCTAATATATTATTTATAATGATATTGGATTTTGGTTTAATTTGTCACAGTCTAGTTCAGTTGTAAAATTTACTAAAGTTTGTGGAGCCCTTCATCAAAGTAAAACCAAGGGCACCACCTTTTTAACTTTATACCTGAAACACTGCTTAATTATATCAACTTTACTCTTAAAAACATTACAATAATGTAATAAAGCAGCTTCTGGTACAAAAAATACCCTTTAGACTTGGCATCTTATGCAGTCTGGTAACTGATAAGGGTGTAACAATAGAGGGACTGGGGGGGGGGGGGGGGGGGATACAGGCTGCCCACTTAATATTTTTCCTAAGCTCCATTGGTAACTCTGAAAATGGGCTAAAATGTGACTAAAGCCTGGTTTCCATTTGGTCACTAGTGGTCATTGACAGAGTTGCTGCTGGGATAGGATTTATTCTATCCCAGCAACTGCAATCGACCGCTTGTGACCCACCAATGTCCAAATGTCAGTCCGGATTAAAATTTCCAAGGGAAAGCACAATGTACCCCACCTTACTATTAATTTTGATGAATTAGGCTAACCTGAAGTATCTTCTGCCAGCACTAGGTAGATAATACTGGCATGCGTGTAGTCCCCTTTTATAACAAGGGTGTCCACAGTTAGTAAGGCTCTCATTTGTACTGTATACTCTACTGATAAATTTACTTTTGGATAAAGTGCCAACTGAAGATAAGATGAGTAAAGTCATAGTCAGCAATAAATTATGAGTTTTAAGAAATCATTTTATTAACCTTTTCACCACCAGGTTAAGCTATTTATAATTTTATTCTGGTTAACATGCCAGATGATTTTATTCTACTGCAGAGGGAATGCATTAGCTGGTTGGGGTGGCCTTGCAAGCTCACATTGAATGGGTCAACTCACTGTTGCTTAGGTTTGCTGAGAATCCCTGTTAATCAGCTAATTAAGTTACAGTAGCTGGTGTAGGCAGGAATGGGTTATGGTCCAAATCAAAATGTGAAACACAGTAAATGTAATATTAATTTTATTGTGTGAACAGCCAGAGTTAGTAGTGGAAAATTGTTCTCTCGAGGTGGGAATTCTTAACTTCTGGCTTTTAAATACATCCCGAATGCAGCTGTTCAGTACATAAGAAATAATACAGAGATTGTTGTTTGCAAAAGTAAAACTACAGTTCAATGGTGACTGTACTATGAAAAGACTGGCTTTTCAAAGTAATTTTCTTTAATTTAGAAAGCAGACTTTGGATATACAGTGTGTACTAAAACATTGACTGTAACCATCAATCACTGTCTGTTTATGATCAGGGATGCCAGGAGGGGCACAGGGGTGTAGGAACTGGAGGGAAAATGGGGCATGTGCCCCCCCCCCACTTTGTCATGAAGTGCCCTTTTTGCAACAGGAAAGTGCCCTTTTTATGTTAAAACATGTGCCTCAAGTGTCCTTTTGAAGTCCTACTCCCTGAACAAAGTGCCCTTTTGAAGCTGTGCCCCTCCAAGATCAACTTGCTTCCTACACCACTGGAGGGGCAGCTTCCACTCAGCCTTTCAGTGCTAGGAGGGGCAAGGGGGGTTATCACTTAATATGGATATCACTTAAAATAAGATATTAAAAGGGAAACTATATGGGGTCACTACATAGAGTGGGTATCTCCTTGTATTTAAATTATAATTAAATAGAAAAATAAGTTCACCATTTATTATTTTATTATCATATATTTTATTTATTAACATGTGTACCTAACTGATACTGGAGATTAAACAACAATAGGACTCAAGGTCCCTTACAAGGTTGTTCTCCTAAGATTGAATTGTTGATTTTATGGATGGGGGAAAACCAGAGAACCTTGGAAAAACCCTTGAAGCACAGGAAAGATCAACTACAATAACTCTACTCACACAAGTTCCAAGCTCAAGCCTGTGACAAGGTGTCCAAAGTGGTCACCCATCCAAGTACTAACGCCATCCAATCAAGCTTAAAGTCTTTGGATCACAGTGGTCAGGCAAATCTTCACCACCCATGCTTCCCATATGGTCACATAGCTAAGTACCAGTTTAAAACTGGTGTAAAACGTATAAATCAGCAACTAATGCTTACCCCATATGGATATAATACTCCAAACCAATGTATATATTATTTGTAGATACAAATTAAAAAAAAACAATGCCTTGTAGTACATTGTACAGCTATAAGAATATTGTCACATATAACATATATAAAAAGTAATAAACACAGTGTCAACAGCCATAAAACAATATATTTTTTTGTTAAAAATATGAGGAGATACATACATGTTGATATAAACTTGATCAGTCACTCAGCTAATTATGAATATTTGAGGTATTGAAAGATGTAGACAATTATTTATTATTCAAATAGCCATCATTTATACGTTCCAATGATACTTCTTGAAGTCAAATCCAGTGTCCATATGACGATATACCATAAATATTTAATCATTTTACATACAAGTACAGAAAACTATGAAATCTGAAAAGTGAACTCGTCACGATCGAAGCACGGCCACGATACATGGGCCACGATTAATCTGTTATCTGTCATACTTTAAACTCGAACCAGAGTTCCAAAAATACCACAAAGGCAAGTAAGTATTTCTTGTCTCCTTGAAATGACTTTTGCAAAGGAATAACTCTCAATTTCTCAGATTAAGTCCCAATAAACACGTTATTTCACTTCACTCCTTCTCGAAAACAACCCATATTTACATGAAGACCGCGATGGGAGAATGGGTGTGAAATTATTTGCGCAGCGCAATAGGCGTCAACGCGTTAAGCCAATCAGAGTCGATTTTCAAATGGATTGTCCCAGAGCCATTCGCTTGCCGCGTGCGTATGGGTCTGGGTACGAGATTGACGTTTGCGCGGCCCGCGTGAGAAGGCTCTGGGAACGAGATTGTCCGCCTACCGAAATCTCGCCAAATTCAAGCGCGCTTGTCCATATAAACGAAAAGAAATAATCAATCAAAAGCAAGGAGTAACTACCGGGCTGGCTCGCCTCCCATATTTTCTACTGAGTTTTAGGTATGCATTCAATCTCGTTCCCAGAGCCCACGTTATCCACCCGGGAAACGAGAGACTCTGGGATAATCCGTTTCAAATCGTTACGTTATTGGCTGAATAGTGAGCATGAGTTCGTCTGAAGTGACCGGAAGTAGAATTAATAAAACAAAAATAACAAGACTCCAGTGAAGACGTTGCCGCGATCGATATCTTTGCCGTATGTGTGTAGATGCTGTATTAATTCGAGCTTCGCCAGCAACCCCATTGACTTGTTTGGGGAAAAGTCAAACAAGGAGAACATACTATCCAGATTCCGCTCGGATATTTACGCATGCTTACCTCAACCGGAATAACAAGAATCCTGTGATTTGAAACGGATTATCCCAGAGTCTCTCGTTTCCCGGGTGGGGAACGTGGGCTCTGGGAACGAGATTGGTATGCATTATGCCAACATGTCCTCCTACCTAGAATTACCAATAATCAGTAAGTGTGAAACGGCCTTGAATTACCAATAATTGGTAATTGTAGGTAATTTTCTGTCCCACATGCGGGATGTTAAACTTGAACACATAAAGCTAAAAATCCTAGAGGGGTGCTGTGCTCGGGGTATGAGAGGCGCGAAACCTTTCCGGAGGGTTGTGGTTAGGTTTAGGTCAACCGGGGGGTTGTGGGTTAGGAATTATTTTTTTAAAATTAACGATTATTGGTAATTCTAGGCAATTCACACTTACTGATTATTGGTAATTCTAGGTAGGAGGATATGCTGATTTCAAATGGATTGTCCCAGAGCCATTTGATTTGCCCGCGCGGCCTGGCATATTTGGCTCGGGTGTGGTGGCGAGCGGAGATAAGACCCTGGGTACGAGGTTGGACTCTTGGTAGTTATATACGATCAATATATGAGGTAGCCCAAATTCAATAAGCCTTAGGGTTTCTGTTTGGGATTCCTCGCCACTGTCATGTCATGATGTTTTGTTAGTTTCTCTTTGTAAATTTCTTTGTGGTAAATGAATGATTGAAGAGTAATCATTCGTCAAGCGCGTAGTCCCGTCGTTCTGAAGCACGCGCGTATATGATGAGACTGGTACCTATGTTTGACGTCGCCGCTCAAGGTGCTCCATTTATACGTTATACGTTGTATAAGAGACGGGCACATTTCAAAATCTGCCTCTGTGACCACAGGTTCTACTGAGAATCGACCAGATAACACATGTATGTACAAACGAAGATCCTGTATACTTTGTGAGTTTAATTGCATGGAAAATCCATGTATTTTACGTTAAAATCACACAAAAAGAGTTGTAAACAATTTGTGCTGACTCAGCACACGACGGGCGGCTATACAGAAATGACAAGAATACCTTGCAGGGGAGGTAAGTAAACTTTATTTCAACATTTACCACAAAATTTTAGCATTTTGACAAATCAAAATGATTTCGAAAGTTAACAAAGAAATACAGGGTGTACGCTCAGTATCTCCTCCTACCTAGAATTACCAATAATCAGTAAGTGTGAAATGCATGCCTAGAATTACCAATAATCGTTAATTTTAAAAAACTAATTCCCAACCCACCACCCCAACCCACACCACAACCCCCCGGAAACCCTAAACCTAACCACAACCCCCCGGTGGACCTAAACCTAACCACAAACCTCCGGAAAAATGTGCCGTGTTCAAGTTTAACATCCCGCATGTGGGACAGAAAATTACCTACAATTACCAATTATTGGTAATTCAAGGCCGTTTCACACTTACTGATTATTGGTAATTCTAGGTAGGAGGACATGTTGGTACGCTTTGGGCAGCTGTGCCTGGTTTTCCAGCCGTTGAAAATATTTTCTTTTACGAGCAGGATGGGGCCTGGTGACCAGTAGAGGTGGCCGAACACTACTGAAATCAATCTCGTACCCAGAGCCAGCTTCCCCCCCCCGGGAAAGCAAATGGCTCTGGGACAAGCCGTTTGAAACTTGCCTCTGATTGGTTTAACGCTTCAACGCCTACTGCGCTGCGCAGATAATTTCATCCTCATTCTCCCAACGGTTTCTAATGTTTCCATGTTGAATTTTCAAGAGGAGCGGAGCAAAATGAAAACATCTTTATGAAAATTAAACCTGACAAAATGAAAGATTCTTTCCAAAGAGACAAGAAATATACTTATTTGGCTTAGTAACATGTTTGGATCCCTGATTTAAGCGTTTACGGGAGAACGTACGGCAGATTCGTCGTAGCTGTGGGTCGTGACAAAGGCCTTTGGTCGTGACGTGAATTCACTTTTTCAGATTTCAGTTTCGTGCTACAAATATTTATGGTATATTGTCATATAGACATTGAGTTTGACTTCAAGGAATATAAGTACAACATTCTTATATTGCCAGAAATGTTGCCACTTGCCAGGCCAGTACAGCGTACTGCATTTGTTTTATTAAAATTTGAGTCTGACACTCTTAGACTGTAGTCTAGTAGAATCTACAAATACAGCAGCAGCTATATTAAAATGAGTCTACATCAGTTCAGTTGTTGGCAATGGTTACACCAGTTTTCAAAGACTAGTACTATATCCTAATATCCATTACTTTTATTAAACCAATAGACTTGTTTGTGCTCTTGCAACATTGAATCATCAATCATCATGCCAATATTTGATAATGGTTCATGTACAGACACTACATGTATATTCAGTTTTCTTATTATTTTGTTTTTTATAGTATTCTGCCAAATATAATTATTGTTTAGTGTAATTAAATATATTATTTTTTAAAATAGGTTGTATTTTATGCACAATGTGATTGCTTAGTTACTGTGTTTATATCAGGCTATGCAAACATGGTTGTGATGTCACAGCACATTTCTTAGCCGTATTATTTTCATAATAGAATGCCCTGCATTTATATAACATGATGCAAACACTCGAGTGAGTTTGGGAGAATCTGAAAGTACTTATGTAAACTTGAGCCATTTTGAACTCTCCCAACTCACTCATGTTTATATTAGGCTATATACCAGTAAATACAGGTGGCCATTTTCTATTTCTCAAATATACTTCACGGTTAAGTTGTCTAATCAGAGAGTTAGATTTGTACCATGTGATAATGCTATTTTTTGATGAATAGCCTTACCAGACTTTAGATTTCCTGCTCAGCTAGCCACCGGAGAATTTGAAACTCAAATTCTCCACTTGCCTATGTAACATGCAGGGTATTCGAAACTTAAATTCCTCACTGACCTATGTCACCGCTATCACTCAACACAACATTAGTTTTGGATATTGTTTTGTAATATATAATCAAAACTTTATAATGAGAACTGGCACTGCAGTTATGATATTTTTATGGAATGTTTGTATATACTGTTGTGCTAGCCAAATTAGAGCACATCATTATGGCATCAGAGGGATTAGTAACATTAGGTTTGCTCTTGACAGTACCTACAAACAAATGTGGTTAATGGTCACACGTCTGATACTGAGGAGTACTATAGCAGAATTTATTGTTACTATTGAGTATTTTTTTAAAAATTGAAACAATAAATAATTTAAATAAGATTAGCATTTCAACTCTTATGCATGTTGTTGTGGGACAACTGAGGAAGTCTGGGCAAGTTGTAAATGAGAGAGTTAATTTTTATGTTCTAACTCATTTAAATTATCATCATTTTCTGATGACTTCAATGAGTAAAAAGTTTAAAATAAAAAATCATATTGTTTTGTATTTTATTTGTGTTGCTATACTAGATTAGTGTAGAGGTTAAACCCCTAGCAGTATGCACGATCAGTGGTATGCACGTGTATTGGTACTAAAAGTGACAGCAAACATTTTGGTTGTCATAGTCAATCTGCTGTCCCAAAAAGAAATCAACTTTTTTCCACCTCATATTATCTTTGCCAAGAAGTTGCTGCAGAAAATATAAATTTAAATGCATCAATAATTGACTCTGACTTCAAAAATATGGTATTAATGTAGTAACTTCAATAGTATTTTTAACACATTAAACAAATATATTATTCTTGTTTTCAGATAATAATTATCAAAATATTGTTATTTTTTTGATATATTAAAATTTTTTAATGGAGGAGTCCTTGTTAAACTGTTCAACTATGGGGGCTTTCCATACACACGGTTAGACCGGTCAGTCTGGTTTAAATGGAACACGATTCATTTGAGATCTGGGATGGTCTGACTGGAAAATTTGGTCCTAATCAAAAGCAAGTCCATTCTGGCCGGACTGATCTGTCTAACCTCGTCAATTGGAAAGTGCCCTAAATAGCAGGCTTCAACAGCAATGATGTGCTCTTTAAGTCTTTGTGGCATGATCGTATAAACTGTGATAGGCATGTTCCACCGGCTGGTTCACAGTTTTTATGTTGAAAAATTTAAAATTATTTTTTAATAATTATTTTTAAGTGTGATTATAAACGCTGATAAAGTGCTATATAGATGAAACAAAAGCACATGATCTGGGATACTATTTGAGGTGACCCTCAAAACTATTTGAGGTGACCCTCAAATATTGTAGCTTACAGACACAGTATAATATCTTAAAAATAAAAGATGTATATAAAAAATGTTTATTCGATTCCTTGTACCTTGCATAAATTTTGCAGTTTATAGATACATAATACATTTGCATTAAAAGTTGACTGGACAATCAGAAAGAAAGATGCATGATGACGTTCAGTGTAACGTGACGTGCAGTGTGCTGGTTGCCATTGAGAACCTTCGTCTTTAATTATATTCAGTCATACAAAAGCGGCATAAAAAGTAATACAGTTTGCAATTAAGTTGAAACGTCGATAACTGATCATCATTATACTTTGAAAACGTGTCAGCCTAATCGGTATTTCTGTGTTCAGGAAGTTCAGCGTTTTGATCGTTATCGCAAGCATGTGACTTTTTCAATTTGATCTCGGATCAAACCATTTAAAGGAGAAATCACAATCACCGAAGACACCGATTCTTCACCACTGAGAAAGTCGAAGACAAATGGGAGAAGTTGAAATATGAGCGATTTACGTTTACCAAAACCGGTCGGCAGGACTGCCAACACATCTCAGCCATTGACTATCTCCATAGTACTATAAAGGTCTCAGCAAAAGGATGCACATAAGTCTTTTTTCCCGATCTTTTCCAGCGAATAATTTACTGCATCATCCAGTAGGCCAGGCTCAATTTCAGACGCTAAAGTACATGCCATAGTCAAAAAGTCTCAATATATTTGAAAACACCAAACACAACTTTCAATGCAAATATTGAGTCGAAGACTCGAAATAAACAGGAGCCGAGAAGGACTAGGACAGAATTATCAACTGCGCACGCCCCAAAACCCCACGATTCGTGGGGTTTCAAACGGCTTGTCCCAGAGCCATTTGATTTGCCCGCGCGGCCGGGCATATTTGGCTCTGGGAACGAGATTGTACTGAAATCTGCTACAGAACGCCCATGCAAGCAAATATTATAACAGCGAAGAAAGAGCGCCAGGGCTGAGTGTTATCGTGTTTGGTGTGTTTCTTACATCTCAGTGTTATCGTGTTTGGTGTGTTTCTTTACATCTCACAGTGTTGTCTGATGTTGACGTAATTAGCTTAGAATCCTTGTTCTCACTGCGGGACGAAAAAAAAACAAAAAACAAAAAAAACAGCAGTTTTTTTCTGAATAGATTTTTCGCTCTCACCCTTCCGTTCCTCCCGCAGTTCCACCCGCGCTAAATTCACAATGCATATCTTCTCACGCAGTAAGTCTCCAATTACCACTACCTACTTCTTGGATGGCAAGGTTCTAAAGAAAACTGACTCTCACCCGTACCTTGGAGTCATCCTATCTTCAGATCTTAGCTTCAACAAGCACTGCGACCACGTATCAAGCCAGGCAAGGTCAAGGCAAGGCTTTACCTTGCTGTTGTTCGTCCCTCGTTGGAGTATGCTTGCTCAGCATGGGATCCTTATAGCCAGCGTAATATAAACCTGCTGGAGAAGGTGCAAAGACGCGCTGCACGGTTTGTGAATCGGGACTACTCGATGGAGTCGAGTGTCAGTTCCACGTTATCTGACCTGAGCTGGCCTCTCCTTTCTAAACGCCGCGAGTGCCTCCGCCTAAGCTTCTTTCATAAAGCCACTCTTGGCCTCAATGCTGTTGACCCAACTGGTTACCTACTTCTAAGCCCTCTCCCCAGTCCCTCATCCAGTAACGCCTGCTACGCAGGCAAGGCCCGGGCGGAAACGTCCTCTCAGACATACAAACACTTCTCTGTACGTACTGATGTCTTTAAGTACTCCATCTTTCCCTCGCACTATCCCCGCCTGGAATAACCTTCCAAAGCAAATAGTTAGCAAAAAAATGCCATCTACGTAGACTAGAAAAAGTACAAAACAATAAACAAATTGGACGTCCGCGGCTGCAACTCAAGCTAAATCTAGCGGCCAAGCTACAAGCCTACAATGGCTTGCATTTTTTTCATTTTTTCATTTATTTTTTAACATTTTGACATTGTGGTATTTATCTCTATTTTTAATGTACATATAATTGAATATCACAACGTTTCATATAATTTTGTTTTTTAAAAATCTTTATTTCAAATTAAAATGATATTATGCTTTATTTTTGTGATGTTTTTTGAAAATTGGTCAAGCGGAATTCCGTTATATTGGGTAACGGAAAGAACAGAAGATGGAAAACGACCACGAGAAAGAGAGACTATAGACGAAGCCGTGGAATATCGCCGAAAATTTGGTCTTGGAGAAATTGACGCTCGATAGGGTCTACTGTCTAGAAATAGTAGGCTGGGAAGAAAAAGATCCGGCTGCAGTTTCAATTGAATATTTTCAAAATAGAGTATGTATACATAACGTGAGCGCATAATATGCAAATAGAGTACGTATGTATACATAACGGAGCATGGGTGGCGTGTGCTGTTAGGGCACTGCCTTTCACCAATAGTTCAGCCCGGTTAGACGGGGTTAGTACTTGGATGGGTGACCGTCTGGGAATAACCCCCGTTCTCGAGCTTGAACCATGCGAGTAGAGTTTAGTTGGTCTCTACTGTGCTCCAAGGGTTTTTCGCCGGGTTCTCCGGTTTTCCTCCCTCCGTAAAATCAACACAATCATAGGAGTGGCGCCCATCCCTGCCTTGGGGTATAGTAGCCAACGAAAGAGGTGCCTTCTGGCTGCCTCCAACTACGGTCGACTAATAGAAATAGATATACATAACGTACAAGAACTGGGCATTACGCCCCTTGTTTCATATGGCGCCTATATATATTCGATCGGAATCCTACAGCGTTACTGAAACCTGTTCATGGAGGAATCTATTTTGCTGGTAAAGGTACAAGTGAGTTATTGCTGCCGCAGCGAGCGAGCCTGAAGCGAGCGAGCAAGGCAGCAAACCTAAATAATGTAGTGGGGCTTTTTTCAAATCTTTCATTGGCGCATTGCATTGTGGTCTAATTGCTATAGACCCAAAATGCAGTGCGAAACAACTAACCAGAATACAACGCGCGAAGTACACGCTTTCTTCTCGTTTGGACTGTCGAGCGAACAGGTTTTCAGGTATGTATGCAGTATGCTAATTGTGAATTTCATGTAAAATTAGACAAATGTCTTTAGTCATCTGCAAGATTAAACAAATGTCATTAGTCAATTGCAATTTTGTTTCATTTGAACTGCCAAATGGCCAATACTGAGGAGCGGGTGCGTATGCATCTTTTCAATTAATATATAGCCTCTCCCAAAGACCTTTAGCCCAAACGCTACCAAGATATCCTAAAGACAAGCCGTGAAGTTTAGTCTACATAGTTCTCAATGAGTCAGTTATAGTCATTTATTAAACAATTGTTTGATCTGAATCTGATGTGCGAAGACGTGTATGTTTATTTTAAGAAGAAATTTTAGCTTTACATTTATATTCAACATTTTACAGTTGCATTCTATTGCTTTAAAAAATACACAATAAAAATATTGTTTTTACTTCTTGAATTTATCTTTCTTGTGTTTAAAATGCATACAGAAAGTCAGAAACACGCAACCACCAAGCCTTCTCCTCCCACATGTCAGAAAACCCACAACTCTGCCACATTACCAAAGGCAGCATTCACATACCATTTAGGTAACCTAGTACTATACGGGCATATCTGACTGGCGAAAAGCAAGCTCAAAAAGTAATCACGGGTATGGGATATAAATAAGTCTTGAAACTATGACTTGAGTCTATGATCACGGAGAGCTTGAGATGAGTTAGTAGAATTACGTGCTACAGTAAAAACCCGCTAAAAAGAACCTTCCACTATAAGAACCTCAGGCTGAAATTAAAAATTTATATATACGAATACATAAGAATATAAGAAGCTATCCCAGGCTGATTTGGTAAAATATAGGTTCTTGTTAGCGGGTTTTTACTGTAGGTCACAAAAACAAGACAATGTATTTTTAAAATGTTATTCTCAAACGCATTAATAATTCTCATGAATTATAGCCAATCCATGAACGTATACCACATCACATGCATGAGTTTTGATACCCAATGAAAACCTGTATAGGAAACTTCCTAGTGAACTGGATCACATTTCTAATCTGCATATGAATCAATGAAGAAAACACAGCAAATCGCGATGCAAATACTCGTTTGAGAAGCAAGATCAAACACTCGTTTATCGTGTTTCATCAGGGGACTCCAAACACTCGAGGCTACGCCCTCGGTTTTCATTTGTTTTCTCGTGTTTGGAACCCCTGATGAAACACTCAAACTCGTGTTTGATCTATATATCACATCTAATATCAGTATTCATAAGTTAGATTAATGTAAATCAGGGATAGGGGAGGCTCACGCAATTAGCACAAGCACATGGCGCAGACGTATCAAATCGTGTTTTTTCCCGTACTTCGTGCGGCGGCACACATACGTGACTGTATTGGGTAACCAGGCTAACTACGTGGTATTTTAGTATTTTGGTATCAACAAGAAAATTAAACTCAGTAGAATGCAGTGCAAATGTGGTCAAAATACCCCAGAATTATGAAGAATTTAGAATTGCGGGTCACGTGGCATTCACCCATACACATGTTTTGCCAGCTCGGAAAATAATTTAATCCTACCCCGAAATAACTTCGGCAATAGCCAATAAAATTCAAGGATTTGCATATAGACAAATTTCAGGGTATTGCGCGCGCATCATTTTGCAAAGGAATTGGCAGGCTCTTGGCGGGCTGAGTTCCCCACGCACAGAGTAAGCAATGCTAGATGCTAGCGAGCCAACTGTATCTATACTTTGTATATGTTTTACTTTGAGTAGAGCTTGCCAGTTTTTTTGAAAAATGATGCACGCGCAACACCCTGAAACTCGATAGCCAATAAAACCGCGCGAAAATTTTAACCAATAGAAGTCTTATATAGTAGTTACCTGGCCCATTCCAGGCCCAACCCCCCAAAGGAAACCTTATTAACCCTAACCTCAAAAATGTGGAAACTCATACATTTTATTCATTTTTTCTGTCTCTGGAATTCTGCTTAGTATTAAAATACTGTAAGTTAAATACAGTTAAAATGCAAACGTTTCATAAGCGGGCGTTGGTGGTGTAATGGTTAGCATTGCTGCCTTCCAAGCAGTAGATCTGGGTTCGATTCCCGGCCAACGCACTTTTTATTTTTTTAACTGTTACAATTTTGCTCCTTTCTTCTTGTTTCATGTCTATCTTGCCTTCGCTGTGTTTTAATGTTTTTATTTAACAAAAGCTGATAAAAACTCACGATTCAAACTCTTAAATCTACAAAATGAGACGCCTCAACGCAAGCCGCGCGGCCTGTAGTGCAAGGATCTGGGAACGAGATTTGACTTCTGACAGCCGTCTGTCTTGGCAGGTTGAAAAGCTGGTCATACGCTGTACCAATCTCGTCCCCAGAGCCAAATATGCCCGGACGCGCGGGCAAGTTATTCCGCTCGCGTGCGAGGGGTTTGGCTCTGGGGACGAGATTGGTCTGGTTGTTGTCGCCACGGCTAGTTCCCACTTCTCTTGGTAATAATTCCATGTCCTAAATAACCCACGTACTTCATGAAAGCCTGACCCCAACACACACCCTAATCCTAACCAATTAATTCGTGAATATAGGACATGGATTTATAACCCTTCTCTTGCAATGTTTACTCAGCGAATTCACGCATGCGCAAACGTTTGGCAGCGGTGTTGGTCATACCAGTAGCCTCCTCCGCAGGCATCTCTATTAACCTGCGGAGGAGGCTAGTCATACCAGTTAGGTCTATTACATGTCAAAAAAAATTTGAAATTTTGCGTTGAACAAATGCACGAGCGACTATAAAAACCTAGCGAAGGAAATTCTTTGGTCGTTGGGCTTGAAATAATTGCTTCCTCTATTCATCCTATATGACGATATTAAATGAGCTTACTTCGTGGGAGAGTTTGATTCATGGAGGCTTCTTATTTTTAAAATAATTTCTGTTTTCAAAATAGACAACTTTTTTACTTACATAGAGTACATCAGCCTATATTATATGCTTGAAACCATAACCAGCCGACAATTTAAGAAAATAAAGAATAAAACAATCCGAAAATCGTCATCTTGTGACTTGATATTGAAGTTAAAAACAAGATACGACAAAATGAGAGCTAATGTTTCGACTCTTAAAGTCATTATCAAACCAATAGTTTGTTGATAATGACTTTGAAATACAGTCGAAATATCACCTCTCATTTTGTCTTATCTTCTTTTTAACTTCAATATCAAGATATCAAGTCACAAGATGACGATTTTCGAATTAGGTTTTATTCTTTATGTTTGAGAAAGCTCGTTTTTATACGGGATTTTTGTCTCTAAGATGCTTGTCGAAAAATGTATTATCTTAAAATAAATAAACAAGTTTCAAACAATCAGTCAAAGACTACTTTTAAATACAATTACATATATAATTTACAAATATTGTTGGGGGGTGTTCATATGATCCCGGTAAGCGGGCTGGCCCGCTTTGCGAGATGATCGCCTCACACTTATTTCCCTGTTAAAATTTCGTTGTGTTCATATGAGAAACCGGCCTGCATCGCTTGCCGAGATCTCGGCAGCCTGTGCCGAGATTTCGGTAAGCGGGACAAAAAGTTAGTTCTTCTGATGGGATTTAAGGATAGTTGAAGATTTTATTCTTTATTGGAATATAAATCACAATTGTAATTATTGTATAATAAAAGGATTGAGTTTGAAGCAAATAAACCTGTGCGACATGACAAAATTGTGATCTTTGATGGCTGATGTCTTGTCACGGATCCTCGGACAAGCTAATTTTATTCATGATTTCTTCTCGCTAGGCGGGATGAAAACTACCATATGAACACAAGACAGACTTCGTCTCGCTTACCGGGTCAGCCCGCTTACCGCGATCATAATATGAACACCCCCTTAGTTTAAAATATACGCTAAACGACAGTTCAAATATATCAAAGAATAGCGAATAAACGATTATAAAAACAAACATAAAATAAAGTTTGCGTCATAAATAAGTTAGAAATGCTGGGAAAATATGTTACCAGGTATTTCCACGCGAGAATTAAATACAATTTCCATGTTTTTGAGTAAAAGGTAATTTACATCACTATAATTGTGACTCTTTGGGAAGAACTTCTCCTCTCGAGTGTCTAACGTTTGGAATTTTCTCTAACATCACTGATGTTTCGTCGTCACTATTATTTACACTCGTCGTATCCAGGTCAGCTTCAGGAATAAAGTAATCAACTTCATTGTCGTCGTATGTTTCAAGATGTCCTGCGCTAAATGTTTCATTCTCTACTTCGGAACATTCTGATCGATTGTCGCAATTAGACAGAGTGGATTTACATTTCGTTCCCAAAAGATCATCAACGACGTCTGCTGCCTTCGAGAACAACTTTTCCATGTCTTTAGTACCTTGGCGAATGATTTCCAGACCTTCATCTCCAAATTCGGACACATCGGCATAACTTTGGCTACGAACGGAACTCTGCGAAGATGCTCTTGAACAACGGTACTGCGTGGGTTTTTTGGGAACATTGGGGACACTTTGTGTCTCGCTGATATGACGTGGTCTTTTCGGTACCTGAGGAATGCCATTTGTTCCAGAGTACTCGCCTAAGTCGTCGTAATTTTTCGTGGGTAAGTTTAGAAAACTGTCCGAATCCGAAAGCTTCTGCCTGTCGGGTCCCATTTCAGGAAGGTCTGCATAATCCCACGAAGGAGCTCGACTATTTAATCTTGTCGGTGGATCCTCAACATCGCCTCGCCTTGGAGGAGGAGGAGGAGGATGAGGAGACATTTCATCGTCGGTATCTTTATATTTCATCTTCATTTCATGTCTTTCCTGTGAAACTCCTCTGGCCTTTGATTTCCTTTTTCGCTTATGACAGCACCGGCATGCACAAACAATTATTATAGCAACGATGATTAAAATAAAAATAGTTGCACCGATGTAAATAAATTCTCGTGTGCCGAATGGTTCTGTTTGACTTATAGCGGCAACAGCAATCTCACACACTCTGCCTTCGAAGTTTTTGTCGACGCAAATACATTGGAATGAGCCGTTAGTGTTCTTACATTCACCAGAGTTCTTACATGGCGATGATTTACATTCATCCACATCCTTGCTACAGTCATTTCCAGTAAATCCAGCCTGGCATATACAGCTAGGTACCTCATAATCATTCTGTTCAACAATCTTACACTGACCGCCGTTATGACAAAACGATGCATGACATACATTGATTGAACAATTCGTTGTTACTCCTTGACTTGCAGATTTCGCCATTGCATTATCCCCAGATAATGGAAGGTCGTTGCCATTTAACCTAGGACTTTCCATGCAGCCGAAGAATCCATTTGAAACAGCTGCAAGATAAAAAATATTAAAAAAACTTACTATATGATCTATGAGAAACTATATGAGACTTGTGAGCTATCCTCTCACTTTTAGATCAATCCTACCACTCAATTAGTGATAAAGCCGTGGGTTTAAAAAAACAAACACTGCAAACTCAGACCATAGTCAATCGAGATATGGTCTGGAAACTCAGCTAAAGTCTTTGGTCTATCTTTTTGTTCGCTTTTATGCACGGTCACTGAACACATTGTATTTTAGTATAATGAATGAATTGTCCAATAGCAACGTTTCAGTTCAATTACTCAACCGTGCAATTTAAATATTAATAAACCTAAAACAAAGGATGTGCATTACGGTTCAACATAAAATCACAGCTCATTATAGGCGCTTTGAAGTTTGCCGAGTTTCCAGACCATGTCTCGATTGACTATGCTCAGACTTGCAAATAACAAACAAAAATAAAACAATAAATTAAACAAAACAACAAATCCAGTATTCCTATAAAAAGTAATAGAACTAAACACGAGAATAAACAAAAGGGAAAACAACATCTCTCTTTCGTCATACAAAATAGGGTCGTTTATACGAGAGCTGATAAGACGCGGCTTACACAGGACGCGCCTCAGTTACATAAAAGCGAAACATTCGTATAAAAAGTACAAAGACTTATGTTCGCGTCTTACACAAGCTGTGGCTTGTTCAAAAACGTCGTATAAATGGGTCAGTTCGCGTCTATATGTAAGGCGCGTCTTAAGCCAATGTGCGCTTGTGTTATATTGGTTCACGTGCACGCGCATAGGATTTTATCTGTGCTCGTGTTTATGTTTGCTTCACAAGTATGAATCAAGTATTAGGTTAAAGTAAGCTCCTTTGAAAAAAACATTTCTAACTATTCACTTACTTCTTGCATTTCTTTTTGATCTCTTTGGTAATTCTCCTCCAACAATGATGTCATTCATAAAAACATTCAAAAACCTCATAGATCCCAAGGAAACTGCTTCTGCCATATATTTTCCACCATTCAAAGTAAGCCGAACATTTCTTTCTTTTCTTGTCACTTTCACATCGTACCATTGACCGTCGTTTACTTTAACTTGACCGATACTCCCAACTCCTTCACCACTTCCATAATTAAAACGAACGCGAATCTTCCCTTCAACAATCTGGAGAAAAATAAATTATCAGCTGAAGCATGCGACTGCAATGGATTAATTTTTTGTAAAATAATAATGTACAAGTCGCAATGATTTTCGGTACGTCAATTATTTCGGTACAGCTTCGCATATTAATTTCCATGGTTAGAAAGAACATATACGAAATACAGTACCTTCCATCTTAAAATTTGTTAAATTATAACTGATTATAACTGATGTGTTTTGAGAAATTAGCTTTCGACGTTTCAATAAACTAGCCAGCGGGTTAGACATATATTTACGTTCAACTATATTCGACAGTTTGTTTTCAATCTTTGGCCAATATTTTCAACGTTTGCACTTTTTTTACACACATTTCTCTCTATTGATAGAAAGAAGGTACCCGAAATAATGTTCCTCGTAAATTTCGTTAAATTCTGAGGGACGTATTTCGAGAAATTTAAGAATACAAACGTCATCTAGTGCCATGTTGATGCGACGCCCCCCACAGCGTCCCCTCAAACGTACCACAATGCACGACGCGCGTATAAACCAGGCTTTAGAAAAAGAAAAGTACTTTACCTCTATAATGAAGTAATCATACGCTCCTTTTGCAGAGAATATGGTACCAAAAGGTTTCGTTGTTCTCACTGACACGGAAAATGAGGACATTTTTGAATTTTCGTTAGTCAAGCTGTAACGTACGTAACTGTTGCCACCGAAGGTCATTGCATCTAACACAAAAATAAAACGTACATGTTAATTAAGAGTACAAAAAGAGTACAAAGCGCTAACAAGCAATTTTTTTAAAAGAATAACAATATTTCACGAAAATATTCTAAATCAGAAAATTGCACTCGTTCGGAAACGTGCTTACGTGAAGAAACGTATATGCTAGCTGGGATACGAGAATTGAGTGTAAATGTCATTGGAGCTATTTTACTCAGAGTAAACTAGGAAGCGTTCATTTTAGTTATGGCAGAAGTTGACACCAAAGAGAAATAACTTGGCACCTTGAAAAGTTGGAACCGAACCTTCAGATACTGAATATTTCTTTTCTAAATTTTCCGTTATAATATCCTAACTGTATTCTGAAACTGTATGTTTCTCAAAGACTACACCAAAATTGCTCAAGTGTTTTATTTCTTTTATGAAATAAAACTAAGAATGTTTACATAGCATGATTTACATGACAACTGACCAAGCACAGCATGAGTAAGACGAAATGTATCATGTATGTTTTATATCGATCAGGTCTGTGACCGACAAATAAAGCTAATAAAAACCACGCGCCTAATTACTTTTTCTTTCTGATCTTTGTGTTGCTTGAATTCTACGATTACCTGCGCTGTTTTATTCGCAGACGCCCAGAATCATTTTATTTTCACACCTAGTTACATCAACAACAACAATCCACGTCGACGACGAAACCACGACATAATATATTAAGATTACCTGAATGGCATTTCTCTCCACGACAGTCATCTTGACAAATCTTTCCTGCTGGACAGACACATTTGTATCCAGTTGAACCATCAATATCGATGCATTTACGTCCAGATTTGCAAGGATTATTGAGACACTCGCTGTGTGGTACATGGACACAATCCGAATCTTTAAAAACACAAAACCATTATGCAAACATTAGTTTTGTACAGGAAAGTCATGATCATTCTTACCACTATTACCACCATCACGGCAATCAGCACCATTGTTATAGCCTACATATACAGCACCAACATCACCAAAACAAAGCCAACATCACAATTTTTTGAAGCAGGTATTCTTCGAGTTATTAAGCCCTTCGAGCCAAACAAAAATTTGAGTCACAATATCTTGGACTTGTTCACTTCATCATAGCTATATCGTTTACCTTATCAATTTATCGTCCAAGGCTCGCTGATCAGTCGAATTGAGCCTCGAACGACCTACATTAAAGGCGCATTTATTTATGAAACGTAGAAAGCAGTTTTTCAACGAATCCCCCTAGGAGGGTCTTGGGACATGTCTATACCCAGAAAAATGTTTTGATTAAAACACATTCGAAGTTTACCTGCCTAAAATATTTACCACTCGGCAAGTTTACCTGAAACTCTCTCAGGACAAACACACTCGGTAGTGTGCTCATTCTTATAGGATAAGAACGTCGTTGTATCACTTGTTAAGATACTCCATTGGTTAAGCATGCTAATCTTGCTTCGACATTCTTTGCCGGTAGGACAACGGCGTTCGTCACATGGAAATATTCCAACTGAAAACACTTCAACTTTGGATAATCTCTGGAATTTCTTAAGCTGGTCTTCCAGTGTTTCGCGGAGATGACTTGGATCAAAGAATACCTTAAAAGAGAAAACAACATAAAATTATAACAAATGAAAGCATATGTTTGTGAGGATCATACCTCAAGAAAATCTACTAAGCATATATATATATATGTACTATTTACAGAATGAGTGGCCGTTCTGTATCGGGGTATACTGTGACTATGACTTCTAAAACGCCTATTAAGGTAACTAAACAAAAATAAATCATGTTAAGAGCTGATAAACCTTCGAGGTAAGGTTTAATAGGCTACGATTATTAAATTAGTGATACGAGCATGCGCTTTAATTTAATATTAGTCCCACATTTTCTATTCTAAGTGACGTGGCCTAAATGGCCTTACTGGTCATCATTTGTTATTCAACAAATGTTGTTGGGCAACAAATGTTTGCATCTTCATCTTGTATGAGGACGCTACCAGCGTACCTCACTCAAGATAGTTGAATGCGAAGTGTCTGTACACTTGCTACAGAACTGATATGATCAGTTCTATAAATGTGATACAGAACTGATGTTTTTTTAAACAGTTCTGTATCACATTTACAGACACTGATATCAGTTCTGTACCGGGGTAAACAAACATTGATTAAACCTTAATTTCTTTTGAATTTTCCTCATGAATTATTAATGAGTTTTAGAAATATATATATATATATATATTTCTAAAATTCGTTAATAATTCATGAGGAAAACACAAAGAAAAATCATGAGCGTATCGGATTTATATATGTGATATAGACTCGCTCTAAGTTTCTCGCTGGTTTTTAACGGCTGAGATAAGCTTAATTTTCAAAATTACTACGCCAATGAACGTATGAAGTGATTCTTTTTAGAAGCCATTTAAAAACCTTGCAGTACGGGCTTTATCGGCTCTAAAACACTCGGCTATCGCCTCGTGTTTTATATCCGATAAAGCCCTCCTGCGCGGTTTATAAATATTACTTATATATATATATATATATATATATACTATCTTACCTTTCCTTCAGGTTTTTCAATAGCAAACACAACATCAAGCTTGTTGTCTGGGGCTGTCTGAATGCTCCACAAACACACATGGCTAACTGAACAAGATTTAATATCTGCCAATGTATCTATCATAGGAGAGAGCGACGAGGAAACAAAACTGCTTAGCGTCTTGTCCGTAATTCGTATAGTCACACTATTCTTTACGACGTCTGTTGTTATTTCTCTCACTCGTACAGAAACTTGAGTGTTCACTTTATGTGTACCGTCCGTTACTTCAACTTCAAGGGAATACGAACGAGGTTGCAGTACTGAAATCATTTTAATCGTGCCATCCTTGGATCCGATAGAGAACTGGGTGTTGTTGCCTTTGATGAGAGAGTACTGTAAAATATCGTCCTTATCTGGGTCATGCGCAACGATCTTTCCAATTATTCCACCGTTGAATTTCTTGGCAAACATGTTAACATAAACAGTAACCGGTTGAACTTTAGGTGGATTCAAACTGTACTTTACCAATGTTATGACAACACTTGTCTCTGCAAACATTGCAGGAGAACCGTTATCAGTTGTACGAAGGATCATGGAGTACGTGATATTATGGCGGGAAAGATGTCTTGCAACTGCGAGTGCCCCAGAAGACGCGTTCAACTTGAACAAGCCATTTTCACCAGATAAAACACTAAACCTGAAAGGTTCTGAATTTAATGGTCCGTCTGCATCTGTCGGTTTCAGCTGTAAAATCACAGTACCAATAGGACTATCTGTACGGAGTAAAGCTTTGATCTCTTTATTAACAACTGGGGGATTGTCGTTTCGATCTTCGACCAGAATGACAAGAGATACGTCAGAATATAAAGGTGGACTACCGTCATCTTCTGCACGTATCACAAGTTCATATTTTTCTGTTTTCTCTCGGTCTAGATTGCCTTTTACTTTTACCACTCCATTCTTCCGGTCAACTGAAAATTTTGATGCATCTGGCAACGGCTTAATTATGGTGTAGTGGACCACGTTAGATAAGTCGCTGTCATCAGCAGTCAAACTAACTACCGTTGCGCCTATTTCACAATTTTCGCCAATTGTACCTTTGTAGGAAATTTTCTCAAACACCGGTTTGTTGTCATTACAGTCCACCACCTTTATTTTCACAGATGCTGAACTGATAAGGATGGTTTTACCAGACGGTTTCAACATAAGAGCCTCGACAGTAAAGATATGAACACGAGAAGTTTCGTAATCAAGGAGTGCTTTTAACGAAAGGTGACCTGTCTTTTCGTTAATGGAGAATAGTTTGTGAGCATCATCATTCTGACCCGCTATTTTATAAATTATCGTAAATTGGTAACCACCACACGCAACTGACAAGGTTTCAATTCCGTACGTAGGTTGAGTGTCTTCCCGAATTTCACTTTTGTAGTCGTCTTTTACGAACGAGCAATTCGTTATGGTGGAAACCACAATCTCGACAGTCGCTTCTGAAGAAAGAGGTGGCACGCCACTGTCTGTTGCAATAACACCAAAAAGGAACTTTTCTTCGTCTCGCCCCAATAACCGATCCTTCAGGGAAATTACGCCAGTTTCCTTTTCGATTGAAAAAACGAGCGCTGTCGAGGCGTTTGTAAATGCATATGACACTTTGCGATTTAGACCGATATCTTCGTCTGTCGCTTCAACTCGGAGCAACACAGCGTTTTCCTCAGCGTTCATTGCAACGACCTTGATGTAGTGGGCTTTGGTAAATTTAGGCGGACTGTCATTAATATCCAGAAGATCAACAGTGACGTTTGTGTGACAATCATCATTACCGTCGGAAGCCTTAACGAGGAAGTTGTAGTTTGATTTTTTCTCACGATCCAATTGGTGGTCCACTGTTATGACTCCTGAAACGAGTTAAGAATAGATATACACTTCGGTCAATACATATAAAAAAAAGGAAAGTCCAAAAAGTGAAAAGAAGAACAATAGCAGAATGGGGAGAGGTCAGGAGCGAAAAAAGAAAGAAAAGAAAGGAAGGAAAGAAAGTAGGAAGGAAGGGAGGGGAGGAGAGAGAGGGCGTGGGAGGGAGGGAAGGAGGTTGGAGGAAGGTGGGGGGGGGGGGGGAAGAAAGAAAGGAGGGAGGGAGGGAGGGAGTGAAGAAAGGATGGTATAGCTCACCTGTACGACTACCAACATTAAACTTGTTACTCGATGTTGTGAAAGTGATTTTGCTGTTGTTATATGCATCGCTGTCTGTTGCATTGAGAGTTGCAATTGGTGCTCCAGCAGTTATGTTCTCAAAAACTTGCAAACGCAAATTGGATCGGTGGCAGATAGGTTTGTTGTCGTTGACATCGGTAATTTCTATTTTAACCAAAGTAAAGCCAGTGAATGCACCGTCAGATGCCGTTATGTTTAACAGGTAACGTGGAAAAAATTCACGATCGAGTTTCGCATTCACGTAAATTTTGCCTGATGTTTGATCAATGTTAAACCGATTGTGACGATCGCCACAAACGATATAATAAATAATACGTGGCTTTGCATCTTTATCCGTCGTATTTAAAGTTAGAACCTCCGAGCCAATTGGTAAGTCTTCTCTGATAGATTTTACATATATTCTATTTGAGAAAACTGGAGGCGAATCATTAATGTCATCAAGGTTTATCTTCACATGGGTCGTAGTGATGAACGTGTTGTCGCGTCCGTGATCCTTGGCATTAATTTTAAGAAGGTAGGAAGGAACAACCTCTCGGTCTAAATAGCCTTTGGTGGTAATCCAACCAGTTTTTCTATTAATGGCAAAAACGTTCAAAATGCCTTTTGGTTCATCGGACATCTCGTAGGTAATCATTCCATTTTCTTTGCTATCTTTATCATGCGCTCGTACTTGTACAATTTTGATTCCGTTTGGCGAACCTTCAAGAACATTAACGACATAGAGATCAGACTCAAACTCCGGCTCGTTGTCATTTTCATCAAGAACTATAATGTGAACAGTGGCGTAAGTTGAAAAAGAAGATCGGTTAGCTCTAACCACCAGGTCATAACCTTGCACAGTTTCGTAGTCCAAGCTCTTATATACCTGTAATTCTCCCAAGGAGTTGATGCTAAATGTTCCAAGTTTATTCGTGCTTAGACTGGTACCAACTTCTATAGAGTAATCAACGTTTGACGTAATCTGGCCACCATTATTATCAATAAGCTCGAGTTTCAGTGGAACGCGTCCTTGCACAATTTCAGACAGCGATAAAGTATACTTCTTGTGCTTGAATTGAAACAGAAGAGATTTGATTGACACGCGAACTTGAGCATAACTTTTTAACTTCAAATAACCGTTATCATTCACGCGTACGTAAAAATTATATATAGATTCTCTCGGTTTTCGTAGAAACGTGATGACTCCCGAGGTAGAGTTAATGCCAAATACAAATGGCGAAATCTGTCCAACAATACTGTACGTCAACACGCTGTTGTCACCGGTATCTGGATCCACAGCTCTCACTCTTATAACACTCTCTCCCACAGACGCTCGTTTTACATCGACAACGGCTGTGTAGCTTGGCATTAAGAATTGGGGTTGATTATCATTTTCGTCCAGGATGCTGACCTATTACAAGGAAAATAATTCAGGAAAATCAACATTTAATGACAACTACATCCACAACAACGACAAAACGACGATTGCAATGAGAAAAATGCCAACACTCAAAATAACTATGGGAACATTCATGTTTCAGAATAGACTTTATAGTATCAAGGAGAGAAGTACTTTACATTATAAAAAGTCAACATTTATGGAATTCTTCTTGCATGGTATTCCCGTTTGCAGAGTAAAAATATCTTATACACAGGTAGAAAATTAGCGGTGATAATTTCCGTGTAAAGACAGCCGCAATAAGACTATTCCGAATAGTTTTTGCTACAGTAATGAAACTCATACTGGTATCTATGATGTAAATAGCTAAGTTTCGGAATATTCCGCTTCCAGCTAGGCTAAAAGGCGCCAGCCTACTGCCATATAAAGAACTCGAGAAAGGTCGAGTTTTTCAAAACAAAAACACACATAGTAAATCTTTAAACGTATTATTCATGATAATAGAAGAGAAAACATCTAAACCTAAACCTCTGATAAAGACATAATGTTTGCATGTGGCAAAAATTACCTGAACAGTGCAAAACGTCGATTCTCCACCTTTATCCCTAGCACGGATGGGAATAGTAATGGCGTTCATTACTTCTCGATCCAGAGGTTTTCGCGTGGTTATAATGCCAGAAACTTTATCAACTTTAAAATCTTTCGCAGCCTTTTCGCTGTCAATTGCATAAACCAGTTCTCCGAAAATGCCAGAATCTCGATCGGTTGCGGTAACCATGGCAACATAAGTATCGGCAGGATAGTTCTCTGTGACCTTAGCAAAGAAGAGATCCGTTTGGAACTTGGGTGGATGGTTGTTTGCTTGCCCAACAACGACAACAAGTCTTGTATATGCAGTAAAGTTTCCATCATTGACCGACAGTTTAAACTTATAAACCTTACCGAGCGCAAGCCCAGGCACTTCAGAAAGAGAAACTACACCGTTGCTATCAATACGAAAATATCCTTTTCCACTTCCAGAAGCGATTTTATACTTCAGCTTTAAAAAGTCCGTTTCGTCGGCATCTGTGGCGAGGACTTTGGTCACGAAGTGATCTGGTCCAGCATTCTCAAGGACTGTCGCACTGTAATGAGATTTCTCGAATCTCGGGGCATTATCATTCACGTCCATTACAAATATATTAACCACAGTTTCCGAAGACAGTGATGGTTGACCATGATCAGTTACCCGAACAGTAACTCCAAAACGCTTGTCTTTTTCATAATCCAGTCTTTTATTTACCTGTAAGACACCAGTCACAGCGTTGATGGAGAACGTTCCAGGAAACAGCGCGGTGTCTTCGGTAATTTCATACGAGCGTCTTTGATTTTCTTCGGAATCCAGGTCAGTACTACCAATACTTAACAGTTTTGTACCTTCCGGTGAGTTTTCACGGATTCTTGCAAAGTAGGGTGAATTTTTGAATTGTGGGGGATTGTCATTGACATCTTTAACTACAATATTGACTGTTGCCTGACTAGAAGCCCCAGTGTTAGAATCCTTTGCACGAACTGCCAACTGGTAATCTGATGTCGTTTCAAAATCCAATTTAGAGCTCAGTGACAATTCCCCTAAAAGCGAACAGAAGTCACATAAGACATTCCTTGACAATATTCTTATATGTACTATATATGTACTATATTAGGGGGCTTTCCATTTACGCGGTTAGACCGGTCAGTCCGGTTAAATGGAACACGGTTCGTTTGAGGCTTAGGTCGGTCAGACTGGAAAATTTGGTCCTAATCAAAAGCAAGTCCATTCTGGCCGGACTTACCGGTCTAACCTTGTCAATTGGAAAGCGCCCTTAGTATCAACCAACTTGTGGTCTATTACAAATTCGGCATTCTGATTGGCTCAACTATACTAGTGGTATATCGGTGATACAACACTAGTAGCGTTATCCAATGACAAACCTTCTTATAACTGGAATATTCCTATCCTAACCAATCAGAACATATTCACGGTGCAAACAAAACCTGGAAACTAGGCCAAACATGGCGTCCGCTAAAATTTATATACGAGTGATGAAATCATGAAAACATTGACCCGAAAGTAATGGAAAATTGTTCAGTTTGACATTTTTGAATAAAAAAATGAATCCGCTTATGCCCATGGAGTATATCTACACCAAATTTGAAGCAGTAATTACAATCTCGTTTTTTGTGAGCGATTGTTTATCATGTGTCATCGAGCTACTCTACATTTTGAATGCAGAGACTTCTGCACACAAAAAGGTAAAACTATCTGGAAATTTGGAACAATGTTTGATAAGACTTATTTACGTTAAAGAAAACAAAGTTGTTTATGGTTGATACTAAAACAAATACTAAAACTGATCTTATTCGGCTATATTTAAACTGTGTAAAGAAAAGAAAAGAAAAAAAAAAGAAAAGAAAAAAGAGAAAGAAAAAAAAAAGAAAAGAAACAAACGAATAGAAAAGAAACGAATCAAAAACAAACAAACAAAACGGAAGCGCAACGCAAAGCAACGCAACAGGAAGGGAACAGGAAGGGAAAAGAAGGGAAAGGAAGGGAAAGGAAGGGAAGGGAAGGGAAGGGAAAGGAAGGGAAGGGAAGGGAAAGGAAGGGAAGGGAAAGGAAGGGAAAGGGAAGGGAAGGGAAGAAAAGGGAAGAGAGGAGAAGAGAAGAGAAGAGAAGAGAAGAGAAGAGAAGAGAAGAGAAGAGAAGAGAAGAGAAGAGAAGAGAAGAGAAGAGAAGAGAAGAGAAGAGAAGAGAAGAGAAGAGAAGAGAAGAGAAGAGAAGAGAAGAGAAGAGAAGAGAAGAGAAGAGAAGAGAAGAGAAGAGAAGAGAAGAGAAGAGAAGAGAAGAGAAGAGAAGAGAAGAGAAGAGAAGAGAAGAGAAGAGAAGAGAAGAGAAGAGAAGAGAAGAGAAATCTGAGGATGTGCGTGAAACATCCAACCCCAACACTAATCTAAATCAACAGTCCTTACAATAACTTACCACTATTAAGATCGATAGTAAATTGGCTTAAATCATCTCCAGACATTATGTTGAACACTGGTTTGCCCTTAGGACATCTGGCATGAAGTTGTTTAAAGACCTTGTCTACACTGGCGTCCTCAGCTACTTCAACAGTATAAGATGGCTTTTCGAAAATACATGCGTCTCCAGACTCAATCCTTACAGACACATCTGCTTCGGATTTTAAAGGCTTATCTCCCAAATCTTCAGCTTCGATAATCAAAGTAATCTCGGTAGGCGTAGTGAGATCAACCAGCTGACCCAATACTTTCAAAGTACCAGTTCTCGAGTCAATATCAAACATAGCACTATTATCTTTGATTTTGTACCTATAAGAAAGTTATGCAATGTCAGTAATTACGAAATGACTCTTGAAAAAGTCTGTCTGTAAACATATTAAACAGGTAATATTTCGTTATGCTAACTGTAAATTTAACAGGAACTTCGAGTAAACGGGAGGAAATCCTATAACTGCAAATGCTGAAATACTGTACTTGTAATATACTGTAAATGCATAAGATATATAGCGCTGCCCTAGAAGAATGACCGTATCCAGTAAACAGCAGTATTTCCCTTTTCGACCATGAACGTCCTCGTTTTCAAAAAGTTCGATTAGATTTTGAAATTAGTTCGTTTTTTATGATAATGATGTTGTACTAAGGTCGTCGTAGCTCATTTTCAAAAAAACTAGACCAACTTGCCATGAACGAAAGTTTGTGGGTTTCTCAGGCCAAAAAGCCAGTTGACAATTTTTGCAACTATAGCCTCTTTCGCGCGATTTAAACACGAATGTTTGGGATAATGAAAGCTAAATATTTATATTCCTAATTAGGGTATAACTTATTCAGAATCTTGCAAAAAATACTGTTGTGCAAATCCATACCCTACAGTAGGTATAGATTGTTTGCACATGACGTCACGTCCGCCATACTGGTTGGTTTTTCGGTTGGCAAAAACAGTCGATAAACCGCTGACCACCACGTTTGTTTTGGCACGGGTTTGGGAAATAAACTGGAAATCAACCAAGATGGCATCCGATGTCATGTGATTGCAAAAGATCTATACCAAAATGCTGGACCAATCCAAGAATCACTACCAATTAATACATAAATATTCTAAGATTCTAGACCTTTCAAACTGAATTTTGCTGCTTTCATCCCATAATATTCAATATCACTGCCTAAATAAGTAAATCTAATGCAGAATTGATTTATATAAACTTTGCCGCCGATTTACTAACCTAAAATAGGTTGAATCTCTAAAAGTCGGTATAAACATCGTTGTTTAGGTGCATTCGTATCACAAACAGATGTAATATTAGCGCCCGAACTCTACAGGTTGACAAGGGCTTACTTTCGGCTCGTCCTTGTTAATCCCACACAGTTTGGACGCAAATCTTTTATTTATTAGATTTATGCTGTACAATAACGCGTACAGCGGTACATATACAATACCTGATTTCGCCGTTTTTGCCGTCGTCGCAATCTGACGCAGTAATGATCGCTAGAGTAGACCCACTTTTCGAGCTCTTAGGTACCACAAAGAATATCGGAGGTGATGGAAAGGTAGGTTTGCAGTCATTGACATCGTCCACAATGACAATAACTACAGACTGCGCCATGCGTGGAGAAGTGCTGTCATCATCTTGGACCATGACAACGAGGTGATAAGAAGAGATCTTCTCTCTATCTAGAACCACTTCAGGTTTAGTTCTCACCACGCCAGTGCTCTCTTTGATCGTGAATATATCATGGAAATTACCCAGCTTAAATCTTACTCTGTCTCGTATTTTATAACCTCGAACAAACGGAGTAAACACTGTCTGCACCAAAGAAGTATTTTCACGGACATGGACCCGGAAGAACGCACGAGGAAATCGAAGACTGCTAACTGGAATTGGTTTGAAAGTTACTCGCAGTTTTGCACTTCCCTTCCATTTCCCATCGTCTACATTCACCACAGCATTATACCAACCCTGTTTTGCTTTCGATGGGTCACCAATAAATACGGTACCACGTGATGCGTCGATAGTAAGTAATGACGACGTGTCTTGTTGACTGATGGAAAACGTGATGTTACCAAGGTGATCTTGATCTGAGGCGGTTAGGGTGGTAACATAGACACCTTTGTATGTTGGGAGATACATCGAAACTTCAAAAACACTTTTTGAAAATTCTGGAGCAACATCGTTGATGTTTTTCACGTGAACAACGACTGTAGCTATGTCAGATAATGATGGCAAGCCACTGTCACTGACTTTCACAACGACCTTGTATGACTGCTGCTTTTCATAATCCACATTTAACTACAAGAGGATAGAAAAAAAGTATGAATACAAAGAGAAAACGTTACTTTAATTACTTATAATTAAAAAGTGTATTTTGAGAAAACAAACAAATAAAAAACGGAGATTTTTGGTGAAAGAAAATTTCGAGTATGGAAATATATACTGCATACTTGGAAAAGCACACGTGGCATGTGCTATTAGCGCTCTGCCTCTCATTGCTGCTGCATGCAATCAAAACTTAAGCCTGATTTGACGGGGTTAGTACTCGGATGGGTGACAGCCTGGGAACGACCTTACTCTCGAGCTTGCCAAAGACCCACGTGAGCAGAGTTGTTATAGTTGGTCTCTCTTGTGTTTTGAAGGTATTTCACCGGGATCTCCAGTTGTCCTCCATTCGTACTTAGCTATTCGCCGTGCATGGTCAGACATATGTCGTATGACGCCTGCCAGGAGCGCCTTTGATATGCCTTCGACTAGGCAACGTTGATCTGCGTTCTTCGCAATTCAGACACCGACTGCAAGTAAGGATGACTAGCCTCCGGTTCTTTCCTTCCGTTAAGACCCAACCGAAATCAGCCCTGTCTTGTAATTATCTTTCACCAAGAATAAAGGCGTATAGATGGAGGCTTATAAGTATAGGTTAGTTACCGAACCCGAGGTAGGCCCAAGGTTAATAACTTACGTAGTTATCGAGGTTGAGGTAACTAACCTACTTAGTTCAAGATCACCGAGGTTGCCTAAGGAAACTGAGTTCGTTATCACAGAGGTTGTCTAAAAAACACTTCAGTCGCGATGATAAATCCTTTATCACATTCGTGACCATGGATTAAAGCTTATTTTCCCAACCACGCATAAATCAAGTTAATTGCCCCGGGCTAACATATATTAGCCTGGGGCAATTAACCTGATTTATGCGTGATTGGGAGTAATTATTATAAATAAACAACCGCGGTACATCAAATAAAACCGAGGTGATCAGGAACTAAGCAAGGTTTTATACTTGTGAGAGTTATAAGTGTGGAATAATATAAGTGTGGAATAATAAGGGAGCTTTGATGTAGCAAACGTAAGAAAATAAGAGGATGAGATACGGGATACTATAGAGACTGAGTATTTCATACAATCGTAATAATACATGCATGTGGATATATCCTCCTCCTGAACTGGATAAAGTTTGTTGAATAAACGAATAACTTCCAACTTCAAATAAAATTTTTAATTTAGTTTTTAACGAAAAACGAATCAAATTCAAAGCAAAAAGTTGTTGACCAAACTTCATCAAATGAATTGGTCATTTGTTGAACGAGGAAGTGAATTTCAGTCTTTTAGTGACCAAAGAAGACCTTTTAATGACCTAAGAAGAACCTTACCTTGGAAGTAAGTAAGACACCAGTGTTTTCATTTATTTTGAAATAATCATCCATCCCAGGACTGATTATTTCGTATTTCAGTTGGTTATTTTTCCAGTCTATGTCCATATCATGTGCAGCAATCACCAAGACTTTCCCGTATGCATTGAAAACCGGTGTGTCCTCTTTAGCGTTTTCCTCAATGTAGCCAGAAAACAACTCTTTCTCCATTAGTGGACGATTATCGTTCAAATCCTTTATTTCCACGTGAACTGTTGTTTCTTGCGAATAACCATCGCCATCCTGGGCTTTTACTCGTAACGAACAATTCGATATTCTCTCCGCATCAAACATTTGCTAAAGAGATAAAAGGGAAACAAAGTTTACTTATAGCATATGAAGTATTAATATAAATACACAGGTGATTATAGAAAATCGCGCACGCTGATTGGTCCAACTACTTCGGACTAATTTTCAATAATCACCTACAGCGTTTATTCAAAATGGTCGCCAGCCAATTTGTCAATGTGACAGACGAGGAAATTAACGAGGAAAATGTTGTTCTTAAAAGTACGAAAATGTGTATTTATACTAAAACAATTATTCGCCTCAGGCTCAGTGAATATCGGTGAATAATTGATATTCGGTGATATTCACCTCACCTTCGGCGAATAATTGTTAAATAATAAAGAAGCATTTTACGATAGCAGCGCTTCGCGGCTTCCATATTAGAATGAGGTTATGAAAAACGATTATATGAAGTCACAGCACATTTCTCAATCTTCTTTTTAATATAATAATATAGAAAGTAAATAACTCAGATCTGAACTGTTTTAAAATTAAGTAATGACTCATGTGAAGAGCTGGTTGCTAATTTGGCGGGAAACAATAAGCTAACCGTCAGATTTTATGACGTCGCACACTTACATGTACAAAAGTCCAAAACTTTACAGGTCGTGTTTCCTTCAGCAACAATTTTCTTTTCAACCCATACAATGTTGTTTTTTCAAAGAATTCCATCATAATCAATAGAAATATGGTCTACAAACTCGGCAAACTTCAAAGCGCCTATAATGAGCTGTGCTTTTATGTTGAACCGTTCCTTACACCGTGTACATCCTTTGTTTTAGGTTTATTAATATTTAAATAGCACGCTTGAGTGATTAAACTTAAACGTTGCTATTGGATAATTCGTTCATTATACTAAAATAGAATGGGTTCAGTGACCGTGCACCATGTACAAAAATGCATAAAGGCGAACAAAAAGATAAACTGAGTTTCCAGACCATATTTTGAATGACTATGATTCGATCGAACAAAAAATTAGTGATAGTGACAAAACCACCAGAACAACACTTAATTTATTTTCAAATCATATATTTCTCGAATCACTTCTTAAAAGACTGCAACGTTTAAAGAGACTTCACAAAAGAAAGCTCGAGACACGGTAGAAAAAGATAAAAGGTTTAATATCGTTATTGTTGATTTCATATTACTTTACCGTCGTGCGTTGCGACGTTTGTTGGGAAAGTCCGAAGTTCATTCGGAACTTGGGAACTACGTAAACAATGTTGCCAATTATCCAATCAAAATGAGCTTTGATTCACAGCTCGCAATTTGATTGGATAATTCGACAATCTTGTTTACGTAGTTCCCAAGTTCCGAACGAACTTCGGAACTTCCAAACGGACTTCGCAACACACGACAGTAAAGTAACATGAAATCAACAATAAGCTAGCTAATTGTCGAAAACAACTTTCCAAATATAAATAACAACAAAAATATATTTGCGAGTATGTTGTTAATCTTGCTGGGAAAGTTGAAGTTCATGGAGAAACATCACAAAAAAGGGGAAAAAACAACCAAACTATAGGCTACCCTAAGTACATTAGTCCAATGTGGTTTGAAACGCTAAGAAGTCACCTTTTAAGGTATTAATATAGATCAGACGCCATCTTGGTTGACTTCTAGTTAATTTCCATAACCCGTGTTAAAACAAACATGGTGATCAGCGGTTTGTTAAGTGTGTTTGCCAACCAAAAAATCAACCAAACTAGCAGACGTCATGTGCAAACGACCTATTGTCATTTTTAAGACTTTGAATGAGTGCTAGACAAAAGCATCCAGCCCACCTGTATAATACGGCGGAACACCGTAGCACGTAGGTAGAACCCTCAACCCTGTTTGGACCTTATTGATAGACTTACAATACAGGTACATACATATAAAACTAGTGGTTAAAATAAGAAGTTTCGAATATAAAAAATAAATCTTTATAATACCTTGGTAGTTATTACACCTGTAAACTGATTGATTTGGAAGCCATCCACGCACGTTTTGCCGACAATGGTGTAAAACGTCATCCATCCAATGAGGTGAACAGATTCAACAAATGTGTTTATTGGTTGATTCTCTAATACGGATGTCGAAAAAACGTCCTTAGCAAAACCTGGTCTGTTTCGACGACTTAACAACTTCACCTGTGGAAATAAGAAAAAAACCCAAAAAGTTAAGGAATAAGACATTTCAGACGCTTATCATATTGTTTCTAGAGATCTACGCACAACCAAGATAAGTGGTGTACTACTTAAGAACTACTACCAGTAGTTTACACTGTGGCCATTAACATCAAACAGAGCCTCTTCTTTTACAGATTTGCAAAAAAATAGTTATCTGTACATCATCAAATGTCTTTGGATCAGCGCTAGATTAAGCAAACGACCTTCAAGAAACGTGCTACCCCCCCCCCCCCCCCCCTTCCCTTCAATTATACTATCAATGAGATATTATGCCCACTAACCGTTACATTTGTCTTCGCACTAATACCATGGGACCCATCGTCTCTAGCCTCCACGGTCAAGACATAGTCAGAAATATGTGAAGCTTTAAGAATTCTGTTGGTCTGTATCACGCCACTTTGGGGTTGAATCGAAAATGCGTATCCGTAGTTTCCCGATGTGATGGAATATTTGAGTATTGCATCCTGGCCTTGATCCTTATCTTTTGCAAGAACTTTCACGACGTCACTACCACGAGGTAAATCTTCCTGAATGAACACTTGGTATGACGACTGAACAAACTCTGGCCTCCACTCATTCACATCAGCTACATTTACTATAACGTACATAGCGGTTTCTTTTGGTGGATTTCCGTGATCTCTCATGGCAACAATGAGAACATGGGATCTCATATCTTCGTAGTCTAGCTGACCTTTCACCGTTATGTCACCGCTTTGTTGATCAATAGCAAACAGATTAAGAGACTTGGAAACAGCAGCAGACTTCAAAGAATATCCAATTTGTGAGTTCAAACCAGAGTCGAGGTCAAAAGCTATAGTCAAGACAAAAGAAATCAAGTGATTTAACACAAAGAAAATAATCCTGGGAAATTATGCTATTTTAAAGACTTTGCATCATCCGTTACCAGACAGATCTGTATGTATGCTCTATTTATTATATAAAATAGAGTGTTTTATTGATTTTTCCGCCACTAATAAAAGTGATAATCTCACATGTGCGATTATTTATGATAATCGCACATGTGACGATTATCGCTGAATCAGCATTATAGTTTAATGCAACTTTTGCAAGGCAATAGGACAATTTTTTTATATAATAAACAGAACAATACATGGATGCTTGGAAATATGAAATTTATTTCTCGTGTTGAACAGGATATGTCACTCGTTCGCTTCGCTCACTCGTGAGATATCCTGGTCAACACTCGAAATAAATTTCATATTTCCGCACATCCATGTATTATTCTCTATGTAACTTTATGCTGTAAATTTTTCTTCTAAAAAATAATATTTTAAGAACCGACGTTAGATATTGTTTTTTTTCTACTGTAAAATTTTTGTACGTTTATACAAATAAAAATAGAACGCCAATTGACGTTATTGGAGGATTGGTGCCAAGCCACAGGGGGGATACCACCCCCTGATCGGAGGTAACCATGGCAACCCCGCCACAGCCCATCTCCAGGCACCAGTCACACTGTCAAAGCAGTGGAAATATACATACTTACCCTTGCATTCTATCAGGAGTGGGTGGGTGGGTCACTAGACAGCGCGCGCAAAACCAGTCAAGCTCAGACCACGCTGACAAGACTTTGACGAGCGCTGAGATAATCCCCACATATTATAATGAGTGACCACTGACCAAATACCTAATAAATAGATAGCGCGCGCAGAACCAGTCAAGCTCAGACCACGCTGACAAGACTTTGATGAGCGCAAGTCAAGCTCAGACCAAGCTGACAAGACTTTGATGAGCGCAAGTCAAGCTCAGACCACGCTGACAAGACTTTGATGAGCGCAAGTCAAGCTCAGACCACGCTGACAAGACTTTGATGAGTGCAAGTCAAGCTCAGACCACGCTGACAAGACTTTGATGAGCGCAAGTCAAGCTCAGACCACGCTGACAAGACTTTGATGAGCGCAAGTCAAGCTCAGACCACGCTGACAAGACTTTGATGAGCGCAAGTCAAGCTCAGACCACGCTGACAAGACTTTGATGAGCGCTGAGATAATCCCCACATATTATCATGAGTGACCGCTGACTAGCATTGTCTCCTTTTTTACCTTGCCTAAATTACATTTAGCCACATTTAATCTCTTCCTCGAATAACTTTTGCTACTCGCAGCATGGGTATTATTATTACCGCAAGTTTATTCAAAATCTAATAATAAGTTGTTTAAGTTGTTTATTTTTGAAGGGATGCAATATTCAATAAAATCGTTACAAATTTATCTATATATGTCCGACCATATAAGTGAAAAAGTGGTAAAGGAGGCTGATATAAAAACTGAGACCATGAAAATTCTTAACATAAAAAAGTCGAATTGAATAATTGTTGTACTATATACAGCTTTAGTTCACTCCCTCAGAACCAAAAAACGCAATTCAAAGACAGTTGGTTTCTTCCCGCCCTTTTCGTCGTTTTGCCTAGTCTCAGTGACGTCACATCAGCATATGCATGATCAGTCCTTTTTTTCTACAGACAATACATGCAGTACCTTCAGAAAGTGAAACTACAAATGGTAGCTACACTCTGCATAGGCTCACAACCTGACAAAGACAACGGAAAATATGACTGAAGCGCAGATATCAAACAATTCTTACCAAAGTTGTCTAAAGTAAATTATGAGTATGGTAATTTTACATTGCAAGGCCCCTCCTTGGACTAGTTCAAAGAAATGCCATATCAAGGACAGCTCCTACTAATGTGGACACCCGGTGTGAGAATTTAAACTTGCAGCGTGACGGAGTTGGCAGTTTCCTAGAGCTTGGGCACAAGTTCTATATATGTACTATGCACTTATTCCTTTTAAGGCAAGAGGTTTCCTCTACAAGTAAAATCGTCTGGCGTTAGCCGGAGTAAAATACAGGAGTACACTTCTATCTCAGTTGAAGAGTTATACAAGTACATATATTTTTTCATGTATACTGTACAGCATACAGTATTTGTCATTTAGTTTTAGATTTGTCATCAACTCAACATATATAATGAATAAAAGTATAGAAAATATTAGTCTGTCAATGTCTCTCAGTGCAGATCGATCGCTAAGTTTCCAGACACTTTCTTGATACTTGCGCCAAAAGCATGTAAACGATGTACATTCCCCTTCACACTTCAGTGTGGTGTATGACCTCTAGGCTAAACATCTCAACAAGTCAACATGGTAGCACTTATTTATATAGGGTTATCACAAATAATCAAGGAAATAGCTTATCTTACCTAAAAGCTATTGTAAATAAGCAATGCTTAAAATCTATCGTTATACTTACACTAGTCAAATTTCGATACTTAACGCACGCATCATGTTCATCCTACTCATGAATCAAAATGTCACGCAAACGATAAGGGAGGTCTAGAACTTACGACTACATCGATCAATAATATGGAAGCAGAATGCTTGCCCTGGCAGTATGAAATAAACTACATCAAACTGTAATGCAAATTAACTGCACCATACACTTGTACAAGGAAAAAACTGACATTGTCATGCAAAAAAACTTTACTTTAAGACCTAATGAAGGGGTTTTGTTCATATATGCAGTACATCATAATCGTCATATGCATGTTCCTTCCGAGATTCAGTTTCTAAAAGGACGTCGCGCGCGAATATCGTATGCGGTATGTAGGCTGCAATGTATACGACCGCTATAGTCTACAGTCATCTACTGATTTCATTTGATATGGAAAAAGGCTGGAATGAGTACAGTAGAATCTAAACTGACTTATAAAGCGCTATGTACTACCAAAAATCTTAAATTGCCTCTGAGCGAAAATATACATCAAAACAAATAAATACATTCGCCAATATTTTAACCCCTTCTTAAACAGAGCGTCAGTGCGTCACTCCGTCAGGTTGAATATTCAGAAAGAGAGTAAGATAATAAAGCAAAATAGCGAAAACAATAAGATCTACTGCATGTACAGTAGCTTGAAAAGCAAAACCACTTGAACATTATATTGTTTATATTTGGAAGAGACAAATAAAAATAGAATGTCGAAAATTTGCCACTTACATAAAAAAAAAAGCAAAAAGCAGATGTAATCACGCTTAATTTGTATAGGCCAGACCCGCTCAACATTGACTTGTATCGGTATTCACTTTTACTGTGTAATGAGTAAGTATTAATGGTTAATACATGAACTGTAGTTTTTACATCATTCCAGCCGAGACGGATAGTAATTTGTTTGGTTTTAGCCAGGGTAAAATTAAGGAAGGGTATAAATAAAAGGAAAAAAATGGGTAGGAATGGGTTCCTGAACAGCAGGTAATGAGATTAAAATAATTGCATTAAGAAGCACTTATTAAAAATTCCTCAGAGATAAGAAAAAATAGCAATAGCTTTACATAAGCACTGTAGACAGAAAATATACTGTAATCTTACTATAAATAGAATATGAAAGGATTGAAAGCTCAGACAACCATTTTAGGTGGAAACCCGTATTAAAACAATTATGATCTATACTAAACATATTGTGACTGTCCAAGGACTTTTTTTCAAGGCAAGTTAAAAATAATATTTTCCTATGTTACATATATAACATATTAGCTTCAAGAGGGTCAATGATGATCTTGGGCTCCTGAAAATATATTTGCTTTTTAACCTACTGTACACTTCTCAAACTATGCCACAGGGAGGAAATACTGTATACACACTTGTTAGCATTCCTTAAAAGGCTGACATGTACCATACATACAGTACATAAACTTTATTTAATCTCAAATTTGAGAGCACACTATAACTCCAAAGCTAACACAATATCGACCTTCATATTATTGCACTCCTTTCACCATAGCTAAATATTATTACAAATTAGAAAGCCTTAACTGTAGACGGTTTAAAATCAATTCCAAGTATGTGAAACTAAAAGTGCAGTGTGATGTGTACAGTAGACCATGTAAAAATTCAAATAAAAATGTTAACCTCTTTTATAATACATGTACTGTACATGCATGACAAAATTACTACATTCTCAATCTGATTAGTTGAGAGGAGTGCAAATTAAATTGTTAATTGTACTCTGGGGAGTGCAAATTAATGTTACCATGGTAACAGTGGTAAAATTCAAAATGGTGGTTGATTTTGGAGTGGACAGATGGCACGTATTATTTTCACGTTTTCAATGACTTGTAGTACACTACAAGTTGAGACCATTTAATATTTCAAATGAATACACCGTTCCCTAAACTGGAAATTTTTGCTATCAAGTAAATGAAAGAAGACATTTTTAAAAGTTTGATGTTTGTGGTTTCTTCCAGTAGTTGCTTGCAAGAAGATTTCTTGTTTGAAAATTAACTGACTAGTTGAAAGACAGTGAAACATTCAAATGAACAAGGAAATTATGACAATGTACAGTAGTCATAACATTGTAATTTTGTCATGAATATTATACATAAGTAATTGATTCATATGATTTTGCTCGTGCAATTAATGATTTTACACTACTCGTGATATTTGAAAATTTATCCAAATCGCACTCGCTCATGCAATTTTGGCTCAATTTTCAAATATCACTCGTAGTGTAAAATCATTAATTGCACTCTCTATCTTGCACTTGCTATTTTGCACTCACTATCACTATACTTATACTGTAAACTTGCCAGTAGCACACCAACCTTTCAACATTTTTCAAATTCACCTGAGCAACTCACTGGAGAAAAAGCATTAAAACATGCAAGCCTAAAGTGCAGTATTTACTGTAAGTAACTGTGCATGTACAGTACTACACCAACTCCTGTACTGTACTAGTACACAGCAGACTTTGGCCTGTAAAGTCAAATAATGCTTGAAAAAAAGATAGTATTGTATTTCATATCGTCATTGCAAGTAATAATCAATAATGCAGTTGTTGATGGTAGCAGTGTGATCCTGTACTACAACAATACATGTACAATTATTATTATTGCTATTATTATTATAATTATTACAGCATTTCATTATGGCACGGATTACTTCCAGTAAAATCACGCGCTGTGATTGGTTGTTGACGGGGTGAGATTTCTCCATAATGCCCAAGGGCATTATGAAAATTGTTAATACCCTACGATTAGAAACAAACAAAAAATCCTAATAAGAAACTTTTATTGCTGAAAAACAGTGAAAATAGATGAAATAAACGACGATGTCAGAACATTATAAAAGTAAATTCTATTATCCAGATGAGAAAGAAACAGAAGAAAACAATGCTAGTTCGGTGTTTTGATGAAGTTAAAGGCAGTGAAGACCAAGAAATACAAGATTGATTTCAAAATAAAAAGTGCCATATAATAAACTACTTAATAACCTCGACCGTTCGGTCTTTATGGTAAAATATTAAACCTCGGTCTTGAGTGTATTAACCTCGCTATCGCTCGGTCAATACAGCAAGACCTCGGTTTAATATTTTACCGTAAAGACCTCACTCTCAGTTATTACATAGTTAATAATTATAATTATTATCAATTATAATTATAATTATTATCATTATTATTATTTATTATTATATGGCACGGATTACTTCCGGTAAAATCACGTGCTGTGATTGGTTGCTGATGGGGTGAGATTTCTCCCACAGGCATTATGAAAATTGTTAATGCCCTACAATTGGAAACAAACAAAAAATCCTAATAAGAAACTTTTATTTGCGAAAAACGGCGAAAATAGATGAAATAGAGACGATGAACATTATAAAAGTAAATTCTAGTATCTAGACGAGAAAGAAACAGCAGAAAATGCTAGTTCGGTGTTTTGACGAAGTTAAAGGAAGCGAAGACCAAGAAATACAAGATTAATTTTGAAATAAAAAGTGCCATAATATAACTTAACAACCTTGACTGTTCGGTCTTTATGGTAAAATATTAAACTTAACCTCGCTATCGCTCAGTCAATACAGCAAGACATCAGTTTAATATTTTACTGTAAATACCTCACTCTCGGTTATTAAGTAGTTATTATTATTATAAAACTTACCTGAAACAGTGACTACTTTGGTTCCCAGTGCAACATTTTCTGACACAGTTTCAATTTTCTCAATCATTTCAGGCATAGGATAGTGGTCATTCATGTCTGTTATTTCAATATTCAGGGTAAAATCACAGAAATAAAACCCATCAGTTGCACCTACCACAATGTGGTACACAGGTGATGTTGCTGCATCGAGTTTTGCAATTAACTTCAGGCTGTCACCATTGGGATCTAACTGGAATTTTTGATCTTCATTTCCAGATTTTATAAAATATTTCAGAATGTCATGGTCCATATCTGTTGCTGGGATGATGTCTATTTTGTGACCAATAAGGGTGTCTTCCTTGAGCACAATACTTGTTTGTTTTTGAGAAAAGGTTGGTGGGTTTTTGCCAAAACGTACAGAACTACGTTGGTTCACAGTTATATCAATTATAGTTGTTGCATTTAAAGGTTGATGGCCATGATCTTTTGCTTCAATTTCCAATTGAAAAGCATCAAGGGCAGTAAGGTCAACAGTACTCCATAACTGTCCAGATTTGGGATCAATTCTTAATTTTCCATCCTCATTTCCACTCAGAATCTTAAAGGTTAAAACTCCATTGTCTCCTTGGTCTTTATCAGTTGCCAGAATTTGTCCAAGAAGTGTATTATTAGGTATAATACTTCTACCAGATATTAAAAAGTCAATATTAAGGTCTTGTTTAAATTCTGGCTGGTTATCATTATCATCCTGGACCAAAATGGTCAAAGATGCTTGACTTGTTCTTGGTATTGCTCCACTATCTGTAACTGACAATAGAAGTTGGTAAAGCCTTTGCTTCTCATAATCCAATGGTAAATCAGTAGTTGTTATAAGACCAGTATTGCTATCAATCTTGAAGTGTCCTTTACTATTCCCATTGATAATGCTGTACGTTAATTTTCCATTGTTCCCAGAATCTCCATCAAATGCTGAAACCTTAACTAACATTTCATTGGCTTTGGTATTTTCTGGTATATTGCTCTCATAAACTGGGGGATAAAACATAGGATCATTGTCATTGTCATCTGTCACTTTTATAAGAAGCTGCATGTTACTGTGGAATTGTCTTGATTGTCGAGCAACAACTTGAATGGTTAACCAGTAAAAAGGTATTTCCTCACGGTCAAGTGATACTGTGGTGGTGAGTAAACCAAAAGAATCTGTAATGTTAAACCTTGTAACATCTGTACCATCGATGATAGAAAACAAAAATGAGTTCTGTGTATCTGAGTTGCTATTGTCATTTCCCAGTTTCACCACTCCACCAGCAGGAGCATTTTCAGGCACATCATATGTCATAATTCCACCATAGCTGTTCATCTTTTTGAAATTTTCATCACTAATTCTCTGTATAATGTTAACATTAATATAAGCCTTTGATGTTAAAGGTGGTTGTCCATGATCACTTACAATAATGGTCAAATTGTAATTACTATCGGTGCTTGAACTTAGGCTTCTCTTCAGTTTCAAAAGTCCTGTGATAGAATCAATGAAAAACAGTTCAGATCCATGGGTTACAGCCAATGTGAAACTCAGTATTCCTCCATTCCCAGAGTCTTGGTCATCAGCTGCCACTAAAGTAATAGGGCTTGATGGAGGGAGGTCCTTCATTACAAAGATATTTTGTATTACAGGATTAACAATAGGAGAGTTGTCATTTCTGTCTAAGACATTCACATTTACAACCGCTTCACTGAAATGTTGATTGGTAGATGATCCATCAAAAGCTAAGACATTCATGCCATAGAATTTTTCCTTTTCAAAATCCAACGGCATATTTACAATCAAGTTTCCCCTGTTGTTATCAACAGAAAATAGTTTATTGTAATCATTGATCAATTGGTAAGTGATCTGCTTGTTGATGCCAACATCGTCATCTTTAGCTACCAATTTTAAAACCATTGTTCCAGCTAGAGAATTTTCAGGCACAGAGATGTTGTAAATCTCTCTATCAAACACAGGTGGACTGTCATTCAAATCTTCAACAATCACAGTCACTTTGACAAAGTCTGCTTTTCTAGAAATACCTGAATCCCAAGCTGATACATTTAGTTCATACTTGGCCACTTGCTCTCTGTCAAGTTCTGCAATTGTTTTCAATTCTCCTGTTAGCATATCCAAACCAAAACATTGGTTGTGGTTTCCTCCAACAATATAATATGTCAGCAGTCCCTCATACCCAATATCATTGTCAGTAGCTTTCACAGAGGTCAATACAGATCCAATTGCTATGCCTTCTGATACCGTAATTGTTAATTCTCTATCTGCAAATTGTGGTGCATAATTGTTCTGTTGCGGTTTTCTGTCTAGAAATGGCACAACAGTTTTCATAATTTTGCGTTCTCTTTCCACCTTGAGGGCTCTTATAAACACACTTGAATTTGTGCAAGACACCTGTTTCTCTGTTTTCTTGCCATCAATTTTAACATAAAGGAAAGCTTTATTCGGTGACTTTTGAGTTCCATCACTTGCAGAAATTACAAGAGTATATGAGTTATGAGCATTGCCAAGAGGCTTGGCAACAGTCACATATCCTGAACTTGAATCAATAGCAAAATAACCACCTGTATTACCCAGAGTTAATATAAAAAATGGTTGAGTTTTCCTATCCACGTCAATATCAATAGCTTGTATCTGTACAAGTTTTGTACCAACTTGTGTGCCATGTGATAAAGTTATTCTACAGTCATGTTGTTTGATAACAGGTCCATTATCATTCCAAGCTTTGATTTTAACTTTTACCATTGTCTCAGCCTCACGGCGAAATGGGGAGCCATTATCACCAGCACGAACAACAAGATAGGCATATTCTGGAATACCACTGTCACGATCTATAAGTCGTTTAACAGAAATTACTCCTGTTTTTGGATGGATTGAAAATTGATCTGAGTTAGTTAACCAGTACGACACCTGCCCATTCTCACCCATATCACCATCTTTGGCCTGCACTTGGTAAATACTGGTGTGAAGTGCCATATCTTCCTGAATTTCTACATTATGAACATCATTTGTAAACTCAGGTGCATGGTCATTGAAGTCTTCAACTTGAATATGAACATTGGCTGAAATAGCTGCAGGAGTGTCCCCCAAAATATTCAAGGTAACTTTTACCACATAAACAGATGCTGTATCTGCATCAAGAGTTCCTGCCACAGTAATTTCCCCAGTGTCTTGTTTGATTGAAAACTTGCTCAATGCATTTCCTTTATGAATTGAAAAAGTGAATATCGACTTTGGCTTCAAATTCAATGCTTTGATCTGAATCACGGTAGAATTGATAGGCATCATTTCGGATACATTCACAAAGTAATTCTCTCTTGGAAAGTAAACTTTGGTCGATAAGAAATCTACTAACTTGAAACGGTAAACTTTACTTGACCTCTTTGCTGGATTTCCGTTGTCAGTCGCTGTGAAAGTCACGCTAGCTCTATAGAACTTTGAGTGCAGTGGCTTAGCCAGACGAAGGTGGTAAACATTGTCTTTCTTCGCAACTTTTTCAAGCCCAAAATATCCCTCCTGATCACCCGAGCTAATTATTAACGAATCAATTTGCCCATTCTTGCCTTCGTCGCGGTCGCTCACGGTGATGATGGCAATGAGTGTTTTGTTTTCAACAATATCTGTTACTATCTGCACAGATATTAATGGAGAGTATTGATTAACAGGCTTTACCTTTATCGTGATGTTGCAGGTGTTATTTAAAGCTTTCCCGCTTAATTTTAAGTCCCATTTTCTCACATACGCTACCAATCTGTGCTGCTTTAAAGCCACAGGCAAGGGGCGCTTCAAAAACAACACACCATTAACAGGATTCAAAGCAAAATATTTAGACCGTTGTTTTAGCAAGAAGTAAACTTTTCCAATGCTATGTTTATCCTTCACCGCAGTACTCAGTTGCAAAATCGGTTGAAATGACGGAAAATTAAAGGGGATAATTCCTAGTGCACTGGTCTTGTTAAAATTAGGATGAACGTTGCTAGCCACTTGAATTTTAATGAATACCTTGGTTATATCAATTGTTCTTTTTTTATCACCACTGTATTTAGCCTTGACAGTAAGTAAATACGACTCACACGATTCTTCGCTCAGCATCCGCGTTGTTTGTACCGTCAAAGAATAGAAGTTCTCCGTCCGTTTCCCTCCGACCCTGAACGTATGAGTTCCCGAACAACTCGCGGCCATTTGTCGAGTGCTATGTTGACTATTAATCCCACTTACTACGTATTCGATCGTTGCACCGTTTTCGGGCATATAAAGCCCCATCTTCACAGGTGATTTTACATCACTTCCTATGGCTGCATTTTCGCTAATTGTAGCTCGATAAAGGCCACCGCTAGTAAACTTGTTTACCTCGTGTGCTCCTTGCACTTCAAATAGAGAGACGGGGTTTTCATCAGAAACGGAGTTGTATGGTCCAAGGTAAGCATGGTTTGCGCTTCCACTAAAAACAACGTCCACTTTACACAAGCAAAGTATCGTCCACACGATAAATATATAGCGGAGAATCATTTCACCAAACGACTTGGAGAGTGCCCTAAAATAGAGAAGAATAATCTTTACATGTAAGAACAGTTGAGATTGACAACATTTCACGCTGTGGTCCAAGTGTGTTCAGGCTGTCCACCAAGGTGACACGGATATTTCCATCAATTCCATGTTAGTATAAATTACGAGTAGCCAATTCTTATTTTTGTATGGAGCAATCTCAGTGACTCATCGGTTGAACTAAGGTATGGCACTTTTATTAATAAAAGCCGATTACCGACTTGTCGCGTGTAAGCGACGTTCGGACGTTGCTCTGTTGATCTATAGGGGGCCAGGGGGCAAACAAAAGTTAATTGCACCAGCGCGTTTAGCATGAATAAATTATCTAATTGATCAAACATTTGGGGTAGCAAAATAAACATAATCAACAAAAAAGACCCAACGGAAATATTCAAGAAGACTTAAGCTAACCAAACAGAGGTTTTGAAGAGAAAGGAACCGCATGTCTGATTTTATATAACGCATATATTATTCAACTTAATTCGTCATGACAGATTTGACGAGGCACTTTCCTGACTAACCGAAGTGGCAATAAAACGATTGCAAAAATAAACTACGTACGTTTTACATTCGTTCGAATCACCACTAATAAAATAAGGTATTATTTGGGGTTACCAATACGTGTTGTTGAATTCAAGACATTTTTTTTGGCACTATATGAGCAAGCTACATGATAATTTGGGTGTACGTAATAAGTATTCGTTTATGTCAAGTTCAATGAGTCGAGTACATGTATGGTCCGAAACCTGAAATACCGTTCATACCAAAAACAATATGTTTATACGATAATTTGAAAAATTACACCCACCACGATTTTTGCTCCGCCGCAGGGCATATCATGAGAGAATTGCGTATGCGACTTCGTACAAATAACAGGCTGATTTTATATATTATTACTACAGTAAAAACCCGCTAACAAGAACCTACCACTATAATAAGAACCAGCTCAGGCTGAAATTAAGAATTTATTTATATAAGAATATATAAGAATATAAGAACCTATCCCAGACTGATTTAGTAAAATGTAGGTTCTTGTTAGCGGGTTTTTACTGTATTGCACATTTGCATTCACATTTGGCCGAATTCAATCCAAGTCCTTCTCGCCTAACTGAAGTAGTTGTTCAGCTTAATAACCCAAATCCAGTCTGATTCCTGGCGGAACTCAGAATAACCATGACTGGTCACTGGTGTAAACGCACCATCCAGTTCAACTGTGGTTACTACAGTAGTTTAGAAGAGATTAAGTAAGTAGTACAGCATGATAAGCAGTGTACGGCGTCTAAATGAATAGGTACGGCAATTTATATTTGGTTCGACCTCAGTTTGATGCGAAATTTCATGCATCTAATGCATAAATTATTAAAATCTATTTTCTGTATTAGATTCACAGAAACACAAAACGGCATTTGGTTCGACACATTTGGTTCACCATATAAATTGGCTGCCGTGCTAAATCCAAAATTAGTATTATAGGTTCAGCACATGACAAGCACGCATCACGCTGTCTAAAACAGGCTATACATGCAAGTCTCTCGTCCCCTCGTATAGTTACTTACCAAATTTTCTCCAGTAGTGGCATTGGGAGCATGTGTCCCCTCTTCGTAAAATGCCTACCTAGTCTTTTACAACAGAACGTGACATATATTCATTTTTATGATATTAAAAATATGCGCCTCGAGTGCTCTTTTGAAGCTGTGCCTCCCCCACTTCAACTTGTTTCCTATACACGCCATTGCCTATATATACGCTATAGCGTACGTAATGCGTATATAATGTGGTTCTTTTTATGCCGAACATCCAAAAATACATTTCCTATTCGCTAGTGCAATTATACATATACGTACACTGAGGTCAGTGCTGCAATTTGCTCAAAGATTTGCTTAATTGTTTCGAGGCTGGTACGTCAATGGATTCGTCAGCCATCGTATTATAATTTTCTAATATTAGTAATAACGAACCGACAGTTTTCCAGTTTTTGTAAGCCACAGCGTTCATGTATAGTAAGTATAGTATAGCCGTATTCTTTATATAGTCACATCTGCTCACTCTGCTGTGTACATAAAATTTCGAGTTATGGATTATTTTTGCGCGGCATTGCTGATTTGGATTCGCAAAGACAAAAAGTTTAAAATTTAAATTTGAAGGTATTCTTTTCACTATAAATTTCAGTTCACAACTAATATTCAACCCATTGGGCATCGGCAAACCACGCATACGGAGTTTTAGATACCATAAAACATAGATTGTAATTTTTACTTTACATTCATTGCTAATTTATGTCTATTTCAATAATTTCATACATAAATATACCACTTGTACCAGCTGTGGTATATATATCTTTTAATGCAGCAGCTGGGTTTTTACGAAGCTTATATATGGTGCTTATAATAAACTATTTTAAAAAAGCTTAATTGTTGTGAATTTGAAGCGGTCTGCCGCTCCCGAAAATTATAAGCCGCTTCGTCCTGAAAAAAGGTCTTTTGATAAAATATAAGCTCAGGGCTTATTATTGGACGTTTATAACAGTAGATATAATCAGTGGTTAATGCACGTGCATGCTATACTTATGTTATTATACCGTGGCATGCGCCACAGACGGCTAAACCTCGTGGCATTTTTAAACACCACTGAAGCTTGGCAAGTTATCGTTATATCACTGTAGAATTATATGGTATGTAGTATATAGTGTATATTATTCGAATTTACACACACACATATATATATATATATTAACTACTTAATAACCGAGAGTGAGCCAGTGAGGTCCTTACGGTAAAATATTAAACCGAAGTCTTGCTGTATTGACCGAGTGATAGCGATGTTAATACGCTCAAGACCGAGATTTAATATTTTACCGTAAAGACCGAACGGTCGAGGTTATTAAGTAGTTTATTATATGGCACTTTTTATTTCAAAATCAACTGTATTTCTTGGTCTTCGCTTCCTTTTTAAACTTCGCCAAAACACCGAACTAGCGTTATTTTCTTCTGTTTCTTTCTCGTCTGGATACTAGAATTTACTTTTATAATGTTCATCGTCGTCTATTTCATCTATTTTCGCCGTTTTTCAGCAATAAAAATTTCTTATTAGGATTTTTTGTTTGTTTCTAATCGTAGGGCATTAACAATTTTCATAATGCCCGCGGGCATTACGGAGAAATCTCACCCCGTCAGCAACCAATCACAGCGCGTGATTTTACCGGAAGTAATCTGTGTCATATAATAAATATATTTATTATATAAAATAGAGTGTTTTATTGATTTTTCCGCCACTAATAAAAGTGATAATCTCACATGTGCGATTATTTATGATAATCGCACATGTGACGATTATCCCTGAATCAGCATTATAGTTTAATGCAATTTTTGCAAGGCAATAGGACAATTTTTTTATATAATAAACAGAACAATACATGGATGCTTGGAAATATGAAATTTATTTCTCGTGTTGAACATCAACACTCGAAATAAATTTCATATTTCCGCACATCCATGTATTATTCTCTATATATTACTTATATACTGGGCCGAAAGAACTAAGGGCCTGTTCACATGAGACCTATCTGCACGCTTTTACATTTGTACCGCAAAATCAGGAAAAATAAGGAGAATCTATAAATAAATTTTTCATATTATCAAGACCATACTCTTTAAGACAAGGCTAAACAGTAGGACATACTATAATAACTAAACGCAAACTTCAAAATAATTAACGGTTTAACAAAGACCGCATGGACCATGCACCGTATGAATGTGACGCATACGTATTTGTAGACCTCTTTCATAATGACGACAATTTAAATATTCTTTTGTGTGCATCTCAATAAGCCTTTCTGGCCTCGTTTGCGTGTCAAAAGAATCTTTGAAAGTGGTCTATAACTTATACTAATAAGCACTATACAGTACATAGTCAGAGAGAAACTCCTAAAACAAACCAACAAAACATACAAAAGATAATTACTCCAAACATTTTTACTTCACATCGAGCGAATTCAGTGTATATATAGGCGTCGACGCCATATCAAGGATCAAGCTAGGATCAAGCTGGCACTATCAAACCGTCCAAAGTCTAGACCTTATGGTTTCAGGGGACGGTTGGTTTACGCGTTAAAAAACAGATTAGAACTAATCTTATAGATAAAAAAGTTAATCTATTGTTTTTGTGATCGTATTGTGTATATATGAGTGTTTTATCAGTCAATCTGTAGCTATATGGCAAAAACAAGAGCTATACTCCCCACGAAGTTAAGGCTTAAGCAGATATTAAAAAATCTGCTTTGCAATGTTTCTCTAAACCAAGCCCTCAAATCTCGACGTTTCTCACATCCAAAGGGAGTTAAATTTTCATGTGTACGTTAATAAGTTGGCATGGAGAAACTATAACTTCTATAAATACATCAGTTACACTGAATAAATACAAGTTTTCTCCTTAGGTTTTTTTATATCATATCAAAATTATACGGAAAGGTCAGAGCTGACAGTGTATATGTATATATAGCTACAGATCTGCGTAGATAGATGCATAGCTTTACGCTCTAGCTAGATATAGAGTAAGACTAAGACATGCATATAGTTCTGTCAAGGACCAAACGATCAATTCTTGTGTAACTGAGCTTTTCTCAGCTATAACCGCTTTCATATCCATGCAGTTATCAAAATAAATTTCCACTGTAACAAATTACGATAAATATATTGAGTAGTGACCGATTGGCCTTATCACGACACTTACTTTGCTATATTTGATACTGATAAGAAAAAGAGTTTGGTAATCCATAAACCGAGATGAGATGGAACGTAACCTAAGTGGTGATGCTGCTTAGCAAAAATGTCGTTGCTGCTTCGCGTGCCGCTTTGGTGTGAAAGTGTCATTAAGCGGTAACTTGAAAAGAAGTTTTTACCAGTCTATCCAAAGCCCAAGTAATGAGTATATCATTACTAAGACCCCTAAGTCGTAATTCGTCAGTTAGCTGGTAAGCTATAACCACAGGAAAAGTTATGTCTGACCGTCTTGAGAAGAAGCAGCCATTCCAACTCTTCATGTATTAAAGTTATACGCTATTTCATAGAATCGAAAACAAGATTAATTAAATAGAACGTTATTTACTTACGTATATAATTTCAATCTGGGATACGTTACTGGGTGTTGGCCAACATTATTTGCACTAAATTAGAGTCGGTTAGAGATAGATGCGTGTCAGGTTGTATTGCAGGTAGTCGAATATGACCTGCGGTTCGTTTATGGAGCTTCAAAACAATATAAAACATCTAACCTTGTCCTTAGAAAGTGTTTGGGTACAATACTCCATGGGACATACAGGAAAAACTGTGCCCCTCCTGAGAAACTCCTGCGAATCTACTTGGCATGCTACTGTGTGTTATTAATAAGTTCGCTGTTATCAGTCTTGAGGATATGTGTATATATATATTGGCCTTATACCCCACATTGGATTTATACCTTTATAACCAAGTTCCTGCAGCACGGCCCGGATATCCTCGAACCAGAGCTTTAAAGAGAGAGCATCGCTCATTTGTTAAAACCAAAGAAAGTGTTTCCCGTAGTGGTTTTAATGTCTAGCTGTGAGATAATTAATCTTAAGCTGTTATTTGCAGGTGAAAACATGCATATCGCCTCTCTCTCTAAAAAAATGAAAAATATTCTGATCCTTGCTCTTACAAGAAAACTAATAAGATAAGAAGCCAAAAAATTCGGGTTAGGGTAACACCTAAATGTTATGATTTAATCAATTCAGATTATATACATACATCTCACATTAGCAAGTCATATATCAATTATCAACCCTAAAACTCACACAGTGTCGGAACACCTTTGTCAAACGTTTGGCCCAAATTTCTACTGTTAAACTCTGGTTTGAAATTAGCCTGCACTGGCACTAAATATTGTTTATAAAAGTCATAGTGACGCATATTGCTGTATATAACTGAGTCTTTATGTACTGAAGGTGGTCTAAATTGTCTAAGTTTTAAGTATAAGCCTATGCATCATCCTGACAGCACCCCATAAAGATTCGAAATCTGTTTCTTCGCAGGGGTTACACAACGTGATTAAATTGTGATAAGCCTTCTTTTTCAACAAAGAAAAGTATAAAAATATAACTAAATATCTTTAACTCTGAACTGAACAACAGCAGTATTAGAGAAGAGCAACGCAAAGGACTGTATTCTTCGTTATAAAGTGTTTCAGCCATACCGCAGTCTTCGAATGGCAGATAATTGAGACAATACCGGCATCAATTTCGGCAAAAAAGAGTACGCTGCTTTTCAGTTGTATAATTGCTTGCATGTACTGAATCAACATGCGGTTTGTATTTAACTTCAGCACATTTCTAATCTAAATCGCCAAGTTTTAGACTGATCTCTTTCATCGTTGTCTGTTGCGTTAGTAAACCAGAAAAAAAATACAGATCAACAAAGGAATATTAATATATAATATATTTGTATACCAAAACGAAGTAAACTAACTTCAGAGTCGTGGAGTCGCTTTACTTGAATCTAAGATTTCAGTGTTTATACAGCCTTGCTCAAACATACAGAAAATAACTAGATCAATTACAGCCATATAGTTTTTGACCTTTTGAGGGACTGTATACCGTCTCTTTCGCAACGTTGCAATCTGTTTTTCTCATTTGAAATTGCCAGATATGAACTACTCAGCACTTTGCGTCAGTCATCTTATAGTATAATGCAAGTACTTAGAGTTATAGCGTCAATATCATCAGAGCGAAGCTAAATGACTATTTTTACCAACAGGGCTTTAATAGTTTAAACTCAAAGACCTGTTCTCTATATTTCAAAACATCTTTGTCTACCAAAACTCTTCCTTTACCTGCTATGATAATCTTGAATGTATGACTCTTTCTCACCGCTCATTTATACCATTATGGATTTACCAAAGGCAATGTCTTGATTCACTTCCTCTTGGTGGCCAACAGCAACGCGAATTAAAATCCCGAGATATTAATGAACGATTCAATTCCACTATAACTGAGAGTAAAGCTATAATCAACGAATATAAGTTCCTTTTTATGACGTCTTCGATTACTTTCGCTATGTTTCGTTATATATCCTTAATTACTATTAGTTCTATTCAGCAATTCAGAGAATATAGTAACTATTCCAATGAACGACAAAGTGTCATTTTACCACTCACAACAACTTGTGTCTCAATATGATTTCCAAAGTGACTATCAAGAGACAAAATTTGCATACATTTTGCATAAGCATTTTGCAACAGGAAAACATGATTACGGGGGCTGACAGGAGCCTTGCTGTCTAATGAATCTTGGTACAATAAACGGGATATGAATTGTTTTCAGTTTCATCCGACATCGTATGTTCTTGTATCAGTTGAGTTAATAGTACCATCTAACCAAGAGATTTTTGATCTACCATGCAACTGAACGATTTTAAAACAACATATTTCCTCTTCTCCGATAAAGTGCTAACCATTTGTTGTCATTGAGGATCTTATTAAAATTACATAATTCACCTTGAACTTTTGTTCTTTGGTTAATCTCCGAATTTCCGTAATTTTGTTCCATAAGCTGTTTTATCACTTGAAACCGTTCTTCGATATACCGCCTTTTAACTTGAGCATTTTTATATAATCTTTGAAGTTGTCATGTCTTGTCATTTGCTGGGCACTTATTTTTATTTTCAAATTAAGAATCTTATTACATCGCGAGATCACTGATTGGGTGGCCGCGAGTTTCAAAAATAGTGTAAAGTTAAGGGAAATGAGAAACCGCCATGCCAATGAGTCATGAAAATTGAAGTGTATTTATAAACCGAAACTGGTATGTGAACGTTCAAGGACTAGAGTCTATAAACAGTTCTTTGAAGTAAAATAATGGTTCTGTTTTAATAGATATCTTGGTATCTTGAATATATTAAAGTTTCTTGAATAAAAAGAATGTTTGTCTTTTATACAAGACCTCGCGGTTATACCGCTCAAGTATAGTCACAGCTGAAAACCATTAGAGTCATTAATTAAGACATTATGGTTGATATAATCGTTGTCACAAAAATATTTGAAAGATAAATATAAACCACTTATTCACACCATGTTCACAAAGCACTTCATAAACAAAAGTGGCCCTGAATTCACGCGTTAGAATATTTAGGTAGCAGAAACACTGCATGATGAATATTATATTCAAACGAGTATATTGACCATAGCTATAGGTTGGTTTTTGTGATAACACTGATTTAATAATATATGATGTGAACCGCAAAGTTTCGGTCGACGTTTGACACCAATCTTATAAACTGAAGAAATAGAATTCCAGACATAGTTTAAAACAAGGCAAAGCCACATATTCCGGATATAGACTTTAGATTGCCAGAAATACTGCACTGAGTTATTTGTGCATCGACGTTTTGGGATCCCCAGAGTTATATATCTTAAGAAAGAAGGCAGAAAAGACCAGAAAAATTAAATACAAATAATTAATAGTTCGTCCCCGACCAAAGCCAGATATACCCACGTGCCCCCCCAATGACTTCTTCAAACAAGTTAATTGGTCGAACCTCTGATAAGAATCTACCCAATTTGTAAGTGATATGTTGAAATATTGAATACATTCACAAAGCATCACTGAAAAATCGTCTACGACATTTAGAAGCCAGGGATATATAAATGATAAAAAAATAATTTAGAACAATCTATTAATACATAACCACAGGCAATATATACTGATATATGAACAGATTTTATTGAATATGACAGTTCTTATTTTATAATCTTTGAGAAGCTGCAAAAAATTACTTGTGTGTAAAATAACATTAATATCAAGCTATACAAAATGCATGTATGCACTTGCTAATGTTTTTGGTGCAACTTTCTCAAGTTTTTTTTTCAGGTCTGGTATATATGGTGTCATACATGCAGTGATCAATCAGTGTACAACACGCATATCAGCTATAGTGCGTCTATTGTCTTATTAGACTATGGCAAAATCATGCATGTAACTAAAACCTTTGTTTTGGAAGTATCTCATGTCTGAATATGGTGTCTCAGTCTTTGTTGTAATTTTTGTCTTCTCTAAAGCTGCACATGCATGCACGCTAGCTTTTTGCTAATGGTTGTTTGACGGGAACGATCTAGAACTTCTTTGACTCATATCTCCAGGCGTGTTTGTAATTAACGGAAGCACGACAACTCGCCAGGAAGAAGTAAACACACGTTTATTAAAAACAAATCGAAATTAAGCAATTCAACTCAGTTATTTCAATTCACAAGTATATGCTTCAAAGTTCTATAGTGTATATAATATACTATACTATATATATGTGCTCACATCTTTTAATCTGCTGGAACTAAAACCTTTTATATTTTAATACTCCTTATTATAAAAACAAGCCTCGAGGTAATGATTATAATGCTTTGTCTTCTCAGTCAAAGACGACTCTTTCACGAAACTTTAGACAAATTCAAGTTGCCAAATCACAAATATTATGATCACGAAGTTGAGCTCGTTGAATATGTGTCCTGCCAAGATAATATATTCAGTTTTATAGACATACACCATGCATATATAGACGTACGAGAACGGGCTCAAACATTTAGGGGCAGGGAAGCTAGGTTTTGCCACCCACCTTTTGAAAAAAAAATATTGTGGTTTGCAATAATGCATTTTGAGATTTAGAAGACAAAGATACGGCGGTCATGTTGAAGGAAAACATACTCTAAATACAATAGCTGTTAATCGGATATTCTTTTGTACCATGACAGGCAAACCAGGTTAAAAGCATGCAACCTGTCATGAGTCTGATCAGTCTGATTGTCCTGCATGTTAGGCGTTGACAAAAACGTCGCTTGATCTTATTGATTCCCCACAAACAAACAAACTATAACGAATTACTTACAAGCTATAAAGCAATGCTACAATAGGACACCACAATCATATACATATATAAACAATATATATATGCATAAAAGGCCCACGAAATAATCTGAGTTAATATAAATATAAAATTTATTTCTCGTGTTCATCAGAATCAGAATATGCTTTGCTCACTCGAAAATAAACTTCATATTTCCGCACATCATGGATCTTTATATATATATATATATATATATATTAGCTTTTTACACGAATCCGGATTGAGATTTAGCTCATTCCAGATTGAGTTCAATCCGGTTCTCGTTCCACGGAATGTAAAGGTGGTGCGAGATATCATGTGATCGGGAGGACTAGAACGAACAACGCATGCGTGTTTTCTAACATTTATACTGAAATTTCAGATTTCCCGCGGATTTCATTCCCATGTAAACACGGATTGACTTCGCATTTCAACCCGGATTGAAACTCAATACTCCCTACTCGACAAGCAATCTGTTGCTCATGTAAACAGCCCCTTACTTGCATCATCATCTAAACATGAATAAGTTGCATAACTCGCACATCATAATTATATTACGTTCTCTCTCTAGCTAGCTAGCTATATACTTTAATTTCAATCTGTTCCCAATCGAAATGGCTTTTGATAAGTCAAAGGTTACATGCATGAAAAGAAGAAGAAACATTCGTTTTGTTTTGTTTTAAAACCACATTCTATATCACGATCTTTTATAGATGGTACTCAGGTTGCTGACAACACATTCGCCAGAGATTCTTCCAACGGGGGCAGGCGAAGATGCGAGGCGGTAAAAGTGGGAGGGACAAGTACGCCCCTCGTGTTGGCCCCTTCCATTTATACCGCCCCGCATTCTCGCGTGCCCCCGTTATCCCTACGAGCGTGAATCCAGGGAGCAAAATGTGGCAAAACGTAAAATGACTGGGTCTATTATAATTAAAAAGATTCCTTTGCCAAGTGAGAGAGGATGAGACTTAAAAGGTGTACGATAAGCCCACTGATGAATGAGACTGACTCACCATGCATACAGTTATATTAGACTATAACCACCCTTTCGAAAGTAGCTGCCTTTTGAAGAAAATTCCTTTTTGGCTAGCAGTTATATACTAAGTGGGGTTATGCAATAACCAAGGTTAACATGAGGGGCTGCCTCCTCCGCAGGTCACACACGCCCAATTTAGGGCCTGCAAGATCCTGTTAAAAATTTGGCAAAACTTGGCACGGAATAAATTTGCATAATTAACTACCATTGTTAATAGCCATGGCTATATCCGAAGATTTTGAAGGCCATTGAACACTTACGACATACGAATCCTAGCTTTAAAATGAAGGAATTGTTGAAAAAAGCAATTACGGTTGAACTTTGTCAACTTTCGGCCGGAATAATCAACGAAAATGCACTTTAGTCTACCCAGAGACTCTTTAATTTGGTTTATACTTTTTCGGTTTCCACAAGAACTGAAACTTGAATTACGTACGCTACACTATAGCCTACAATTTAACAAAATTAAATCTCATTAACTCTTGGTCAATTGACAGTCTTCGATAGCTAAATAAACCAAAAAAACAATTAGAAAAACCTGTACTTTCCTGACCGTCGAATTTGCTTTTGTTCGGCAGATATTTTTTCCTTCAATTCCTTTTTGTCGCTAAAAATATTATTGGCAGAAGGTCGGTAATTCTAAAACATATTGGTTTCTTCATTGTCATGATCTAGATCTGTAAGAAAGTTTAGACCGAATTTCCTGGACGTACGTTTGTCGAACAACGGCCGGAAAGATTTTGCATGCCCTCTCAAAACTAATGGGATCAGTCCCCATTTTGTTTACAGGATCTGTCAGGCCCTCCAAAAAGTGTGACCTGTCCATGATGCAAAGAGGGCCTGCGGATGAGGCAGCATGAGGGGTAGCCTGGTACCATGGGCCAGGTAACCACTAAAGACTGTTGAGAGGGTCTGCCAGATCCTGTAAACAAAATGGTGACTGATCCCATTATGCACAGCGAGACTAGGCCCTAGAGGCGATAGTTTTGAGAGGGCCTGCAAGTTTCCGGCCGCTGTTCGACAAACGTACGTCCAAGTTCTTTAAACACTGTGACCCACCAGGAAATTCGGTCTAAACATTCTTACAGATCATGACAATGAAGAAACCAATATGTTTTAGAATTACCGACCTTCTGCCAATAATATTTTTAGCGACAAAAAGGAATTGAAGGGGAAAATATCTGCCGAACAAAAGCAAATTCGACGGTCAGGAAAGTAACAGGTTTTTCGTATTGTTTTTTGGTTTATTAAGCTATCGAAGACTGTCAACTGACCAAGAGTTAATGAGATTTAATTTTGTTAAATTGTAGGCTATAGTGTAGCGTAATTCAAGTTTCAGTTGTTGTGGAAACCGAAAAAGTATAAACCAAAGAGTCTCTGGCCTTTGGGTAGACTAATTAGTGTATTTTCGTTGATTATTCCGGCCGAAAGTTGACAAAGTTCAACCGTAATTGCTTTCTTCAACAATTCCTGCATTTTAAAGCTAGGATTCGTATGTCATAAGTCTTCAATGTCCTTCAAAATCTTCGGATATAGCCATGGCTATTAACAATGGTAGTTAATTATGCAAATTTATTCCGTGCCAAGTTTTGCCAAATTTTTTACAGGATCTTGCAGGCCCTAAATTCGGCGTGTGTCACCTATCCATGATGCAATAGGGCCTGTGGAGGAGGCAGGCATGAGGGGGGTGCTTGGAGACTGGGCCGAGCTACCGCGCATCGCTCACTACGCTATTGCTCGACTTGCTGCCACACACAAGTTCGAGAGCTCCGCAAATTTCAAACTCCCACCATCCCTCCCTTCAATTGAAAAAGAATGGTAAGTTTTTACTCCGCCAATTTACTGGTGTGAAGGTGTTAGCTGTCCCGAAGGGGGTGGCCAGCTCAAGATACCACCTGGTTGGATCTTAACCTGATTCCAAGTACCACTTCTCGCTCCAGTCCAAGGCCCCCTCGGCCAACAGCTTGCACCTAACCAACCAAGCGGGTATAAAGTAAGGTGAACGAAGATGTTAAATGACAAATATATATACAACTACTGTAAAGAACCGGAAAAATAAAGCTCTCAGCATGCTTTAGTGTTGTAACGGGAAAAAACCCAGCAAAAGTGAAAATATTCTTGGCCATGTTCCTGATACGCTAGTCAGTATTTTATTTCAGTCGATGACGCGGAGACAATTCAGTCAGACCTGGTTTTCACCTGACGTCACGGCGGCCATATTGGTGCACAATCTTAATATTTTGTATTTTTTCACCACCCCAACGGGGCCACCGATCACATGAGTGAAAACGATCCATGTACGCACGGAATAACGAATGAAATCCCTAAATATTGGTTCAAATTAAGTAAAATGCACTAGCTATACACCTTGGCCGATAATCAAACTATATTTTATAGTAATGCCAAATGATTAATATCTGCGAGTCCAATACGTAACTGCATAAGCGCCAATTTTGGAAAAGGTTCCAAAAACTATGAAAAAAACATATTGTTGGACGGGAAAGGATCGAGGAAGCGATATGCGCTGCTATATGAGTGCTATCCCAATCATTTATGGCCAAGATTGTATAGTTCGCCACTTATTATTTACTTGCACTCTATACTCTATTAGTGACGAGTTATTGATCAAATATCTTTGTGCGTCACAAGTTGTTAAGAAGCCTCCGGACTAATGGTCAAATTTTGCAGAAACTTGTCATCATCAGAAGTTTAGCCAGTTCCGTCAGCTTTTATATAGTTTTATGAATACCATAAAATTAAATTATACGGTAGGTAAACCGTGTTGAGTCGGATCGAGAAAAACCCAACAACATAACCAATGTAAATATTTAATTTTGGGTAAAGATATAAATTGATCTTCCAAAACCTATAACTAAAGTATATGGCAATTTTCCAGGCTTTGTATAGTTCAATATTTTATCTTGTGGTGCGGCATGTTGACCTTCTGAAGTAAATTAAAAGAGTGTTAATTGCTAGCTTAGCTTAAATATGGCTTCAAAGTTGACATGACAAGTTTGACTTCGAGTGGTTCATTAGTAGGAAATTGGTCACTGCCTGAGTCAGAGAGGTCACTCACTGCCTGGTCTCAATTCGATTCTTGTTTTTCTTTATTTTGTCAGTTCCTGTATCTGTATTGGCAGGATATAACCACGGTTTCATTTAAACCAGGAACATTGTAGTGTTTACAAATTGTAGCGTGTAGGACATAATTAAAGCGTGAAAATAGACGAACACATATTTAAAATATAACTACTACAACAGTGTTAATATTGGATACTGAGAAGGCCGTAACTTTATACTTGAGTAAATGCACTATAAGGTTGACATTTGATTTATAGCAGTTCAACAAGACATATTATGATTTCTGACTTTTTTTAGTTACAGGATAATACCTTAAAACTGCCAGCTTGTTACCTACAACTAATTTCCTCGACGTCGACGAAGTTAATTCGAATTAAATTCGTCTGAATTAAATTCGTCTATTGTGCGACGTTTGAACACTTTCAGAATGAACATTCTTAGAACATACACTTTCAGAATGAACATTCTTAGAACATACACTTTCAGAATGAACATTCTTAGAACATACACTTTCAGAATGAACATTCTTAGAACATACACTTTCAGAATGAACATTCTTAGAACATACACTTTCAGAATGAACACTTTCAATCAGAATGACCACTTTCAGAATGGCCACTTTCAGAATGACCACTTTGTATAGGTAATAGCATGGTTTCGAGTGCAATTTGGAAAAAAACATGCACGAGTGAGTTTTTCTAAGACTATCAAAATTGCACGAGTCCGAAGGACGAGTGCTATTTGAGGTCTTTGAAAAATTCACGAGTGTGTGTTTTTTCCAAATTGCACAAGAAATCATGCTATTACTTATTAATAATATACATGAAAAAATTTAACATGAAAATAATCTTTCCAATCAAAATGCTTTGTGCAAATAACATACATGAAAAAAATTAACAGGAAGAGCTTTTTCTGTAGTCAAAAATGACTTTTGTACAAATTTAAAAAAATAAAAAATTTGCACTGTATTTCCTTTTTTCTGCACTGTATTTCCTCAAAACTGCACTGCTCTCAGCCAATCAGAATGGGGCAATTTTTTCATGTATATTATTACAGAATGAACACTTTCAGAATGAACACTTTCAGAATAAACACTATAGAATGAACGTTTTCAGAATGAACACTTCAGTTCAGTTCAGAAACGAAGACTTCATCAGTTCAGAATGGCGGAACACTTTCAGAATGACAACACAATTGTTACGATTAATTGCTGTGTCTGTGGTCGAATCGAAATGTTAGCATTGTCCACAATATATATTAGTTTATTAATCTCTGTAAGTTGGTAAACGCCTGTATACTTTTGAAGGCAAATACCGCATGGGATCCCAATTAAAATCTCAAATGTCACCCTACAAAGACCGCCTGGCACCGCCTGCACCTTGACGTATAATGCCTCAGTATATATCCCTGTAATTTATAGGCATCATAATTGTTCAGTTATTTTGCAAGATTTTGATTGAGAACCGATGTTTGAGAGCCATAACAGTCAGTGTTCTTACCTATACTATAACCAGTGTATAACTATAGTTTGGGTGAATCGGAAAGACGCCTGAGCTCGAGTTTGTTGAGAAAACTGTAACTAATCGCATACTAAGGGTTGTTCATATGAGGCGGGATAGCCTGGCTGATTGCTGATTTTATGTCACGAAAATCCTATTACGACTATTTGAGAAATAGTATACATGTATAAAATCTTAGCTGGAAATTGGAGCCAGTAGTCGGTATCGTTATTGTTTGTGAAAACTAGCTTAATGTGAATTAGTTTAGCATTTATCACATAGAAATCGTGCATATATCGGCTATGGATGGTCTAAATCCCATCTAATGTCTGTTGGGAGTAGCCAAGAGTTCAACTTCATTACTGCGCGTTGTCAGAATTTACAGCAAGTGAACGTAATGCGCTTTAATAGGAGATAACTTGCATGAAAATCAAAACAAGAGAATTATAGTTTGACATTAAAATGTAAAGTCTGAAAATTATTATGTCATTATTAATGCAGTCGGAAAATGGCGGTCTACAAACACATTCATTTCATATCACACGTTTGTATAATAACAGCTGGAAACAAAAAAACGAAATTAAAAAATACTTATTAGGTTGCATAGTGGTTTCGGCATGTCGGGGTCAGCACTTGTCACAATTTATGACACGGGTGTTTTGCCAAGACTGGTATTAAAAGAATGTATATGTCGTTTAATCACTTAATTTACACATAGTTGAAGGTTAGAAAATACTAGTAGTATTTTTCTCTGTCCAGTCAGTTCACTTTATAAACTACCTAACCAGCACTTTTAATTGCAAAGATTTTGGTGTTTGTTCAAATCATAGTTCAAATATAAATTTAATGTCATTATTCATGCAGCTGATTTTCTTTTCGAGTATATTTATCATAATCGTAGTCGTATATATACGCGCGCGGTGGCAGTTGTCTCAATGCATGACTCGTATACGGTATAGTCAAGGCCATATGTCGTTTTAATGACTTTTATAAGAATATAGATTACAGTCACTTCAAGAGCCTTATTCCCTTATCTCATTTATCAGACGCATGAAATTCCTTTCTCGACATTGTTTCCTGTCGACTGTTTTCATCATCTAATGACGATGAACGTACCCCCTTCCTTCTATATCCCAGCAGGAACCCATAGATCAATTGACACCGTTTTTTCTGAAACTGTTTCAAACAAGACCGCAGGGCATGACCTACAACACTCGTTGCTTGGAAATTGGGACATTGCCTTTGCTATAATATATATACATATATACCACTTTCTCTAGTCTCACTATTCTTTGAATTGCTAAGCCGCGTTGACGTTTAATCAGATAGAAGGGTCAATAATTTAGGTGTGATACAGATTACAAGCCAGTAGACTTAATATTCCTCGGCATGTCTGGAACGGCTGCTTCACGTGGTTGCGTGATTCACGCGCAAACGTGCATAATATTTTAAATAGTTTGATGTAGCGTCACGGCATGCCCACGATTTACTAGATTTTTCATGACAACTACCACAGTTGACTTCACAAATATCACCAAATTCACAAATAGTTCGTATAAAATCATTAACCTAGATAAGTTAAAGAGCGCTTTCTTCTTAGGCGCGCTGCCAGCCTACCACATATGCATGCACGCGTAATTTTTTGAAATTTTCCAGTGGTCAGTCGGTCCTACTTGCACGCGATTGCATAAGTCTAGCGGAACTTCTACAACTTACTGCCCAGTTTCACGCAACGTTTCTTGTTCTGAACTAACACTGAAGGAGTCTAAAATATCTACAATTATCTTCTTTCTAGAATTTAGTCTTACCTTTGATATCACAATAATCACAACTCCATCCGTTTTTGCGGTCAGCAGTAAACAAAATCAATCGCGGATATTCCCATCCGCAATTCTACTTTACAAGGCTCAAGTTTTCTTTGTTATTCTGTTGTATCGGAGTATATCGACAAAACTGGAATCAAAGACAATCTATAAAGGTGTTCCTTATAGCTCAGTTCACTGGTATTTTACAGTATCTCGCTTGTCCGCACACGCATATTATACTTAACCTATATGAGAGACTGCTGAGCAGTGAGCCGGCCTAAATTAATTGACCCAATATGGCTGACCCCAACAGGAAACAGGTTTTTCGAAAAAGATGAATGTTGACGGAATAACGCTTAATACCTTTTATTAGAGGTATAACATTTCCTTTGAGGATATGAGGTGAAGGACCCCAACACATCACATGCAAGTCAGCATTTTAAGTGTTAGATATCTTATCTTTCGTGCCGCAGAGACAATAAAATAGACCCAGACGGAGTTTTATTTATGTATACCCCATCAATAGCGGTACGTCACTGACAGTGTTCGATGATATTTAAACTGAGACAGCACAAGGCTTTATGAAGACTAGCCTGCTGAACAGGCGGTTTTGGTGAGGCACAGTCCGCGAGGGGGAGGGGAACATGGAGATTATACCCAGAGACCACATCTCTGACTTTCTGCAAGTCCCACTATACCAAGGTGTTCTGCCGGGCGGCAGAGTACTCCCACAAAATAACTCACTCAAATAGACAGACGGACTTGGAGCAAGTCTGAGAAGACCCATCGTACTATGACTAATCCTCACTCTGCATTTCTTTATCATTTCATATTTAGAATGCATGTCAAACCAACGTGTTAGCACGGATCAAAGATTAAATCTTTAATTGGTTCTTCATTTTATCGAGATATTTTACCTCACGTAGTGATTAAATTGATATAATAATATACTCTTTCATCTGACACATGCAATATGATTGCATAGATATATCTCAATAACTACACTTAGTATACATATTAGAGCAAAAATTATCTACTTGACGCGTGTTTTTCTTTACAATCAGCTTTATAGAGTAGTCAATGACGCAATTTTGTTGTGAGAGGTTGATGGTCGTGTGACTGACTACACCTTTTTGGCTTTTTCTACGAGCGTAAACCCAACTTTTTTGTTGTTAACCTCCCCCCCCCCCCCCTAAAAAAAAAGCACAATTGTGCAAAACAAAACAATTATAGTTCTACAATTCGTCGCCTCTGCTGATCCTACTCAGCTAAATGTGAAATTTAGCGGGTCAATGAAAACGTGGTCAAAGATTGCATCGAGCATTGCGATAACCATGTTTATTGTTTGTTTTTAATATACGCATTAACACAAGTCTACAACTTCCAGGATTATATTATCTAAAACGTACCAGTTATGCAGTATTCAGTAATTTTGTTTTTTTGTCACAAAATATTTGAGAAATTGCGTAACGAGTTGTAGTATACGCAATCATTGAGCTATTGCTCATTTCGTATATCATCATTATTCACATTACGCGAATCCGGCAGTCAAGCTGAACCATATAACATTTTTTATAAAAAGAACAATCACCGGATGCTTAACTGTTTTAAAAAATTATAATCCTGGAAGTTCTAAACTGCATACACAACAAACAATAAACACTTCACCCGAATTAAAGGAAGCCTAAAATCACCACACAATTAGTTAGTGTTATATAGCGTACAACCATGCAGTTTAATTCAATACGATTTAATATATTGTACTGCACCCTTTTTCACGTTTACAATATTTTTTGCTTGTTGAATGTTAATAATTTTGTAGTCAAAAAAATAAATATCCGTGAGCAACGTTGGAAAACCTTGAGGCGATGAGGCACCTACGCGTGAGGCTGGAGTTTATTATTCTATTGTCTTGCTGGCCACACACAGGCAGTCAAATCGAATGACTTATGTCTGATACAACTGATATTTACGTATTGCATATGTCATCAAAAACAATTAAACTATTAAAAATGCAATTAAATATAAAATACCTGGTGTAGTGTTGTTCCTTGAGTTGTTCTATTACAGTCTCTCTCGGCTAATAAATCGATATTTAATAGTTTAATTGTTTTTGATGACATATCCCACAGATAAATCAGTTGTATTAAACAAGACGTGCAGTGATTGGACTGTTTGTGGATGAGTGCATGGTCCACACCAGAGTTGCATGGCAGAGAAGCGAGACTAATTTTCCATCTCATCATGAGTTTGCATGATTTGCAAGAATTGGTGATATGACTTTGCTCTTGTCAGTTTTACTTTCCCTGGTCAAATGTCAGTTGTTACCCACATGCATGCACTGCTCTCATAATCTGTGAATTTGTATACACTTTATCATATCACTGTTTTTATTTAATATATTGCTTTGTTTGTCATAAGTTCAAACACTTCAAGTCAAGCAGAGCGGGTTTGAAGTGAATATTGATTCACAAAAGAAAAATAGAGAGAAAGAGTTTCACTTGTTGAGAATCTCATTTATTTTCTTTACAAGATTATCTTCAGGACATAAAATTTATTTGTTATTATTTATTTGGTATTCCTGTATTTAATTAACAAGCAATGTTTAAATTCTAAACTTAAATAAGTATTATTTGGACCAGAGCCATGCAGATACTCTAAATTAACTTGTTTTTAAACTGCAAGTCACTCTAAAGTAAACCATTGCGAACTATAACTTTATTGCACATAAAGATTATTATTGCTATATGATTAGATCCTCTCGTTAGATCCTCGATGAAATTTACGTCTTTTCATTTTAATGTTGCATGAGAACATAAAATTTTTATCAATCATAATTTAAACTCGACACACATGACATATGTCTCAACACTGGACTAAAAGTTGGCACATATTGGAAAGTCATACCATTGCTACTTTTCTATTTGGTTTTCACCAATCTCAAGTAAAGGTAAACAACTTTATTTAACGAGGGTAAAAACATGTGACAGTTTTATATGGAAAACTAATAACCTTGTGGCTCGCTGGCTTTTATTACAAATACGATTGCTATTCGGTTAGCCGTCCTAGCCTGTGTAAAATTTGAAAAACCACAGCTACTAACGTAGCTGCATGTGACGCAGCTAGGTACTCTTCGGTCAATTTCCGCTTTCCTTTTATTGTCTGACAGCAGTTTCTACTTTACCCGATTTTTTATGGGTCGGCTTATAATTTATAAATATTTTACTAGGTAACATATATTGCTGATGTGGATTACTTACATGCACGCAAAACGTGCCTATTTTTAAATGTTTACAACACTTTGCAATGCGATTTATCAATTCATGAGCGGACACCTCCCAAACGTGTCCAATTAATATCAGGGTTTGATTGCGTGTGTTAATTTCTGGAAAGTATTATACATTGACCAAAGAATTCAAAACTGCAGCATGATAAATAACAATTACAAAACAATTTACTGCAAAATAACGTGATGCAGTACTGTTATTAATTTCTGAAATAGTAATTTAACCAGGCAAAAGCCAAGAACCAAGCTTTTCAAACCAGAACAAGAACCATAAGTTTTTTTCTACTAAGTCTAGTTTAATTCGTTCTTTAACTAGAATTTCTAACTGTACAGTGCCGCAGATAAAAACTATTAAGATGTTTATGTAATATTTGTGAGAGAATTGGCCGCTTTAATCCTGTATCAGGAGAAATGAATAAGGGGCGGACCATTAGAAAAGTGATGGGGGGGGGGGGAGGACCAAAAAAAATTCGTCCAAGGCAATGTGCTCGGGGGGAAAATTCATACACAAAGAAAGTTTGAGAAAAAAAATTCGTGCAGAACCTTCTCATGGTGAAAACTAGGTTTGTGTATTAAAAAAAATTCATGCAAAGGATTAGACAATAAAAATAAATTCCTGCACAAGAAAATGATAAAGAAAAAAATTCGTGCAAGCTGAAAAAGTCCCCCCCCCCCCCATCACTTTTCTAATGGTCCGCCCCTAACGGCGAAAGCCTTCTCATGACGTAAGATATTGTTGATTTTACGTCATATCTATGTTTTCCAACCTTGTAGAGTTTTCCTATTAATACTAAGTCCCAACAGTAGCAAAAGCCAAAAGAGTCATTTCGAATGCATTGAAAGTCATGCAATTTCGCGCAGTTTCTTTAAGTTTAGTTTTAGGATTACGGCGCTTTGGTTCATATATATAATCTTGTTTAAAATGCTATTATAGGCCAGACATATTGAATGAGCTCATAATATTAGACACATACTCATGACGAGCGTTATAAATTTATTTACCATTGAGAGACCTTCCAGACGAGAAGAAATAAATCTATAACAGATTATGCGCGTTAATCACTTGTTGGCAACATGCAGTGGATTCGGAAATGCCTCACAGCTTATTTCGTGACTTATGAGTGCATAAGTTTGTTTGAACAAGACTTTTTACACCTTGGTTTTATTTCCTGCAATGCAATGGATGTGATTAAACACCATGGATTAAGTTGTCAATGATAGAGATTTTTTCTTGACTCTTAATCTCTCAATACTTGGGTAGTATTTGTCTGCAGTCTAGTATTTCTTAATACTATAGAAATAGTTCACATTATTTATGTCTGACACGAAAAACGCGCTCTGATCACGCGCTCCACATTTTTGGACGGCTAAATATTGTCTACAAGGTCAATGACCAGCATATGAATAGATGGGGCTGTTGCTAGCGCGGTTATAACCGGAATAACTCGTTTGATTTAGATCCTGCTGTGGTTCTAAAACTCACATAAACCTAATTTGCAAAGCAGAATTGGTTTAGTTCAGATGCAAACAATTCCTAAAGTTGATTCAAATCTCCTCTTGCGGACGGGCAAATAATTTCGTGACATGGTTTAGCCCATAGGCTGATCTTTAAGGTGCCATTCATATGAGGCGATTACGACTATTTGAGAAATACAAAATCACATAACAAAGCAATAGTGGGTTTGTTTTTCTGTAAGTATAGCACACGGGGTATTATAATTTTTTTTGTATAGTCAAAGAAAGATTTCCGTAACATAAAAGCCCGGTTACCCACAGGGAGCCCACTTGGCAATTCGTCATGCCAAAAAGCGCGTGGCGCACCCTGTGGCGGACTCGAAAGACGCGCGGGGGATGAAAATAATAAAGGATGAAACACGAATTCTTCCAGGGGCGTATTAAAAGCCCGGTTACCCACAGGGAGCCCACTTGGCAATTCGTCATGCCAAAAAGCGCGTGGCGCACCCTGTGGCGGACTCGAAAGACGCGCGGGGGATGAAAATAATAAAGGATGAAACACGAATTCTTCCAGGGGCGTATAGGAACCGGGGGGAAAACGGGGCATGTGCCCCCCCCTAACTTTGTCATGAAGTGCCCTTTTTGCAACAGAAAAGTGTCCCTTTTATGATTAAACATGTGTTTCAAGTGTCTTTTTGAAGTCCTATCCCCTGAACAAAGTGCCCTTTTGAAGCCATGCCCCTCCAACATCACCTAGCTTCCTACCGTCCTACGCCACTGAATTCTTCCTTGTTTTGAACATCCGCGTTTTAAGCGCCTATAGGTATTCAAATTGTAAGATAATTGAACGAAGTAGTTGTGATAATGATTCATTTATCAAAATATAAATCAAAATGATGCAAAATCTCAACTTTTAGCCGTGATTTTCCAGCTAAATTACATATCGTATTTTCGGGAGATGTGTTCCGCAAGTACTAGCTAGGACACTACATCATCGTTGACACTTCGGATAGCTACGAAATCCTACGATAAGCTTTTTGGATAAAGCGGGAAGTCTCAGGATTATTGATTTATTGCACATTCATCTGACTATGAGTTTCAGTCGGTTTCTGAGTATTCTAACGGTGGCTCCCAACGATACGAGATGTCCTGGCTACTTGAGGAACACATTCCACGTTGAGCAAGCCCCCCTAACCTGAAACATCTTCCTACTCCCCTGACAGTAATACTGCAGAATGCAAAACATTAAACCACGAAAAATGCATCATAAGGGTAGAATGGGAAAAATTTGAGAGGGAAATCATTAACGACTACGCTTTTCTCCAGTTGTAACGAATCACACGTTGCACAGCACAACCAAATCCTTCTTTGTTGTACAGTCCTTGAAAACTATCTTGAATGCCCATCCGTCATAATGCCATTGTCACGAATATACGCCAAATAAACCATCATCACGAATTGTTCTCGTATTTTTCTGACCATCAGATTTATAAATTCTGGATCAACTGTGACGAGTTTTCAAAAGTTTTTGTGTAACTCATCAGTTGGGGAAGTATCCGAGAGTACCTCTGGGGAAGCCCTCGGACAGAGTGAGTTAAGTGATATTACACTATTGTTTAATTTCAGCAGTGGTTGATCTTGGCCATGTGGAATCACTCGTTAGGTGCATTAGCTGCTTATAAACTTTTAGCCAGTTGTGCAAACATCGTTTCCGGTTTCGTAAGATCGTTTTAAGTTTCCTATCGAGTTCCCCTTCATTATCTATGGTTTCGATACATAAACTTGGGGAGGGAAGCGCTTGTCAGCCTCCCACCCCTTCCTGCTCAACTGCTCGCCTTTACAGGCTATATACTTATTAGAGGAAATGTATACGGTAGATGTTTATATAGTGAAAAGGAAGACTGCACTGTTAGTGACTAAGATCAAACGCAAGGAAGAGTTGTTTGGATGAAAAAATAACACACTAGCTCTTGAGTAGTCTATAACTTCTCCAACTAAACGAATCAGTGTTCTAAGAGAAAATCAAAGTAAAAGTTGACTTTATTTGAGCAAGTGTTTCATCACATATCCAAGCTCCATCTCGGTATTGATTTCCTTTTTTTTTTAATCAGCGGATTCAGTGCCACAGAATGGGGTTCAGTCGTCTGCGGCGCAGGCTAGATCTTAGGCAGAGCGGATTATCTTATATTAACGTCTAGATATATATTGTCGGGAAACGCGGCCAAATTATTTGTTCTAAGTATTTGTTCACGTTTGTTTAATTATTATAATTTATATAGCCAGAATTAATTTCAATTTACACCAAATAATTTTAGTATTTCATAAGTATGGTATTTTAGAGTTATTGCAACGCATTAAGCCAATGGTTATCAAAATAAGTTACAAAACAAAAACCTACATTTAACATTTAACAAATAGATTACATTTTGCCGTTGTCTGTTCAGTTATTGAACACCCATGGGCCATGACAGCTTTTCCAGTTTTAGCTTGACAAAAATAACAAATAAATAACTACACAAGTATTTCTATACTTATATGGCAGTGAAGTGAATGTTATACCGTCAAACCTTGATGCTCAATGCAAACATTTCTGCAAAATCACCACAAACCAGTGCAAATAATAACCTTCGCACTATCATTGTTCAACAGTTCAATTCCTCTAGTAAGCATATTCGCGCAATTATAACAGAGAGTGTTGCATAGGCTGAAATACTATAGACGGGAATATTAAATTATATCCTGCGAGCAGAGCCTTCTTTTCCTTATTTCTTCGCTGAGAGAGAGGAAGAAAAGTAGGCTCTGCTGTATTCGCGTTTGGCTTCGTCCAAAATTTAGGACGAAGTAACCCGTTTAAGACCCGTTTAACCGGTTCTCGTTTTGTTTTCTGCTCTGATTGCCGGACTGGGTTCGAGATTGTAACCAAGCAACTGACATGCATGCGCAATGGAAACCAGTCACGAATACAGCAGAGCCTACTTTTCTTCCTCTCTCTCGGCGAAGAAATAAGGAAAAGAAGGCTCTGCTTGCAGGGTAATTAAATTAATTACTATAGATTTTCATCTGACGTCACGGCGGCCATACTGGTGTACCGAAACAATGAAATGGCGGCCATATTGGTGTCCCATCTTTACCCTATGGGAATTTAGCTCTATTCTCCCCCAATATTGGGCCACTGAACACGTGAGTGAAAACAATCAATTAAGGAGAATCAGTAACTACATATATACGTCATCAAAAATGAGAGTCCAAACATTGGCAAATTTTATGAACATATTTTCATTACTATCGTCGCACTCAAATGAGTCCACTAAGTTTTCTCCTGACTTACAGTAGATCTCACACGCCGTATGGTCAGTTTCAGCTTGCTTTGGAAATCCAAAACGTGTAATTGAAATGAACATTCCGGACTTACGTTGCAATGTTCAGAACTACATTGCGAGGTACATACAAATTTAAGTTGGCAATTTGTTTCTGTTTAACCAAGTATCTATTATTATTCATTTCCATCAAACACTATACAACAAATAATCTTCTACTCCGTGATTTCGCCAAAGGAATTCAATTCAAAGCTTATTAAATTCGAACTTCACAATGAACTTCGCGAACTTCCGTACCTAGTACCCAACCTTCCAACAAATGTTGACAAACGAATTTCAAAAGCAAGCTGAAACTGACTATAAGACGAAGAGTTTTCTCATTGTCATTTGAGTTACACTATAGCCATCCATGACTTATTTTCATTATCTTTAATTATTCTAGAATTTAAAGTTGTAATTTCAATTGTTTTCTCTGGATCATTGTTGATAGATCATCAGTCACTAATAGCTACTAATGTCTAATAAGAACGTTCAAAACGTACGAGGTAATTTCTTCTCGCTCTGTAATTGGATAATGTGTCTAGTGGAAATAGCCAATCAACTTCTTGGATTAAACGCACGCTCACCCAATCCTAAATCACCTTCTGTTAATTCAATATCACGTGAATCTGTACCGTCAACAGGCTGTCTGACAATAACGTCAGCATCACTGCTTTCGCCAAGATTTCTTTCATAAGTTGTTGTATTATCCAAAGTACTCAAACTCTCCACACTTTCAGCCAAATTGGATTTCTGCAGAAACAAAGATGCAATGGTAAACAAACGATAATTATATACAAAAATACGCGCTTTCAAAATGGTCGCCTGCATAATGATAAACAAACTGAATTAATGAATAAAAACGTTCGAGAAAACATTATGCAAGGTCATTATGGAAAACTTTTTTATTGAAAGCTAGTTTTTACATAGCCTGAGAAAACAGGCGTTCTTTCGCTCCTTGGGGCACTCGCAAAGGAGCGAAAGAACGTCAGTTTTCTCAGGCTAGGTATTTTACACGAAAACGCGATACGGTAAAAGTTTAGAATAAAGAATGTTAAGTTTACCAGTAGGTGTGTTCGAAAATTCATCAATTTATCGAATAATCGTGGTATAATTATATTAGTCGCGATTATCTTACAAAAACGTCACAACTATTCGATAAATTGATTAATTTTCGAGCACTTACTGGTTCATAACACTCTGCAGTCTATATTTTTATTGTATCGCCTGCAGTACGAGGATACGTTGGACTGGGTTAGTACTTGGAAATAGTTGAATACACACTTCCCGAATTCGCTTCAATGCCCACGAAACAATTCCAAGTCGCGGTTGGCAATACTACCCAGCCTCGATTTCAAGCCATCGTTCGTGCTTACTGAAGCAAATTCGGGAGGTATCTGCAGGTAACCGGCTGGGAATAATATCGTCTTGTATGATCCTAGCCTCGTAAAGCAGACGTTGCGAGGCGCTTCCGTTGCACTCCATTCCCTCACTATAGTATGATCCCCGATCTTGAGACTTTTGTGAGGAGAGACCAGAGTTGTTGCGAGTTTTTTGCCGGGTTCTTAGCTTTTCCTCCCTCAGTAAAATCATCATTAAAATCGACCTTTTAAGCTGTCTTATAAGAGAACTCCAGAAACTGAACAAGTTTAAATCTTGTGTATAAATATACTTCACTTCATTTCATCAATAAGTTCATGTAATAGATCAAACACGAGTTTGAGTGTTTCATCAAGGGTTCCAAACACAAGAAAACAAATGAAAACTGAGGGCCGTAGCCCCGATTATTGTTTTCGAATGTTTGGAATCCCCTGATGAAACACGATAAACGAGTGTTTGATCTTGCTTCTCAAACGAGTATTCGCTTCGCTATATATTTGTGGTGTTCACTAGGAAGTTTCCTACAGGTTTTCATTGGGTATCATGCAAAACTCATGCATGTGATGTGGTATACGTTCATGGATTGGCTACGATAATCATGAATTATTAATGATTTGAGAACCCTACATCTGAACTATTTTCTCGTAACGCAGAACCTTTCCTATAGGAGAGGAATTTCAAAGAGAAAAAGTCAATTTCAGTCTACCTGTGCTTCAGCTTCCTGAATGTTTGGTTTGGATAAACACGCAGCAAAAGCACCACACCAAGCAGGCAATGTTTCAGAAAGAGGAGGACCAGCTTTAGTGAACAATGGTTTCATGTATCTTTTATAACGCTAAGGAACATCTTTGTAAACACAAGTGATAACAGTTAAACTGTTACTATTAATCCAGAATAAAACAAGACAAAGTGTGAAAATAAGTTTGAAAGAATGGTATATCATTTATTTAAATAATTTTCAGCTTAAATAGAGAATAATACATGGATGTGCGGAAATATGAAATTTATTTCGAGTGTTGACCAGGATATCTCACGAGTGAGCGAAGCGAACGAGTGACATATCCTGTTCAACACGAGAAATAAATTTCATATTTCCAAGCATCCATGTATTGTTCTGTTTATTATATAAAAAAATTGTCCTATTGTCTTGCAAAAATTGCATTAAACTATAATGCTGATTCAGCGATAATCGTCACATGTGCGATTATCATAAATAATCACACATGTGAGATTATCACTTTAATTAGTGGTGGAAAAATCAATAAAACACTCTATTTTACATAATAATATCATTTATTCAAGTTTCATAACATTCACGCGTGTTATACTCCTTGACTTTTAGGAAGCCAAACTCCGTTATACTTAGGGCCTGTTTAAGGAGGTAGGGTTCCCCTAGCACCAGGGTCAAAGTTAGCCCGGGTTTACAAGCAAAATTTCACAGGTATCACCCTGCTGCCGGGTCAACTTTATTAGACGTGGTTACCAAGCACTAATAACAAGAAGCCTGGAACTAGTAAAAAGTTGACCTGGGTAGGTTATCCCTAGTTATCCCTACCAAACGCGTTTACAAAGACAAAACACAACCCGGCTACTTGGGTAACCCTAGTGGAGTGATAGGGTTACCCTATAAACACGACAAACAAAAAAAACAAGAAATGTACGAGAGCTAGGGTAACCCTACCTCCTTGTAAACAGGCCCTTAAAGTGAAACTAAACCATTTTTATTACCCGCGATTTAAATAGTCCTTGTTGAGTAGATTAGCAAGGAGGGGAAAAAATTGTTATTGAACACTTCTTTTTTTTAAGCATCTCTAAGATAACGAGATTGCGCATCTGTTTGTCCCATTGCGGAGGAGTGAGGGGGATTGGTATAGGATACATATGACTTAGTTCGCAAAAAAGTAAATTGAGGTTACTAGCACTTTTAATCTTTAACTGTCATGCATTACTTCAAAAAAGAAATAAAAAATTCGCGACTGCTATAAGTTGGTAAGAAAAATCTAGAAATAGAAGAGAGATAGAGAGAGGGGGGACTCCCGAGATTTGCTCCAGAATTCTGTCTCACTGTGTATGAAATAGATGGAAACCACAAAAACACACAAAATCTAGTCAAAGGATACTTTTTATCAAAATCGTACCAAATACGAAGCAGCCACGCCCTTTCGTAATACTGACGTCTATCAACCAAATCTGCATCGTCTTCCTGTTGTTTAAAAATAAAATCACAAAAAAAAAAACCCAGTTAAATATGAGATGGTTGAGAATATAATTACAATCTATCCTATATAAGGCATGTATCCAATAATCAGTTGTCATCTAATGGCATGAACAAACGTCAAACAATATAGGACACCCCGTCGTCAGCGTCTCTATAGGGACCTTAAGATATACGACGCCAACTTCAACGACGGCGTCCTCCAAATAAAAGAATTCTAGTTGTAAAACAAAGAGAATGAATAATTTGTAATCCCAAGAGTAATTCCAACACCGTCCTCGTTCTTTATACAACGCCACTTAGAGCATTTTCACGTCTTCAGGACGACGTCAACTCACCAAAATATAAACACTGTCCCTTGGCATTGACCCCAATACAAACACTACAATCATTTTAGCAATACTAGGACATTTTAAAAGTCATTAAACTAACTTCAAGTATCAAATATAATAGTTAACCGTGACTTTTTCCAGTTATAGAATTTATGTTGTTTTTCAAGCGCCGTCGTCGCATCTTAAGGTCCCTTATATATGGACAGCGAACAACCCGACTGTCCCGACCCACTTATTTTTCTTCTTCTCTAAACTGAAAATTATTGTCTTCCTAATAATACCCACCAAAAATGACAGAAATAAAATTTCAGTTTAAAAATCCGCAATAACCACAGCAACAAGATTCTGTTAATTAAATAATCATAAAACAATCATAAAATAAATTAGGTAACTAGTTGTGGAGTGTTTTATCGATCATAATAAAAATGTGACTTTTGTGTTAAATTTACACGATCCGATAATAATTAAACTCTAAGTCAGTTAGTTTCGATGGAAAAATTCAGGCCTTCAAATTTTTTTTAAATATTAATTTTAGGAATATGTTAATACGTAAAACGAATATTTGATGTTTTTTATTTGATATCTATAACGATTGTTTAATTTTAAATTGTTTCATCAGTAAACATCAACCTTACGGCTTCAAGTAGTTTAATGAAAGCAACGACTAACTAATTTAATAATGGTTTACACGTACACAGTACACCAGGATGCTCTTTGGTGAATCATAAAGCAAATTTAGTGTCAATTATAAATTTAGTGTCAATTATGAATTTAGTGTCCGGTCTATTTTAAAATATTAAATTATTAAAATAATTCATTTAATCAATCACATATGAAAATCACATATGGTCGAGCAAACATCAAATTCATTTGTGGCCTACAAAATAATCAACCAAAAATATATATACAGCTAACTTGTGGCGGCACTTTTAAAGTTTATGTACTCGTGTGTATCGCGTTGCGCGACACTTTTACAGTAGCGCTATAATAATAAAAAAAGGGAAGGGTGAAATTTTCCTTAGTTAAACCAAAAATATTTTAACACCGAGTCTTGTGACCAGTTATATAAGCTCTCCAACCAATACAGGTTTAAATACTTTCAAATTACAGAGTTCTAACCGAAGGTTCGTATAAACCTTAACGTTAGCCACTGGTGCCACTAGCTGGTCGCGTACGCGACTTGAATCCTGGCTCGTCGTGGCAGGGTACCCGACCTCGTTCCCGCCGTGGAGGCACTACATCTTACAAAATACGCCTAAAATTTTACCATTAACTCGAAGAAGTTTAAAATGGTCTTGCGCTAAAAGACTACTGTGTTAAAATAACTTCACTTAAACATTAAAATTAAAGTGCCCTTTAATGCACAACAGTGGAGGTTTCACTAGAAACCGCAGGATTGTCTTTCCGTCTATAGTAAATTTGCTTTCTGACGAAAAAATCACAGTCAAATAATCTTCTAGGCTCCTGTGTATTTGGCACTGTAAGTTGTAACTATATAATAATAAAAAAGATGATTTTAATTTGTTTGTCTTTCAATAAACTGAACATGTGTTTTATAGACTATTTGGCCAGATTTTCTAGTCGTGCGCCAACAAGTTTTGGATGTGCGCCTATATATACAAGTTAGGTTGCGCATTAAAATATTTAGAAACCGATAACAAGTGCGCCGAAATAAAAAAAAATAATCCTTAGGTCATGACGAAAAGGATTGTGCCGTTATCCGCCCCAAACAAATGATCAAGGAAATAAGCGTTTCCATCGGCATCCTTCTTGTTTGCTCGACCTGCTGTGGTTATTGCGAAAAATAAACCTACAGAACTGCAGACCCGTTGAAAACTTGTTTCCTCCTCAAAGCTTTCGTCTTCGGGATCCACCCCAACTCTAAAAATAAATTACAGTAAATTAATCGGCGTCAGTGAATTCCCTTTCTAAGGAACTCAATTTACTTTTTTCTTTACATATAAGAAAACCTAACTTTTAGAACAATTATTAAGGGACAGTGAACTCCGGTGGAGGATAATGATAAGAAGGTTTAATAATAAATAGAGTTTTCGATCTCCGTTCACACTGGAGCTGAAACGGCACAAAAAGCTATCCGATACAAGATGTACATCTTTCGAGATCGGAGCGGCGCAACGGCGTGCCGGCACAGAAATTGTGCTGGAACAGGCGTTTTGTGTGTGAACAGAAGGCCTATCCGGTATGGTTTTCGTGCCGGCACAAAAGCTATCCGGTATAGTGTGAACGGGGCCTTAGTTAGGTCTTTACGGCCAGTAAACTGCAAGTGACGTTACAACGAGACGCTATACGTAGTACACCAGGGATCTTCTAAGATATCATTATACAAGATCATCTCTCCCTTATTATACCTGCATACACTTACTTTATTTTTAGCCAAGTCAGCATGGACATAGTTCCTCCTCCATTAAAAACTACAGTGACCAGTACAATTACTAAAACTGTTGTAAGCATCATTTGTCTTGGCATTGATGAAGTGTTGCGTATAGCTAAAGCAAATGCTACTGCACCTCGTAAACCTACAATAATTCAACAACTGTAGTGTGTGAAAAGAAAAATCATCTATTTTATTATTCAGCCAAGAATTCAGCAACTGGAAAAAGTTTGCCGCAAGATTGCGAAGATTTAAACAAAGGTGAATACCACATTACTTACCCTAGTCCCAGAGGTTCTCTCGCCGCCTCACAGGGAGTCCTAACATGTATTTTTTGTTTTAAACAGTATATACATCCATACATACATATTATATTTAAATTACCGTATAATTTAGTAGTGTCCTTGCTCTTGCCTCTTGTTGCTCCAAAAACAGGCCGAATCAAGGATTTTCTCGTACTCAACTCCCGCTCGGCCAACTCGCCAGGGGGAGAGGAAAGCAATTCACGTCATGGATTGATGATCACCGCATATCGCATGGAACGGAAGTAAAACCTCGAATTTCAAATTCAAATTTTAAACGGATTAACGGAAGTTAGAACAGCTCGTAAATTGTAAACAATGAATAAATAGTATGGACAAGCGATCCCCTTTAATTATAAATGTAGACAAGCAAGAAAAAAAATCATTAATATTCACTTCCGTTCCAATGTTCCCTGCGATATGCGGTGATCATCGAACCATACCGAACTATACTTCTGTCTTTATGATTCTGATCTTTCTCGTCCGATTTTCTTCGTAAAACTTCGCACACTTGTTTATCTGACGTTATAACATTACACAGAGCATAAATTGTTCCACGTTTGTAAAATAACAACCGATGTGGGGTGATCATCAATCCATGACGTGAATTGCTTTCTTCCCTTCTCTCCTTCTTTTTCTCTCTGCCTGGCGAGTTGGCCGAGCGGGGGTTGAGTACGAGAAAATCAAATTATCTTGAATCCTTCTTGAATCCTGAGGCAAGAGCAAGGACACTACTATACTATACGGTAATTTATATATAATATGTATGTGTCTACGGATGTATATACTGTTTAAAACAAAAAATACATGTTAGAACTCCCTGTGCCGCTTTTAACATTTTGGGGAGAGCGGGCGGCGTAGAACCTCTGGAACCAGGGTACATATTACTTGGTGCAACCTAACTAATTTTCGCAATAAGCCCACCATACATCTTTTTCTGAGTAAAATAGCTGCTCAAAGAACTTATTTACAACATTGTGTGTAACAACGCCAAAACTGCAAGGTATAAACATCCAGTTACAAACTTTTAAAAGCAAATAGGTCATAAAACATGTATATACTTTACCTGCAAAAAACATCATGTGTTGGAATCGTGAAGATATTTTCCTCCTCCTTCCCAAATTTAGTAAAAATGACAGTGGATAGATATTAAAAAACCGCGAGACAAGTAATGCTAGCTAAAGAACGGTCAAGGTTTGATAAAATATACACAGTGCAGCTGTATGAAAACACAGTAAGCCATTGCTACACTATACACGATCGGAAATCGCATAGAAAATCGGCCATTTTCATGGGGCAGTTCGCAGTCCACGTGCGTGCTGGCTCAAGTGTGGTGTCGGCCATGTATTGATGACGTTTACACGCAAGATATTCGTTCTACGCATGCGTAGCTAATACGGGTCAGCCCGTATTTCGCGAGCCTCGACAGCCGCCATTTCCGATCGTGCGATTGCTGTGCTGGTGATATCCAATATATTTATCACAATGAATACATCCTGCCTATGATCACTGACTTGTATATAAAATAACAGGACTGCACAATTCACCCGGAGCGTGATGTGAAGAGTCTCATTCTGTATTAGCAGACTATGTCCCCTATATACAATCACTGACATAGAGACCAATCTGAAACAGCGGTTTATGCATGCATGGGTTCTTTCTCCTATAGTATAGTAAGCGCTGGCCTCTTTCTAACTTGAATTTATACCTGGATTAATCAGAATGTGCATGGGTGCAGCAGAGCCGACAGTATATTAAGGAAGAAAAAGGTTAGTGGTTGCTACCATTAGAAAAAGGGTCAGTATCTTTGTTCAACACTTTCTGATCAAGACCCGCAGTCCAGTTATATATTACAGGTCAGTGGTTACGATTTCCTTGCAAACATCCTTTTGACTCTGGTAACCAATCGGATATGTAAGATGACAATCGTAAAGAGTCGCCTACACAGGCGATTTTTGCTGCGATTTTTCTCCTTCTGACACATGCAATCGAGTGGATTAAGTTACGAATGTATGGGACCGTTTGTGACTTTGTGCAGAGCCATATGGATTCAATACTTTGGCGAGTTATTCATTCAATCGCATGCGTCAGGTGAAAAAATCTTTGCAAAAATCGCCCATGTATATAAACAGGTCTAAAGGAAAAATTGTCGCGAATAGTCGACAATATGTTCACTTGGTGCTCAAATATATATTAGTGTACAATTTATAAATAACGACTAGTCAATTTCGTATAAAAGAAAGATTCTCAATGCCATTGGCTTATCGCTATTTATTTACAATCAACAGATAGTAAATAATGGGAAAGTTAATGAAACTCTGGGATTTGTGATAAAAAACGGCCAATTTATACAAAATATTATTATATATTTTTACACGAATCGTAACTCGCTAATTAGAAAACAACGTTTATACACTGCACTTGAATATTAAGTTATACAAAAGGATACAAAAGACCAACAGATAAAGCCTACATTCCACCTGTGTTGGCTAAAAGTAAACACAGACAAACCAATATACGAAAAAATAAAGTTCTCAGCCAAGAAATTCAGCAATCCAAACGTCTAAAAGTATACAACAAGTAGTTAATAACAATTTTTTTGTCAGATTCAGCACTAAATCATTAACAAAGATTGTTGTTTTTTTGCTAATTTTTGCGTGTTTTTGCTCGGCAAACAAACTTGTAAATTATAAAAGATAACAATGGGCTATACGCTGACCAAGAACGTGTGATGCTCGACCCATGCATGCTAGCGGTCATCACAAGCGATGAAGTAACGTGTAATGCTCGACCCATGCTATAGCGGTCATCACAAGCGATGAAGTAACGTGTGATGCTCGACCCATGCTATAGCGGTCATCACAAGCGATGAAGTAACGTGTGATGCTCGACCCATGCTATAGCGGTCATCACAAGCGATGAAGTAACGTGTGATGCTCGACCCATGGTATAGCGGTCATCACAAGCGATGAAGTAATAATTTGTTTGGCTCGCGGTGACACTGACGTTACATAACGCGTGCTTCAGATTTAATACGCTGACAAAGACTTTGGCTCGTCTCCTCAAATAATTTCTATACGTCGTATCACATTGCCTACTCAGCACTCTACTTTTATGCTTAGAAAAAGGAGATGTTTTAGGTAAGTAAGCGAGGAACTAGAGGACTCCGACATTCCGCTAGAAAGTAGAAACGTCTGCCAATAACATCTTCGTCCATTTTTAATCCACGCCCTTTACCTAACACGACAGTTAATCTGTTTAACCCTTCATTATCCATGGTTGTCATTGGATACTCTCCATTCATTCATTCATTCATTCGGATTGTCGACAAACCTACAGCTTTTGCCGACGCGTGAACTAAAAAAAGTAAATTTCAAAATTTACTTCGAGAAACCTTTTAAAGCCGGCACAGTGGCGCTTGCCAAAAAGACGAAAACTTATCCTGACGTAGACAACTCTTGATGACGTAAAGCGGTTACTTTCGGAGAGGCGATTACTTTCGGGGGGGTGGTTATTTTCGGGGGGGGGCGGTTACTTTCGGAAACTTACGGTATGTTTTTAACATTTCTCTTTTATCAGAAACTAGCCTTTGCTTAGAATTCAATAAAAATAAAACAATTTTAACCTGTTTTGTACTGCCTTTAGATTCTTCAGATAAGTTATTGTATGTATAATGCGCTTGAGATATCCCACAGAATAAAACAGCAACAATGCCTAAAATATATATAACATCACAGTTCTGTAGTAAACAGACAAAGATACCCAAGTTACATAAAGGCCCATCTATACGATACGATTGTTGTATACGATTGTCATTTTGGCGTATGAAATTTCGTCTACAGGCTATGATTCGATGGCGAATGCCAAAAAAAACCCAGTCATCTACACAATTAGCGGTGAATCACATCACGATATATGACAGTCGTATACAACAATCGTACCGTGTAGAAAGGCCTTAAAGCACTTATATAATACATGTGAACGCTCGTAGATTCATCTAAGACCCCGTTTACACGATACCGGTACAATTTGGAAACGGAACAAAATCATGCTGGTGTGTGAATACAGGAAAAATGTCTTGCGTTCACACGATGCTGGTATAATTTAATGACGGATTGGCATGTGACATGTCACTGTTCTCTTCCAATGAGAATTGAGAAAGCTTTGTGAATAATGTTGACCCGAATACTGTGGTCAGTATATATACCGTGATTACCGTCATCAAACTGTAACGGCACGGGCGGTTACACGAAATCCGTTAGTATTCCGTTTTCATTTCATGCCGTCAAGGAACACGTCTTCATTTTGTACAGTTTTCATGTCATTTTTTGTCGGTATCGCCTATAAACGGCATGACTTTTGTACCGTTTTCAAATTGTACCGGCATTGTGTAAACGGGGTCTAAACTCCTGGAGATAAGAATAATTTTAGCAAAGGAAAAAAACGAAAAGAAAACCGAACAAAACGTTTATGTATATCAGTAAGATTTTGTATTACATTTACAACACTTGATCGGCAAACATTCAATTCTTTTACGTTTTCTTCATGAATTATTACAATTATTATTATACTATAAGTATTATACTATAAGGTTAACTTATAATGCTTGACATGTATTAGCAAAAGGAAACTAATAATATACAGCTATATATTGTTATGAGAGTGACTCAGAATCAAAGAAAGGCCAGCTATATATAGTTACCTGTTAATCCAGCAGCTTCAGCCATTAGGAATGTGCACCAGGACATTAGAAAGAACAGTGCTGTTTCAAGCAAAGGAAAGTCTCTAATATTTGTAAATTTAGTTAACTGATTTTTATATTAAGGAAATCTAATATTAGGAAAATGAAACAAACATAAATAAAAACATGTATGATATGGACAACACTACTTCCCGTAGGAACTAAACCACTCATTAATTTAATAATATACTGCTTATACAACCACCCTGTATATTAACAAGCTCTCTGACTGGCTATAAGGTCAAAATGTTATACAGTATGCGCAGTTAACGTCAGTTATGTCACGAAGTCGCAAACGTCTTTCTGTTATCACCTAATCAAGTTGCTCCTTTTGTATACAATTTTAATGTATTTTATTATACCATAATAAAAGAAGTTAACGTATAGCAGTGTCAGCGGTCTTACCGTCAAGTCCCAGCACTCCGGGTCCTTCACCCTATATAAACCCTTGTTCGGTAGCCTTCGGCTTAGTCGTCGCTCGTTTTCTTACTCCCTCCCTCCCCTTTTCTCTCGTTGATTTTTTTCTTACGTTGTTTTTTTCTCCTATACTGTAGTTCGTCACAGTTTCCACTTCCTCGGTCCAACGAAGGACTACGTTGTTGTCACTCGCTATCCCTCCATGCCTCACTGCCCTTCCTTGTATCATGCTGGTGTGGTGTTACGAGACGTCGTCTATTGTAGATATCGCTTGCTGGTCTATACAAATTCCTCATTCTTGGTATGGTGAGTTACTTCAACCTGGGTAAGTACTCTATTTACTGGTAGTTATTATTCTTAGTTTTCCCCCCGTATTAGACGGGTGACTTCGCAGATCTCGGGATGGAGGAGGTTCCGTTGGTTCGGGGGTCGTGTGCCATGCCGGCAGTTGTTGCATACTGACTCCATCCCCTCCGATCTGCATTCCGCCAAAGTATGTTAGGTCGTGGTAGCGTACTGTGAGCCTGTGTATCGTCATTACTGTTAGAACTAGTGTTATTACTACATTAGCTTGAGGGAGCTGCAATGGTTGAACACCCAGCGATTATTTAATTGTTGTTGCAACACGCGCTACGTATAATAATAATAATAATTTCTTTATTTTAACAAGGTATATATAACCTCTTCAGCATAGTTGCTGGTATCAATGAGAGCCCTGGTGTAGATTTAAAGACCTAGGTGTTGATTTTATGGAGGGAGGAAAACCGGAGATCCCGGCGAAAAACCCTCGAAGCACAGAAGAGACCAACTAAACTCTACTCACATGGATTCCAAGCTCGAGAACGGGGTCTATATTCCCAGACGGTCACCCATCCAAGTACTAACCCCGTCTAACCGGGCTTAACTATTGGTGAGAGGCAGCGCGCTAACAGCACACGCCATCCGTGCTCCCGGATAAATGTGTACATGTTGGTTTAGACTGAGTGTGTGTTACTAAACCGCTGGCAAAATAAAGTCCTTTTGCAGACTGGCAGACACCAACACCAAACAACCGTGGTGTAGTCAACTCGATGCTACGGTCACGACTCGCAGGTGGCTTATCAACAAGTGCTTTCAAATTTTTACATTTTTATTCTTACTAAACTGCTGTATTTATTGTATTTATGTAATGAACATATAACATTAAATGGTAAGTTTGGCAAATCAAAAGTACAGTATGGATTAATCAAGGTTTTCCCAGTGAACTCGATGTCAGTTAAAATGTGATACCTGGAACGCTAACGTCCAGTCAATCCAGTCATTCGGGGGGCAAAAAGTGAGACAAAAAGTTCCAGGCCCCTGCGCGGTTTGCAGGTACGATTCAGTCTCCCACAAAAAAATTTTTTTTTACACGGTCACCGGTCTTGAGCGAAGACTCGAAATTAAGGTTTGAAAAATTGTTTATTGAATCATTTTATCACGCTTTGCTAAACGTGCATTTTAAATTTTAATTGGTTGTTGTCTATTTGTTGCTATAGTAATAAAAGTCATTGTCTTTACAAAACGTGCACGAAGTTTGTCAGTGAAGAAATTAAATCAAATTTACGTTATATTATAAACCATATATATTAGAGTTTCGTCACTCCGAAGAGGATACAAAAAATCAACACGAACTTAGTATAGAATATGCCGTTTAGGTTAGTACCAGTTTCATCAGTGTCCTTTTGTTTAAAAAGCATTCCGCATTCGTACCGAAAACAACAACTAGCCATGAGTAAACGTGAAAAATAAACAATCTAGTTCATGTCAGTTATTTCTTAAAATATCATAATGCCGTTTAACACATTCGAACAAAGAATAAAGGAGCATAAATAAGAAAATGACATTGGATAGCAAGTATCAATACGTCTTCAAACTTACTCGTACAACAATAGCTTTCTCACTCTTGTTCTCACTTTTTCAGCTGGCTGTTTTCATCATAGCCAGCAAAAGGACGTCTGTTTTCTCAGCCTATTTTCATCCCGAGACCCGAGCTTAATTTACTGTATAATTTCGGACTGCTATACAGTAAATAAAACAACAACAGCACTGCACAACAATGGGAA